>OZ035838.1:6263307-6589553 GCA_964034765.1 Knipowitschia caucasica | reverse complement strand
GTGTAACAAGTGCTCTACCAACTGAGCTACTGTCGCCCTAAACACAGTTAAACACAGTGTCGCCCTAAACTGTGGTTAAACACAGTTAAACCAATAATATTGTTGCAAAAAAGAGCTATCCGAGTAATTCCTAAAGTTGGGTTTTTGGATCACACAAACTCATTATTTTTAAAATCAAAGATCATGAAGTTTTGTGACATTGTTGAGTTCCAAACTGTACAGATGTTATTCAAAGCAAGGTATAAACTGTTACCAAACCAATTACAAAGAAGGTTCCAAGAACGTCCCGGTCGTTATGAATTACGTGATGAATTAAACTTTAGGATTCAGAAACATAGCACAACTTTTAAAAGTTTTAGTCCAACAGTTAATGGTGTACAATTGTGGAATAAACTGGAGATGGAATTGAAACGATGTCCAAACATCAACCTGTTCAAATATAAATACAAACAAAAGACTTTTGAAATATACAGACAAGAGGAAATGTGTTGCCACTAGGGAGAGCAGTAGGATCAATTATGTGTATTTTTCCTCTATATTCAAGGAAGAGTGTTGCTGCTTGGAACAGTTGTCATTCTATTGCTAAAATTCACAAATGGAGAATTAGGGTTGCCAGGTTATGGATCTGTTGAGAGGAATCCTCCCAACGGGCTCTAAACCTTGTCTTTTAATGCACCACTCAGCATAGGAACATATTCTACAAAATCAGCTGTTAGGGCAGCTGTGTGGGGGTTTGTTGAAGGGGAGTTACTGCCCTCTTCAACTGGCTCACTCTCTGGCTTTTTAATGCACCACACTGTGCAGGGCTTTCATCATACTTCACATAACTCAATTAAATAAATATATAATAATGATGATGATAATTAAACCCAAATTAAAATTATACTGAGAATGGTAATGACAATTGGAAAGTATCAAGATCTCAGATTATAATATCTATTAATGTACTTTTATACCATAAAAGTAACTCTGTAATCACGGGTAAAAATCTGCAAGCAATATATTAAGTAACACATTTTTTGACTTGCTTTGTTCTAGACATCGTATATGAAACTAGATTGTTGTTGTAGCTGTGCGTTGTTCCAATTAATTATATAAAGAGTTAATATATTCTTGTTGTTTGTTGTAATTTGGTCTGTACGAATGTAGCTGCTTTAAATGTTTTGAAATGTTCTTTTTTTATGTATTGCACTTGGGGGTGGGGGCTCATAAGCTTTTTGCTTCAGCCCACTCCTTTTGAGCACAATGTGCATTGCTCAAATAAACAAATAAACTAAACTAAACTAAACTAAACTCCCTATGGACCAATGGCTCCTATGTGTTTGTTATTACTGCATTCCAGTGTTTGAACGGTTTGATTCTACGATCTGTTGTTGTTGCTGCAGTGCAGTGACCGCTGCAGTGCAGTGACCACTGCTCCTGACAGTAGCTCAGTTGGTAGAGCATTGGCCTTTGGGCCTGAAGGTCGTGGGTTCGAGCCTACCATGAGACCTACTTCACGACTCCCACTGATGACTGCTGTTGTTGTGTCCTTGGGCAAGACACTTAACCCCACTTTGCCTGAAGCCCCCACTGAAAGATCTCAGCTCCTGTGGACTCACCACCTGCAGGAAGATCAGTGAGGGGCTGGTGCTCTGTGTACTGGGTGCAGCTCTGACTGCCACCCCCCTGACCCAGAAATGGATTAAGGGGAAGAAAATGGACGGATGGATGGAGTTACAGAAACAGAATAATATGTTGTGGCTGTGAAATGTTTCAGTGGACAGTATCTGCTCTGGTTTTCATTCCAAACACATCTGACCCTATCCATGTTCTGATCTTTGCATTTAAAGCTGAGGTATCTAACTACCTTCTAAGCAGCCTTCTCGACCGATCAAACAACGCACAAAGAAGAAAAGTGCCTACTTTATCCATCTAAATGTAACAGTGTAATAAAATATCTTAACACGTTCCCAGGGGCCCAAGTGAAGTGACTTTGGGCATCTGTCAAACACTGTCCAGGTGCAGTATATCCCGGAGGGCGCCCAAGACACACGCCCAGGACACAACGGACGACTGGGTGTCTCGGCAAGGGATAAAGCAGATTAAGAATTTTCGTCAATGCTAATTGTGAAGCCATATTGTAAAATATTCTTGACACATTATCACCAAGGACACTAGTGAGTAAAGTTACTTTGTGCTCCTTTAATGATTAACAGTAGAAAATACAATGCGTTTACACCCATATAACATTGGCTTTAGAAGTGGACAAAAGTGAACAAATTAAAAAAGGATCAAGTGTCTATCTACTGTAGCACCCAGACGTTAAAGCAGAACTTGATAAAAACTGTATTCTGTTAACACCCAGGGGTAAACAGCTTCATTTAAAAACAAGTCAATTATATCTTTGACTTGTAATTTTCATTTAAAGTTAAAATGTACAGTTTTTTTGCGTAACACTATCTGATTTGCTCCAAGTCCCACCATAACGTCACCATCAATAGAAAAGTTGTGAGAATCTAAGAGCATATTATTAAAATGTGTATAAAAATTGCATATAATAATATCTAAATCCCAGTTTGAAAGTTACTGCCGAAACCATTGAATCCTTTCTCCTCTCAGAGCTGGTGTGCCTAACATTTGTATTTTAAGTATAGTTTCTTTGCACAAAAAGACAACCTTCTAAAAGCACAATGTAAAGCGTTTTCTTGGACAAATAAAATGTTCATTCCTAACCCATTTAAAAATAAAGCCTGATGATCCAATACATGACTCTTTTCATTTGTAACTCCATCTTTTGTTTGAGTTGGAAATCAGATACCCAGTTTTACTGATTGTGAGATATAAACAATTGGTTTGAACACAACACAAACATCTGAATATAAGAAAAGAAAAATAAAACTCTTTAATCCCGGTTGACAGAAAATACATTTAAATCATTCAACAAGCATCGAGCACAGCACAAACGTTCTGTTTTCTGTCCACATCCCTAATCCATAAACATCAGTAATCGTATGGACATCAGAGCTGCAGGGACCAACAAGGGCCCCTAAAACCTATTCAACAAAAAATGTCTATTTTACTAGAATTCTATGAGTGACTGAGGCTAAATGGCTAAAGTCAAAAATCATTTTTGTTTGTCTCAAACAGTTGTAAAACTTCATGATGGAGAGCAGGGACATGTAATTGTCTGCAGAAGGGTTACATTATGAATGTTGAACCTAATTTAACAGAATTGGCTTCACAAAGATGACAATAGTTCTGCACCTTTGACCCATCACATCCTTGGGTTGAAAAAGGAAAGTGCTTCATAAACACAAAATAAATGTCACTTTTGTTTATTGAAGAATCTACCTGTTGAAATGAAAGTGATGCTACAGTTGTGCTAATAGGTTTATATGCATCTTTCATATATTTAAACTTACATGTTAGGTTGTGTTGTGGCATGGTCCACTTTTCTGCATGAGATTTTGATTATCTTTATTCTGTGGCGGTGACTCGATTCATATGAAACTGATGCTTTCTTGCTCACAGAAGAGAAACATATTTGACTCTGGGCTGAGAGACGGTCTTCTCTTTGTCACATTTCTGCTCTAAAGACACAGACCAAAAATTCATGCATGCGAGACTAGCGATAAAGTTAAACTGTTGAGAGCGCCAAGGACTAGTTACATAGATTTTATTATAATCCGATTGGTTGTGGCTTGAAAATTAGGAACCCCAGCTTTAACTTATAAGCACAACTGTGAATCCTGAAACATTACCTTCAACAAGTGACAGAACATACGGGAATCAGGAACCAAATACAAACATGAGCTTTATACGTCGTTCACAGCAGCTTTGACAAACTAAACATTTAAACATTTAACAAACCTTCAGCTGTGTTTGAGATGTCTGAGTGGGCGACTGAAACCTCAGCACGACCATCGATTGCATTTATTGTGTTTGGGCCGGGCCACGAATTTATTGACATTGACATTTATATATAGGTTTTAATTCCTCAGCCGTAGTTCAAACACCAAGTGAGAGTTTAGCCAAACTGAACATTCCCTGCCCTCCTTGTCCAATCTTCCATGACCCATTCATGAATCTTACAGGACTGCAACCATTCATACAAAATAAGAATGTACATAGATTTTAGGCACTGGTTTACAAAAGTCCCTGCATGAAACCATCGAGAGCAATTCTTTCCGAAAAGAAATGCATCTCAAAGTGATTAAGAAGACCTTTAAAAAAAAAATATTACTAAAAAAAAAAAGAGTTCACTCAGAGTCCGAGAGCTCTATGACTTCCAGAGGGTCGCACTGTGTGGCTACATTCACCTGAAAGGAAAAGAAAAACATTGGGTTAGACTTTTTAAAAGTACAAAACAAGAACTGCTTCTGCTTTTACAACCCGATCTCTGGGATTATGCTTTTGCCGATTGATCAGTTATTTGTTTGGATCTTAAAATCTCAGAATATGCAAATGTTTTACACATTTGACAAAAACAAAGCTCAAGTGCATTGCCTGAAGAACAGAGATCGTCTGTGTTCTGTGGATTGTTATACATTGTAAATACCTTATAAAATACATTTCCATACTGCAGTTATGTCATTTATTTGACTAATATTTTTAAGGTGAAAAGCAAAGAAAGACAATGAATCACATCCTAAATTAGTTGACAAATGTAGTTAGTAGTTAGTTACCATTAACCGACTAACTTGTCACAGCCTGAATAAAATCGTCACTTTTTACACCCATATTTATTTATTTATTTCTTCCATATCCTAGAAAATGGCAGCCATCACTGTAGTCTGGAGCCCTAACTGCTGCTACTACTTCTAAGGTAAATGCACAAGTGAAATTATAGTTTCATACAAATACGATTTATAAGCATCAATATTTTACGTACTCCAACTAATATTCGCAACAGTCTATCATTTTGACTGATTCGAGTGAAAATTCTATTCCTACAGCAATGTGTAAATCAAAACTAACATTTTCCCTCTGTGGAACACAAAGAGCCTCTCTATCTCCATTACGTTTGACAGTGCCAAAAACTTTAAATAATCAAAAAAACCAGTTTGGAGTAGAGCTTGTGCTTTCGGTGATGAAAGAACTAGCTCTACTTTTAGACACCAGCAGAAAAAGATTACAACGGTAAAATGGTTTGTCTGTTGAGAAGGTTCTCGCTCATTTGTAAACTAAATCCTCTGTGATTTGAAAACTGGGCTTCTGCATCACAGCTCTCAGTTCCAACTCAGTCATTCTCTCCTTTATGATTCATAGTCTCATAGACTATGAATGAATGAATATGAGACTCATAGACTCATCTTAGCACATGCTTTTTAACCCTCTATGCACATGGTTCATTTTGGGGAACTTTCCTCGCCTGGTTTTCTTTGTGTATAATTGTTCATAAAACAGTCATCTTTTGATGCAGAGTCAAGCAGTATACTTTGTTTTTTCAGTACAACCTGGGGTTTTAGAATATTCATATTGTAAAGCTGTCATATGAATTATATAAAAATTATGGAATCATGAAGACAAAGAAAAAAATCAAACGGAAAATCAATTTAACAAAAATGTATTGAAAAAACACAATGAAATGCTATAAACAACTTTTTACACTGCATAGAAATGTTATTTAGAGACTTGGGGATAATGGGGAAAAAAATTGAATCTCTAACTATTATACTTTTTACAAAATTCCACTACGTACATATTCTAATCTGTCAAAAGACGAGAAAACTGTCAAAAGACGAGAAAACAGCCCTAAAAGAATTAATGAATGATAAAGACATTGTGATTAAACCAGCGGACAAAGGGGGCGTTATCTGCATCCAAGACGTTAACAAATACAGACAGGAGATTTTATCTCAGCTGTCGGATGCCCGTGTCTATAAAAAACTTGAGCATGACCCCACGGTGCCCTTTCAGAAACAACTATTTGCATACCTCCAACAAGCAAAGTCTCAGAAATGGATTACTGAACAAGAATCTGATTTTCTCTACAACAAACATCCCATCTGCCCAGTTATACAGAGGAAAAAAAAGTATGTTGCTACGTTATAACGTTCGCGTGTAAATTGATAATTTGTAAAACATGTGTGCTTGCCATCGGCGCCGATGCAGACGGGTTCAATAGGGTTATGCCATGGCGTTTTAATGAATCACCTTACAATTTTCTCTGAGCAATAAAATAATGTCTTGCTGAGTTTAATCCACCAGAGGGAAGCCAAATTTGAGCTATGTGGATGACATTTTGGTGGCGTCAAAGACAGTTGAGAGCTGTAAAAGATACTATTGCTTTACTAAAATATTTGGCTAATCTGGCTTTAAAGTCAGCAACAAATTAAATACAGTTATGGGAAGACAGATAGTTAATATTACCCTAGGTCATACTTTAAACCAAAAACGGGTAGGTTAATCCGTGGGGAAAGGAAAGCTTCTACTTAGCTGCACCTAGACACCAAACTAAAAAACAGAGATGTCATTTTTGGGGCTATTTAATTACTGCGGCTCATGGGTAGCAAATAATGCAGATTAGTAAGCAATTACAATTTCTAATTTTTGTTAAGACAATGTCACCTAAAGAAAAACATTCATTGGACGATGAAGCAGTCATACATTAGTAAAATTAATGGAAATTATGTAGTCAACAGTTTTAGCTTTGACGGACTATTCTAATCCTTTTGAACAGACAGTTTGACTGAAAAAATGGATTCATGACGATCAGTATTAACTCAATAATGGGGTTCAAAAACAAAGGACCAATTGCTTTTCACTCTTCAAGGCTCGATCCAGTGGCCAGAGCGGACTCCAGTTGTGTCCAGGCGGTTTTGGCTGCGCAGTTCGCTGGCCAGGCATCTGCTGAAGTCAATCTGTTTCACTATTGACCTATTGAAGTACCACTTGCGGTCAATTGCTACTTTTGCAACAAAAGCATGACATTTCCTGTCACCAGGCCAGTCACCTTTCCTGATTGACCTCTTCTGCTGTCACACCACATGTGGACATAGAAAGATGTTATACATTCAAATACCCATCAACTCTAATTCCTACGTAGGAGATGCTTAGCACATGACTGGTTCAGGACGCATATAAAGAACTTCCGTCTAGACCAGATACAGTGCTTGCGAAAGTATTTGGCCCCCTTGACCTTTCAACATTTCGCCACATTTAAGGCTTCCAAAACATAAGACATAAAAATTACATTATTTGTCAGAATAAACAACAAGTGGGACACAATCGTGAAGTGGAACGAAATTTATTGGATTATATAACTTTTTTAAACATAAACTGAAAGTGGGGCGTGCAATATTATTTGGCCCCCTTGCGCTAATTACTCTGTAGCGCACTTTTTGCTGAAATTACAGCTGCAAGTCGCTTGGGGTATGTCTATTGTTTTGCACATCGAGAGACTGGAATTTCCATTCTTCCTTGCAAAACAGCTCAGAGCTTCAGTGAGGTTGGATGGAGACCGTTTGTGAAACAGCAGTCTTCAGCTCTTTCCACAGATTCTCCGATTGGCTTTCAGGTCTGGACTTTGACTTGGCCATTCTAACACCTGGATACGTCTATTTGTGAACCATTCCATTGTAGATTTGGCTTTATGTTTTGGTTCATTGTCCTGTTGGAAGATAAATCTCCGTCCCAGTCTCAGGTCTTTTGCAGACTCCAACAGGTTTTCTTCCAGAATGGTCCTGTATTTGGCTCCATCCTTCTTCCCCATCAATTTTAGCCAGCTTCCCTGTCCCTGCTGAAGAAAAGCAGGCCCAAAGCATGATGCTGCCACCACCCATGTTTGACAGTGGGGATGGTGTGTTTCAGGGTGATGAGCTGTGTTGCTTTTACGCCAAAACATATCGTTTTGCATTGTGGCCAAAAAGTTTGATTTTGGTTTCATCTGACCAGAGCACCTTCTTCCCACATGTTTGTGTGTCTCCCAGGTGGCTTGTGGCAAACTTTAAACAAGACTTTTTATGGATATCTTTGAGAAATGCTTTCTTCTTGCCACTCTTCCATAAAGGCCAGATTTGTGCAGTGCTCGACTTGATTTGTTGTTCCTATGGACAGACTCTCCCACCTCAGCTGTAGTTATCTGCGTTCATCCAGAGTGATCATGGGCCTCTTGGCTGCATCTCTGATCAGTCTTCTCCTTGTTGTGAGATGAAAGTTTGGAGGGACGGCCAGGTCTTGGTAGATTTGCAGTATGGTCGATACTCTTCTTCCACAGTGCCCCACTCAATATAATTTATCTGCTTGCACAGTAAAATGTTATATCTTTATATTTGAAGCCTGGAATGTGGCGAAATGTTGAAAGGTTCAAGGGGGCCGGTTACATTCGCAAGGCACTTGTATATAAAGGACATGCCACTCTCTGAGTAGGAGTACTGTGTTTGTTGATGGCTCGCAGGGAAAAGATGTATTTGGGAGAAACCATTGTAAGATACGCTGTGACCACTGTGACAAAACAATTGAAGCAAAATCACTTCCAAGTAACTTATCTGCACAAGAGCAGAATTAGTAGCCCCCCTAACAAGGAGCTTGTGAAGTGTTTAAATATAAGATGATCACGGTTACACCGATAGTCAATTGCATTTGCTTGCAGTTCATTTGTTTTGTCAACAAATGGAAACATCAGATTCAGATTCATTTTATTTGCCATTTGCTAGTAAAACACCATAGGAAAAACTGTGCCGGACTACCCAGTGTGCACAAGAGACACACATCGAGCTCTTGCCATGGCGCCATGCGTATAATCATCGTGGTTATCAAACCTTCTGGCGGGGAAAGAAGTAAAAACATGCAACATTATTAAAGAATTTACTCAAAGCAATTATGTTTCCACAAACGTTGCTGTTTTGTAAATGTGGGCTCACACAAGAGGGACAGACAAAGTTCTCAATAGGAAAGACCAACCGCTGATAAAGCTGCAAAAGAAGTTGCTGGTTTACTGCTTAGTGAAGAAATATCAGATTCTGTCGTCTTTTTAAAATGGAATGCCAGCAACAAGCGCCAAAAGCAGAAAAAAGAAAAATGGCTTAAAGAGGGAGCAAACATTCAAATCGGGAGTTTGTACATGGGTCAAATGAAAAGCCAGTTTCAACCTAGATCAATGTCCACATATGAAATTCCATGATTCCTGTGTAGATTGAAATTAGGACAATTAAGTGTAAAGAGCTCAAACCAGTCCATCCAAATGGTGTCTCTTATTTTTCCGTGCTAGTTGGCATCCCTGGCAGTGGGTTGGTGCAGAGCTGGGTTCCACACTGCAGCGCTCTCCGGACCCTCTCCCAGAAGAGGCCCCTGTGGCTCCGGGCCTGACTCCAGCTCAGGTACGTGCGCCTCCTCAGCAGCCTTCGCATGCGGTAGAACGGGCTCAGCTGATTGGACAACAGCTCCTCCAGAAACAATAGGATCAGGACGTCCTTCTGCTCATCCAACAGACGAAAGCTGCAAAGCAGAGACGTGACAGGACTTAAAGCTGGCAAACCTAACTTCTAATAGACACAGGGATAACATGAAAACTCCACTCAGAAAGGCCCAGTTCTTATTGGGATTCGAATCCTGTACCTTCATGCTGAGAAGCGAAAGTATTATCCACTCAGCCACTGTGTCACCCATCCACAAGGCTGTGCCACAATCTGTTGTAAAACAGCTTGTCCTGAGATGACAGTGTTTTCTTTATGTCCCTTCTCATCACTGATCCTCCTCCAGCTGTTGAGTCTACAGGAGGATGGCTGATCTTTCAGTGGGGGCTTCAGGCAAAGTGGGGTTAAGTGTCTTGCCCAATGATAATATTGGCTCAAAGTCCAATGCTCTACCAACTCAGCCACTGTCACTGAACTTTTAGTATTTTTAAAAAAAGTCCCATTTTCTATAAATCCACACTTTAGTGCAACAAACTCCCGCTATATCAGCGGTGCTAATCAAATATTGCTTCCTTGGGAACTACTATAAACTAATACCAAATTAAGCTAGCTTTGGTCTGGACTCGTGGCTTACCTGGCCATCTGAATCTCTGTGGAGCACCACTCGCTCTGCAGGTATCGCTGGCTGATCACACACAGAGTCTTTCTGCTGTAGATGGCATCTGTGATGTTCTCTATGATGGCTCTCCCTGAACAAATCCATCGGTTGATATGAGACGCATTTATGTTACGTTGTGAACAGAATATGCAAGCTGGGTTGGTCCCTACGCCTTTATCATCTTTATTTCAGCTAAACAAGGCCATAGCAGTTTTGGACCCTGTTTTTAAAGCACACACTAGAATCAAAGAGTCATGTACAAACTTACAGTGATGCACGTCTCGAAGTCTCCGTTCAACCACCTCCTCCCACTGCCTGCACCAACCCAGGACCAAACTCTCCACCATGGGAGATAGGGCCTTTCAGGCAGTAGCCCCCCGGCTCTGGAATGCCCTCCCAGAAACCCTCAGGGCCCCACAAAGTGTGGAGGCTTTTAAGAAAGGCCTAAAGACATTCCTATTCAAACAGGCCTTCTAGATCCATCCATCCATCCATCCATCCATTTTCTACCCTTTAATCCATTTCTGGGTCAGGGGGGTGGCAGTCAGAGATGCCACCCAAGTCTCACAGCACCAGCCCCTCACTGACCCTCTGCAGGTGGTGAGTCCACAGGAGGACGGCTGCTCTCTGAGTGTGAGCATAGCCTTGATCTTTCAGTGGGGGCTTTGGGCAAAGTTGGGTTAAGTGTCTTGCCCAAGGACACAACGACAGCAGTCATCAGTGGGAGTCGGTGGAGAAGGTGCAGATATGTACAGTAATTATGTTTTTATGTTTTTATTTTTTCCTGATGTTATATTTGATGTATTGTTTTTATGTTGTGTATCTTGGGGATGTTCCCTGTTTTTGTAGCACTCTGAGGTTTCCCTGAAATGTAAAGTGCATTATAAATAAAATGTATTATTATTATTATTATGCACGTGGAAGTTCTACCTTTACCAGGTCAGTTGAGAACCTGTTTCTGGACAGAGCGCTACAACATCAGCCAACTTTATAAGCCCCATGAACGTTCTGTGACTGCGCACTCCCCTGGGGGTGGTGTATGCAGGACCCCTAAGCGGCTTTACCCTCCTGCCCGTAGGTGAAGTCGCAGAACATTCATGCAGTGATCAGTTGTCATCTCGGCTGGGTTGACAAAAGCGGTTGGGTGTTGGGTCTGGTTTGTGTATATTAACGACTTATTAAACGAGCGCGAGGTCTGTACCTTGGCCTTTTTGCACAGTACAAAAAGGCCGCGATCTGATATTTCTCTGTACAGACCGAGCAAGCGAGGTTAATACATGTTTTATTATATGACTCTCTTCTGTGTCTCTACTGATGCTTTTGAGATATTTGTGAAGTATGTTCATGTCCGACTTGGTTTTCCTTATCGTGTTTTTAGTGTGATACGCGCTGCGGACCGATCGTCATGGTAAAGGTCCGAGATGGAAAGATCAGACCGCAAATCAGCCAATCAGAGTGCGTGTATGGTCCATGTCATATAATAATCATTCATATCTTTAACCTTTAGTCTTCAGAATTATCAGAAAAAAATTGTTTTGTACAATATTTTGCTGAAAGTAAGAAGACAAGATGAATCTTAAAGACCTTATGCCGGGTTTGATTTATTTAGAAATACAGTTTTAATACCATTTTATATTAGAAGAGAACTACTAAAGGTTTCAAAATCAGTTTATTTATTTTTTTTGTCTGATCCCCCCAAATCGAAATAACCCCATAGCAACGCCCTTAGAGACGAAAAAACTTCACAGCCCTTGGTGATGTCAGAGTGGGTACGTTTCAACGCTGTAAGTTGTTTACAATTTGGTATTCGTTCTTTTTTCGCGGATATTCAAGATGACAAGGCTGTGTACAGCGAGTATGAGATAAATACTAGAATGTAACATTTTGTTGTCACTGAGATAGTCCAGTGGTTGTGTCGATGGACTGCCAATCCAGATATTTGGGTACAAATCCCACCTCAGACACTCTCAAAAGGGCAATGTGTGTGTAGTGAGCAATTGTCACCTGTAGAGGGCAGTATTGTGTTGGGCATCAGTGGAGAGAAGAGAGAAAAGGCAGTCCTGTGGCATAGATCCATGGTTTTCAATGCATGGGCGTCACCCGCTATGACGTCACACACAGGTTAGAGCATAGACAACTTAAATTCATGAAAAACACGTTCTTTTTATAAAATATAGGATTTTTTTTGCCGGAATCTCTTTCAGATTGACATTGTCATGCAATTTTGATATCCAAATTTTTTTTTTTTTAAACCCGGCATAAGGTCTTTAAACTAATATTCTGTTGAACATGCCATTCAGAGCTGTGGTTCTGCGTGTGTTATTCAAGTACCAAAGTTACATTTACCTGGCTGGAAGTCGCGGTGGTGCAGACACAGCCTCCAGCCCTGGCGCTCCTCCAGCTCTGGCACCAGCTCTCTGTAAACCCAGTCCTCATCGTGAACGTTGTAGGACACAAAGGCGTCGAAGGTGTCCCCACAGCCCTGCCTCCTCTTTTGGACATGGTAAACATACGCTCTGAGCAGATAGAAGCCATACAACAGCTGCCAGCGGAGGAAGTGGTGGATAAAGTATGAGAGGAGAGTGAGAAGGACCAGGACAGAGCTGGATAGGAAGAAATATAAACCTGTGAACTCCAAACATGAGTCCACATCAAACTCCATCAGAGGGAGTCCCCTGTGAGACGGAGGAGAAGCACATTTGTACTGAAAAGCCCTGTCCACAAAGACCTGCTTGTTGGAGGGCGCCCACAGGATGAAGCCTGCGTTGGAACAGTTACACTCAAAAGGATTTTTGGATAACTGAATGTATTTCAGAGAAGGGAGTGCCTTAAAAACAGTCTCATTCATTACACTCAGATCATTGTTTGTTAAATACAAACTTTGCAGCTCAGTCAGATTGGCCTGGGAGAGAAAATCCAAGGATTTAAGGTGGCTATTCTCCATTGTCAGAGTTTGCAAATGTCCAATGGGATGAAAAATCTCAGGATCAAGTCTCAAGTCGTCATATGCGTTAAAAGCTAGAGCTCTCAAAAGGGGGGTGTGCCGAAATGTTTCTTTATGAGGAGTTTTACAGAACAAATGAACTGATGCGAATTCTTTTATATTCTTCAAACCTCTGAGTAAATCTTCAGATTGAAATATCAAACAAACATCCAGAGAAACTGTGATTATTAACTTTTGCAGAGACGGAAGGTTGAAGCCATCCTGCAAAAGGTATGAAGGGCGGTAACTCAGATCAGTAAGGTCAGTCAGTCCTTCCCAGGCCCCCGCCTCCACCTCCGTCCCTCTCACTGTGTCTAGAAAAAGCCACTTCAGGTGCAACATGTTTTTGAAAACTCCTTTTTGAAGCCAGACGAGATTGTTGTTGTTTGCATCTAACATCAACAGATTGGGCAAACTGGTCCCAAAACTATTGTCGAACTGGAGAAGAAAGTTATTATTCAGATCAAGCCGCTCCAGGCTGTGGAGATCCTGAAACACACAGCTATACAGCTCAACAAGCTTATTATCGTTCAGGTTGAGTTTCCTTAAATTATACAGATTAGAAAAATCCAAACAGTGCAGTTTTTTAATGAGGTTTCTGAAAAATATTAAAGTTGTGAGAGACGACATGTTTCTGATGGTCAGTGGAACTGAACTTAAGTGATTCAATTGCAAGTAGACTTTTGACAGACGTGTCATCATCCGAAAAGACGACTCAGATAAGTTCAACATTGGGTTGAAGGAAAGATCCAGCTCTGTGAGACTAATGCACAGTTGAAGCAGGGAATCATTTAAATAAGAAATAGCATTACCTCCTAAATCTAACTTCTGCAAAGACTGAATTCTGCAGGCTAAGTCTACAAGTCTATCTACCAGACGAACATTCCTGAGGCTAAGGTTCTCCAGTGAATCTACACTGCTGAAGATGGATGTATATGTTTCAATTGTAAAGTTTGTGAATTCCAAATCCAGAGTCTTTAGATTTCTGAGAAAGTGTTTGTGTGACACGTCCCACTCAAAGTCAGAGGTTATTTGAAACAAATGAAGCGACTCTAGATGCGGAAAGATGTCAGAATGAAGAATGAAGCGCTGCAGAGGTTGACCACTGAAGTTCAACTCTGTGATGTTCAAAACAAACTGGAAACTTTCTGATTCAAATGAAGTGAAACTGTTGTTTCCCAGGTTTAAACTTAGGAGCCATGGACACGATAAAGCAGTGTTCACGATGACACTGGTGCGAGACAGAAGGTTTCCCGACAAATTCAAGTAATGCAAGTTCATGAAAGGACTAAACGCAAACTCTGAAATTGATTCTATTTGATTATTGTTTAAATCTAGGAGAGTGACATTGAAAAGCCCCTTGAACATGTGGGCCGTCAGCTTCCTGAGTCTGTTGCACGATAAATCTAGTTCAGTCAAACTTGATAAATGAGAAAACACAGAGTCGTCGATATGAGAGATCTGAGAGTCAGAAAGACCTAAGATCTGGAGTTTGTTGAGTCTATGGAAGTCATTTTGTTGGATTTTCTGAATATGAGTGAATCTAATGTAAAGTTTCACAACTGAAGGGGGAATCTCAGAGGGAATCGTGGTTAATGTGTCACCATTACAAAGAAAAATGTTTGGACTGTCAAAGAGAAAAGTGCAGTTGTGAAAAGTGTAGGACTGTGCAAGACGAGACTGAAGGAGGAGGAGGGCAAGAAGAGACAGATGTGGAGACACCATCCTGAAACAGAGGCAGCAACATCCGCATTTATAATTATGTGTTTTGTAAGTAGAGAAATCTGTCTTTTAACATATAACACCATAAATGGTATATCTGTGTGCGGGACCAGTAGGCATAAACCCAATGTGTTTTGAAATCAAACTTTCAAAAGGGCAAAAGGCCAAATAGATTGTTTTTAATGTGTTGAATGTGTCGAATATCCAATATAAAATTGACTTTAACACAGGGCTGTCTTCTACCTCTAGGACACATTAGCGTCATATCGACCAAACTCTCTCAATGCGCTTGTAAAACGGCTCATCATCTCAACACATGTACCTTCAAAATGACCTCAGGGATTTTTGATCAGTGAAACATTGTTTGAGCAGCGGAGCGGCAAAATGTGACCTTTTTTTGGCCGTTTTTGACAACATTAAATTTGCTCCCGTTTGCAACATACAAAGTCTGATTTGCACAAAACTTTAATACATTGTTCAACTCTAGGGTCTAGGTCATTTGAAAGTGAATGTATTCAAATTGACACATTAGCGCCCCCTACAGACTATTTCAAAGTTTTAGATGGGCATTTTCAAATTTAGTTTTTTCAAAATGTTTGAAATTTTGCACATAAATCTGTTTTGCCCTCTTGATTCAAAAAGTCAATTGGGTCCAAGGCTTATTTTTTACCCTGTTGCCGTGGCGACGACAAACGCTCCCCATTCATTGCAAATGTACACCTCACACAAACATCAAACCAGCCTCGGCCGTTTCACCGATTCGCCTCAAAATCGCTCCACATCATCTCAACACATGTACCATCAAAATGACTTCAGGGAATTTTGATCAGTGAAACGTTGTTTGAGCAGCAGAGCGCCAAAAAGTGGCGTATTTTTTTTCAGTTTTTGACAATAGAATATTTTTTTCCGTTTGCACAAACAAAGTGTGATTGGCACAAAACTTGAATCCATGGTTCAACTCTTGAGTCTAGGTCAATTGAAAGTTCAAATTTTGAAATTGGCTCTATAGCGCCACCTACAACAGCCAATTTAAAAATGCCTATGGGAGGAGTTCAAGGTCAAAATTGCCGTAGAACCATGTAATTTGGTACACATGTTCCTCAAGTCAAGACATGGAAAAAATGTTATTATGGCTAAGCCCTCTGACAAACAGGAAGCTCATAAATTTCATTGCAAAATGGAAACATGAAAACCAATCATTTTCATACATGTCGCTTGGAAAGCGACTCCTCCTCGGCCGTTTCACCGATTCGCCTCAAAATCGCTCCACATCATCTCAACACATGTACCTTCAAAATGACCTCAGGGATTTTTGATCAGTGAAACATTGTTCGAGCAGTGGAGCGAAAAATGTGACCTTATTTTGGCCGTTTTTGACAACATTAAATTTGCTCCCGTTTGCACAAACAAAGTCTGATTTGCACAAAACTTTAATACATTGTTCAACTCTACGGTCTAAGTCGTTTGAAGGTGAATTAATTCAAATTGACACATTAGCGCCCCCTACAGACTATTTCAAAGTTTTAGATGGGCATTTTCAAATTTAGTTTTTTCAAAATGTTTGAAATTTTGCACATGAATCCGTTTTTCCCTCTTGATTCAAAAAGTCAATAGGGTCCAAGGCTTATTTTTTACCCTGTTGCCGTGGCGACGAGAAACGCTCCCCATTCATTGCAAATGTACACCTCACACAAACATCAAACCAGCCTCGGCCGTTTCACTGATTCGCCTCAAAATCGCTCCACATCATCTCAACACATGTACCTTCAAACTGACTTCAGGGAATTTTGATCCGTTAAACGTTGTTTGAGCAGCGGAGCGGCAAAATGTGAGGTTTTTTTTGCTCTTTTTGACAACATTAATTTTGCTCCTGTTTGCACAAACAAAGTCTGATTTGCACAAAACTTTAATCCATTGTTCAATTCCAGGGTTTAGGTCAGGTTAAAGTGAAATATTGGAAATTGGCCCATTAGCGCCCCCTACAGACTGTGTCAAAGTTTACATGGGGAGCCAAACCAGCTCTACTTATCATATTCATTACAATTTGACTAAGTTCTTCTATGGCTACGGAAACAAATCATCACACGGCGGTGCCACCTCCTTTTAGCGGTGCTGCGTGGTACGGTGTGGAGCGGCGCATTGCGGCTTGGTGCGGGGCGGCGTGGTGCGGGACGGCATGGTGCAGGGCGGCTTGGTGCAGGGCGGCTTGGTGCGGGGCGGCTTGGTGTGGGGAGTGCGCGCGGTCCAGGGAGTCGCGCGGTGCGGCGAGGGCCGTTCGACGCCGCTTGCGGCTTTAATTTATTTCTTTCTTTCTTTTTTCTTCTGCACTTTGAGCCTTAATTTGACCCCCTGAACATGCATGAAAAGTTGTTAATTTTGGCCCAAAAATCAGACCTGGCGAAAAATTTGATATTTTGGTGTTTATTTTTATGGGACTCAAAGAATGACAGAACAGCGCCACCTACAACAGCCAAAATAATACCCCTATGGGACTTTTCGGAGGTCAAGTTTGTCGTAGAAACATGAAATTTGGTACACATGTTTCTCAAGTCAAGACAAGAAAAAAATATTATTATGGCCCCGCCCTCTGACAAACAGGAAGCCCATAAATTTCACTGCAAAATGGAAAAATGAACAGCAAAAGTTTTCATACATGTCGGTTGGAAAGCGACTCCTCCTCAGCCGTTTCACCGATTCGCCTCAAAATCGCTCCACATCATCTCAACACATGTACCTTCAAAATGACCTCAGGGATTTTTGATCAGTGAAACATTGTTTGAGCAGCGGAGCGGCAAAATGTGACCTTTTTTTGGCCGTTTTTGACAACATTAAATGTGCTCCCGTTTGCACAAACAAAGTCTGATTTGCACAAAACTTTAATACATTGTTCAACTCTAAGGTCTAGGTCATTTGAAAGTTAATTAATTCAAATTGACACATTAGTGCCCCCTACAGACTATTTCAAAATTTTAGTTGGCCATTTTCAAATTTAGTTTTTTCAAAATGTTTGAAATTTTGCACATAAATCTGTTTTGCCCTATTGATTCAAAAAGTCAATTGGGTCCAAGGCTTATTTCTTACCCTGTTGCCGTGGTGACGACAAACGCTCAACATTCATTGCAAATATACACCTCACACAAACATCAAACCAGGCTCGGCCGTTTCACCAATTCGCCTCAAAATCGCTCCACATCATCACAACACATGTACCATCAAAATGACTTCAGGGAATTTTGATCAGTGAAATGTTGTTCGAGCAGCGGAGCGCCAAACAGTGGCGTGTTTTTGTTTTGTTTTTGACAATAGAAAATTAGCTTCCGTTTGCACAAACAAAGTCTGATTTGCACAAAACTTGAATCCATGGTTCAACTCTTGGGTCTAGGTCATTTGAAAGTTAAAATTTTGAAATTGGCTCTATAGCGCCACCTACAACAGCCAATTTATAAACGCCTATGGGAGGGGTTTGAGGTCAAAATTTTTGTAGAACCATGTAATTTGGTACACATGTTCCTCAAGTCAAGACATGGAAAAAATGTTATTATGGCTAAGCCCTCTGACAAACAGGAAGCCCATAAATTTCATTGCAAAATGGAAAATTGAAAACCAATCATTTTCATTCACGTCAGTTGGAAAGCGACTCCTCCTCGGCCATTTCACCGATTGGCCTCAAAATTGTTCCAAATCATCTCAACACATTTACCTTCAAAATGACTTCAGGGAATTTTGATCAGTGAAACATTGTTTGAGCAGCGGAGCGGCAAAATGTGAGGGTTTTTTGGCCGTTTCTGACAACATTCATTTTTTTTCCGTTTGCACAAACAAAGTCTGATTTGCAATAAACTTGAATCCATTGTTCAACTCCAGGGTTTAGATAATTTGAAAGTGAAATATTTAAAATTGGCCCATTAGCGCCCCCTGCAGACTGAGTCAAAGTTTACATGGGGAGCCAAACCAGCTCTACTTATCATATTCATTACAATTTGACTAACAATCTTCTATGGCTATGGGAACAAATCACCACACGGCGGCGCCACCTCCTTTGAGCGGTGCTGCGTGGTACGGTGTGGTGCGGCGTAGTGCGGGGCGTTGTGGAGCGGCGCGTTGCAGCTTGGTTTGGCTTTGTGCGGGGCGAAGTGATGCGGGACGGCGTGGTGCGGGGTGGCTTGGTGCGGGGGGTGTGCGCGGTGTGGGGAGTCGCGCGATGCGGCGAGGGCCGTTCGACGCCGCTTGCGGCTTTAATTTTTTTCTTTCTTTCTTTCTTTCTTTTTTCTTCTGCACTTTGAGCCTTAATTTGACCCCCTGAACATGCATGAAAAGTTGTTAAATTTTGCCCAAAAATCAGACCTGGCGAAAAATTTGATATTTTGGTGTTTATTTTTATGGGACTCAAAAAATGCCAGAACAGCGCCACCTACAACAGCCAAAATAATACCCCTATGGGAGTTCTGAAGATCAAGTTTGTTTTAGAGTCATGAAATTCGGTACACATGTTCCTCAAGTCAAGACAAGAAAAAAATATTATTATGGCCCCGCCCTCTGACAAACAGGAAGCCCATAAATTTCACTGCAAAATGGAAAAATGAACAGCAAAAGTTTTCATACATGTCGGTTGGAAAGCGACTCCTCCTCGGCCGTTTCACCGATTTGCCTCAAAATCGCTCCACATCATCTCAACACATGTACCTTCAAAATGACCTCAGGGATTTTTGATCAGTGAAACATTGTTTGAGCAGCGGAGCGGCAAAATGTGACCTTTTTTTGGCCGTTTTTGACAACATTAAATTTGCTCCCGTTTGCACAAACAAAGTCTGATTTGCACAAAACTTTAATACATTGTTCAACTCTAGGGTCTAGGTCGTTTGAAAGTGAATTAATTCAAATTGACACATTAGCGCCCCCTACAGACTATTTCAAAATTTTAGATGGGCATTTTCAAATTTAGTTTTTTCAAAATGTTTGAAATTTTGTACATTAATCTGTTTTGCCCTCTTGATTCAAAAAGTCAATTGGGTCCAAGGCTTATTTTTTACCCTGTTGCCGTGGCGACGACAAACGCTCCCCTTTCATTGCAAATGTACACCTCACACAAACATCAAACCAGCCTCGGCCGTTTCACCGATTCGCCTCAAAATCGCTCCACATCCTCTCAACACATGTACCATCAAAATGACTTCAGGGAATTTTGATCAGTGAAACGTTGTTTAAGCAGCGGAGCAGCAAAATGTGAGGTTTTTTTGGCTCTTTTTGACAACATAAATTTTGCTCCTGTTTGCACAAACAAAGTCTGATTTGCACAAAACTTTAATCCATTGTTCAATTCCAGAGTTTAGTTCAGGTTAAAGTGAAATATTGGAAATTGGCCCATTAGCGCCCCCTAGACACTCTGTCAAAGTTTACATGGGGAGCCAAACCAGCTCTATTTATCATATTCATTACAATTTGACTAACATTCTTCTATGGCTACGGGAACAAATCATCACACGGCGGTGCCACCTCCTTTTAGCGGTGCTGCGTGGTACGGTGTGGTGCGGCGTAGTGCGGGGCGTTGTGGAGCGGCGCGTTGCGGCTTGGTGCGGGGCGGCGTGGTGCGGGACGGCATGGTGCAGGGCGGCTTGGTGCGGGGCGGCGTGGTGCGGGGAGTGCGCGCGGTGCAGGGAGTCGCGCGGTGCGGCGAGGGCCGTTCGACGCCGCTTGCGGCTTTAATTTATTTATTTCTTTCTTTCTTTTTTCTTCTGCACTTTGAGCCTTAATTTGACCCCCTGAACATGCATGAAAAGTTGTTAAATTTTGCCCAAAAATCAGACCTGGCGAAAAATTTGATATTTTGGTGTTTATTTTTATGGGACTCAAAAAATGCCAGAACAGCGCCACCTACAACAGCCAAAATAATACCCCTATGGGACTTTTCGGAGGTCAAGTTTGTCGTAGAGCCATGAAATTTGGTACACATGTTCCTCAAGTCAAGACAAGAAGGAAATATTATTATGGCTCCGCCCTCTGACAAACAGGAAGCCCATAAATTTCACTGCAAAATGGAAAAATGAACAGCAAAAGTTTTCATACATGTCGGTTGGAAAGCGACTCCTCCTCGGCCGTTTCACCGATTTGCCTCAAAATCGCTCCACATCATCTCAACACATGTACCTTCAAAATGACCTCAGGGATTTTTGATCAGTGAAACATTGTTTGAGCAGCGGAGCGGCAAAATGTGACTTTTTTTTGGCCGTTTTTGACAACATTAAATTTGCTCCCGTTTGCACAAACAAAGTGTGATTTGCACAAAACTTTAATACATTGTTCAACTCTAGGGTCTAGGTCGTTTGAAAGTGAAATAATTGAACTCGGCTCATTAGCGTCCCCTACAGACTATTTCAAAGTTTTAGATGGGCATTTTCAAATTTAGTTTTTTCAAAATGTTTGAAATTTTGCACATAAATCTGTTTTGCCCTCTTGATTCAAAAAGTCAATAGGGTCCAAGGCTTATTTTTTACCCTGTTGCCGTGGCGACGACAAACGCTCCCCATTCATTGCAAATGTACACCTCACACAAACATCAAACCAGCCTCAACCGTTTCACCGATTCGCCTCAAAATCGCTCCACATCATCTCAACACATGTACCATCAAAATGACTTAAGGGAATTTTGATCAGTGAAACGTTGTTTGAGCAGCGGAGCGCCAAAAGGTGGCGTATTTTTTTTCATTTGTTGACAATAGAAACATTGCTTCCGTTTGCACAAACAAAGTCTGATTTGCACAAAACTTGAATTCATGGTTCAACTCTTGGGTCTAGGTCATTTGAAAGTAAAATTTTGAAATTGGCTCTATAGCGCCACCTACAACAGCCAATTTAAAAATGCCTATGGGAGGGGTTTGAGATCAAAATTGTCGTAGAGCCATGTAATTTGGTACACATATTCCTCAAGTCAAGACATGGAAAAAATGTTATTATGGCTAAGCCCTCTGACAAACAGGAAGCCCATAAATTTCATTGCAAAATGGAAAAATGAAAACCAATCATTTTCATACATGTCGGTTGGAAAGCGACTCCTCCTCGGCCGTTTCACCGATTGGCCTCAAAATTGCTCCAAATGATTTCAACACATTTATCTTCAAAATGACCTCAGGGAATTGTGATCAGTGAAACATTGTTTGAGCAGCGGAGCGGCAAAATGGAAAGTTTTTTTCTGCCGTTTTTGACAACATTAATTTTTTTCCCGTTTGCATATACAAAGTCTGATTTGCATCAAACATGAACCCATTGTTCAAATCCAGGGTTTAGGTCAGATGAAAGTGAAATATTTTAAATTGGCCCATTAGCGCCCCCTACAGACTGAGTCAAAATTTACATGGGGAGCCAAACCAGCTCTACTTATCATATTCATTACAATTTGACTAACAATCTTCTGCGGCTACGGAAACAAATCATCACACGGCGGCGCCACCTCCTTTGAGCGGTGCTGCGTGGTAGGGTGTGGTGCGGCGTAGTGCGGGGCGTTGTGGAGCGGCGCGTTGTGGCTTGGTGCGGGGCGGCCTGATGGGGGACGGCGTGGTGCAGGGCGGCGTGGTGCGTGGTGGCTTGTCACGGGGTGGTGCGCGCGTGCGGGGAGTCGCGCGGTGCGGGGGGTCGCGCGGTGCGGCGAGGGCCGTTCGACGCCGCTTGCGGCTTTAATTAGGCCCGAGCCCCGAACGGGGTAAGGGCCTATTGCTTTCACAATGGTGAAAACAAATGGTGGCGGTGCGTGACGGACGCGTCAGCGCCCGTCACTCACCAAAACGTGACAGTTGCGTGCGTAAACTCAAACGCTTTAAAATGATGAATCACATGCCATTGAAACCTATATTGTTTTTGCTCGAGACAAGTCACAAAAAATTCCTTTTTTATTTATTTATTTCTTTCTTTCTTTCTTTTTTCTTCTGCACTTTGAGCCTTAATTTGACCCCCTGAACATGCATGAAAAGTTGTTAATTTTGGCCCAAAAATCAGACCTGGCGAAAAATTTGATATCTTGGTGTTTATTTTTATGGAACTCAAAAAATGCCAGAACAGCGCCACCTACAACAGCCAAAATAATACCCCTATGGGACTTTTCGGAGGTCAAGTTTGTCGTAGAAACATGAAATTTGCTACACATGTTCCTCAAGTCAAGACATGAAAAAAATGTTATTATGGCCCCGCCCTCTGACAAACAGGAAGCCCATAAATTTCACTGCAAAATGGAAAAATGAACAGCAAAAGTATTCATACATGTCGGTTGGAAAGCGACTCCTCCTCGGCCGTTTCACCGATTCACCTCAAAATCGCTCCACATCATCTCAACACATGTACCTTCAAAATGACCTCAGGGATTTTTGATCAGTGAAACATTGTTCGAGCAGCGGAGCGGCAAAATGTGACCTTTTTTTGGCCGTTTTTGACAACATTAAATTTGCTCCCGTTTGCACAAACAAAGTCTGATTTTCACAAAACTTTAATACATTGTTCAACTCTAGGGTCTAGGTCATTTGAAAGTTAAATGATTCAAATTGACACATTAGCGCCCCCTACAGACTATTTCAAAATTTTAAATGGGCATTTTCAAATTTAGTTTTTTCAAAATGTTTGAAATTTTGCACATACATCTGTTTTGCCCTCTTGATTCAAAAAGTCAATTGGGTCCAAGGCTTATTTTTAACCCTGTTGCCGTGGCGACGACAAACGCTCCCCATTCATTGCAAATGTACACCTCACACAAACATCAAACCAGCCTCGGCCGTTTCACCGATTCGCCTCAAAATCGCTTCAAATCATCTCAACACATGTACCTTCAAAATGACTTCAGGGAATTTTGATCAGTGAAACGTTGTTTCAGCAGCGGAGCAGCAAAATGTGAGGTTTTTTTTGGCTCTTTTTGACAACATTAATTTTGCTCCTGTTTGCACAAACAAAGTCTGATTTGCACAAAACTTTAATCCATTGTTCAATTCCAGGGTTTAGGTCAGGTTAAAGTGAAATATTGGAAATTGGCCCATTAGCGCCCCCTACAGACTGTGTCAAAGTTTACATGGGGAGCCAAACCAGCTCTACTTATCATATTCATTACAATTTGACTAACATTCTTCTATGACTACGGGAACAAATCATCACACGGCGGTGCCACCTCCTTTTAGCGGTGCTGCGTGGTACGGTGTGGTGCGGCGTAGTGCGGGGCGTTGTGGAGCGGCGCGTTGCGGCTTGGTGCGGGGCGGCTTGGTGCGGGACGGCATGGTGCAGGGCGGCTTGGTGCGGGGCGGCGTGGTGCGGGGAGTGCGCGCGGTGCAGGGAGTCGCGCGGTGCGGCGAGGGCCGTTCGACGCCGCTTGCGGCTTTAATTTTTGTATTCATTTTTGTATGCATGGAAATGGATTAAATTCAATCCATTTCCATGCAGTGCATTGGGATATACGTCCTTTTGAAGAATAAGTAGCGCAGGATTGTGCTGGCGTGTCATTTTATTTTAAATCCTTGTTTTTGTGCAACAAGGAAGAGAATTTGTTTCGAGACCAGATTGTGACCAATCACAGCGGACCACTGACCCCCACTTTCTTGAGAAAAGCTACAGGTCTCTCGTTAAGACAGACAGCTGAGGTAACCAAGCGGCGGAGGCTAACCTGAAGCTTCCCGTGTCTTCGTTACTGCTTACTGCTTACACAGCGAAACATCCATCCAAAAGAAAGTCTTGTTCCTCCGCACTTCCCGGTTCAATCATTCTATGATCACGACATCCACGTTCAAATGTGTGATCCATATTGTGAGACGTGAGCTCCGTAAACAATTAGCAGATGAGCACAGGCTGAGGGGAGGGGGTAGTGGGGGGGCAATAGCTTCGTGAGTGCGGGGAGGGGGAGCAGAAAGAGCGAGGCCAGCGCTCACATTCGAAAATGTCACAAAGTGAGTTAGTGCAGCTTTAAGGGTTTGGACCTCAGGCACAAGTGCGTTTTGGGGGTTTTTGAGTTCATTAACACAACATACACTGGAACATGTGAGCTAATGAACTGAGTGAATCTTTGGTATCAGTGCAGGGCTGTATTCACAAGTATCGATGCATTGTCATGACCCTGTAAATATTTGATAATACTGGGAACGCGTTGTACTGCCTTTGGATGGACCTTGAGTCTGGAATAAAGATGTGCTATTATTAATACAAAAAGTACCAAACAAACAAACAAACGCCACTGTTTTATTGATTACTGACTCACCTCCCAGAGCAAACTCCAGACTTCAATTCTAGCCTTCGTACTCACCTTTTACCACCGTACTACCATTCCACTGTATGGGACGAGGTTACACCAGTTCTTCTCTCCTTCTTGGCCTCAGTTTGGACAAGTGTTGACCTTGTCTATTATTGACTGCCGCTCATGACTCGATGTAGGAGCCAGTTACAGTAGACCTCATAAAATCCTGCTTCCAGACAACATACAGGTCAAACGGTGCATCATTAAAATATAATAGTATTTAGTAATATATATAATAGTAATATATGTATACACCAAAGTCTGTAATTGGTATTTACTAATATCTCAAGGTATTAGATTTCTACTCACTCTGGATGTAATAAAGGTAATAATTGTTCTCACTCTGGATAATAATTCCTGGGTTAAAGTATTTAACTATTCAGAGAGTTAAGAAGCGAGTTTCAGTTCCACATTATTCTCTTTTGGCAAAAACTAATTTCCCAACCTCCTCACATTCTCCCACAGTGGTTTGGTTAAAGCTTCTCTTCTTGTGTCATTCGTTCTGCTAACTAGAAACTTAAATATCCCCAAAACCATTCCTAGCTGATTTCCTTTTTTTTACCACTACAGGGAAAGGCAATTTTTTTTTGTATGGCACATTTCATACACGAGAAAACTCAAAGTGCTGAACAAAATAAGATAGAAACAATCAGACAAGGCATTGAAATTATAAATAATCTACTCCACAGAGTCACCAGCAGGAGGCCAGTCCCTGTGCTCCTCAGAGTCCCAGCAGGAGGCCAGTCCCTGTGCTCCTCAGAGTCCCAGCAGGAGGCCAGTCCCTGTGCTCCTCAGAGTCCCAGCAGGAGGCCAGTCCCTGTGCTCCTCAGAGTCCCAGCAGGAGGCTAGTCCCTGTGCTCCTCAGAGTCCCAGCAGGAGGCCAGTCCCTGTGCTCCTCAGAGCCTGAGTTTGTTTGTATGGCACTAACATTGATACAAAGCACTAACGTTTTATACCATTTAAAGTGTACAATCTATAACATACTTCCTACGGTAATCTATATAATCATCAAAAGCTGTTGCTGTTATTGAGTTCTTTGGTCATTTTTACAACAATATTTGGAAGTGTCGTGTTCCACATCTCAAACTGATGATTATAAATAGGCACCGTCTCAAAACCTTCCAAATAAATCAATGTTAAATGAGAGCGGTTCTGCCCTCTGGAAACACCAAGCACAACCGCGGCCTGTGAGTAAATGGTGATTAAAATACGGTGGAAACACAATTACACTGTTCACCCAGGGTCAGGCCTCTCGTCTGCAGCCGCTCGCCCCATTCGGCCCCGTGACAAGAGATGAAGATTACAGCTCTCCTCATCCTCATAACACTGAACCAGGCTCATTCAAAATTCAACTATCTGCAATAATAATAAAGACATAAAGCAAAAACCTCCAACAGCAACGGATCATTCAGCAACAGTCTCGTTCATTCACTCAGCATGGAGCAAAGTCCGTCTGTGGCATGTTAGCGCCAACTCTGAGGAGCACAGGGACTGACAATTCATTCTTGTATAGCCCTAAATCACAACAGCAGTTATCTCAGAGGACTTAACAAAACCGTTAAAAGTGTCAACACAGATCAGAGAATCAAAACATATAGAACACATGGTTTTGTTCCATAGGGAGAGACCAATGTCCGTGAATGTTGAAAAATGTCCAGACGTGTTAGGAATGTTCAGGATCCAACAGACCCTCCTGCATCGGCAAGGAAAAACTCTAAAACCCAGTGGGAAAAACGTGAGTGCAATCTTCCTGAAAATGTGAGACAGGCTTCTACTCTGACGATGGTTAAATCCAGGTTAAAAACAGTTCTGTTTAGCTGCATACGACTAAAGGACTGTATCTTCATTCATTTTATTGCACTGTGATTACGTATTATTTGAATCCCTAGTTTGATTATTTCCATCTTGTTTTTTTAATCCAGACAGTAAGCAAAACAAACTTGTGAATGAGTTGCCTTGTGTATGAACAAATAAACTTGCCTTGCTTTGCCACTCGTTGGTGGTCACATGTCGTAGCCAGTGACATATTGTAGATCGGTGAAAGTTGGGCGTTTCTTCTTCCCACTACCAAAAAAGCACCTTTTATCAATTCCTTCAGCTCAGGAAGCCCTGACAAAGACTGGAGATAGGTCCTCTACCAATAACTTTAAGATGCACATGTGGAGCTTCTGGGCGAAGGGTTTTGCCAAAGAACACAAGGTCAGCAGTTCCGCTGTGACACCTGGTCTCTCATCACAGTACTAACCAGCTGCAGCACTGCTTAGCTCCTGACTTTGGCATGCAGGTATGGATAAAATTAACAATTACTTCTATTTTTTATATATACACATTATATTGTAGACTCAAAAAGTCTAGGTTATTTTGATGAACCAGAACTGGAGGATATAGGTCCTACTGCAAAAACACATTCATATCAATACTAGGAGAATCTGAAAAGTCCAGATATCGATTGACACAGCCCTAATCCAGAGCAGAAGCCCTCAGTGTTCTTCTGTCTCCGCAAACCCAATCCCAGACATGTCACTGTGGCTCTGAACCAGAGCTCTGAATTTCAACACTTTCCTCTCAGCTCCAGGCGAAGACGCTGCTCCTGCTTTTGCTCAAACTGAAGCATGTAGCTAAATGTAGCCTGGCACCAGACTAAAACGAGCTAAAACGAGCTAAAATCAGCTCTAAACGCACATGGAGCCAGTGGAGGGATTCGAACACAGGGTGATGTCAGCGGACCGTGCATTTCAAACCTCGGCCTTCAGTCGTGCTCGTCTGAATCCACCTCACAATAAATACTTTAAATGGCTATTTATTCACCTCCTATCAATCTGATTGGTCAATAAGGTCAATGCACAACGTTTAGAGCATTATCAAAAGATCCGAACACCAGCGCATCACTAAACATATCCCCGTCTACCGTACCTGAGTCTGCAAGTAAGTCATTTTTATTCATATAGCGCCTTTCACAGACCAGAGTCACAAAGCACTTTACAATTGTTACACAAAACACGATCCTCCAGGAATGTTCTGTGAGTAACAGCCAGAGACGGTGTTACACAATCAGCACGTCATATTGAGACCCGTGAGTAACCGTTATTTCAATGATCCACGCACAACAATGCAGCCCGGACCAAACTGGACCGGACTGGACCACCAGCCCAAAGTCAGGAGCCTATTTGACTCCAGGTAAAGAGAAGTCTCTTATCACTCCAGCTACAGATTTTTCACCTTTACCTTTTTCTTGACGATGAAACCAAATCAGACAGATCAGTTGAAAAGGTTTAGTGCCTAAATAAAAGACCTAAGAACGTTAATGTCTCTTAAGTTCCTGACCCTGAGCGTCTCTCGATAACCAGATACTCAATGATGTTAGCTTAGCACGACTTGGAGTCGTTATTGACGAAGAACTCTCCTAAGCAACCAAGCAACAAAAGCAGCGTATTTCCACTTTCTCAACATGGCTAAAATCAGAAATATCCTTCCTAAAAGTGACACAGCAAAGAAAAGGACTGTGGTGATGATCCAGGACATTCTACAACATGCGCACATTCATAGACAGTGGTTTCTCCAAATAGACCAGTCCTCTGAGATGACTGCTGTTGTGATTTAGGGTTATTCGGGAATAAAGGGAATTGAAATTAAAGGCGCTATACCCGTTTCTGCAATGTTTGAATGTTTAGCACCGCCCCCCAACTCGCTCACAGGCTTCTCATTTCCCCTACGCTCTCATAACACGGAGCCACCTAGTTTTATTTACGATCTGATACGTATGCTAACATTAGCATTAGCGCAACTTGTAAGCTGTGCAACAATCACTGATTAAATGGCAATAAAGCGATGCACTGCTAACACAATATATAAGTAAAAGAATACCATTAGTTTTGCGTCCGAATGTATTAATTTAAACATTAGAATATATTCTAATATTTAATTGTAATTTATTATACAGCTCCTCACAGCAGCAGTAGAACACTCCATTGACTTGAATGCAATTCCTCCGATCATTTTTTCTTGATAACAGAACTCTCAAGCAGGCTGCTCGCTGCTCGTTCTGTGAGCGGAGAACGAGCGGCCCGCTCAGACTCTACTCAGCACTTTTCACTGCCTGAATTTCATACACAGTGGAATCAATTACCTCAAGTTTTCAATTAAATTATGTATTATGATACAACTTGTATGTAGTAAAAAGCATTTTTATGAACTACTTAGAAAAAAAATCGGGTATAGCTTCTTTAATTGAATACATTCTTTATTTCATTGATTTATGAAAATATAATTAATTATTCTGATTTTTTTCCATTCGCTCATTTACTGTCAGAAGACATTGGAGTAATGAATCTATAATAATAACTGGATAGTGTATAACTTTAAAAACACAATAAATGAAACTGCATGTACATATGTACAGTAAATGTATGTCCATATAATGAGTTCCTCACTCTCAAAACACTTATTTTTTTACCTCTTGTGAGTAAAAATAGGTTAGTTAAGTTATGGTTTTACACTGGTCGAGAGCAGAGCAGAGAGGATTCATGGTCCGAACCAAGCGGATCAGGAGAAAATCCACTGGAGGAATGCTAACTTTTTGAAAAATGCTACAGAAGCATTTAGCATTTCACTTTGGACTAGAGCAGAGAAAACGGTCAGAACCAATCTATCTATCTATCTATAAAACCAGGTAAAAGTAATTAACAAAACGACCACATCATGACAAAGTGAGGGTGATCTAATCTTTTCACTTTTCTGTCTGAAAATTTGGATCTAAAGAAATGACAGAGGCGTGTGAAAACGATAGTGATCCAAACCAAACTATTTCAGAGGCACACACTAATTACGAGTATTTCATCACATAGCTCCATTGTTTGTGGATTAAACATTAGGCACCCACACGGACAGACATGTGAACAGCCCGATTCAGATCGCACTCGAAGACAAACTCTATAAAACAAAAAACGTGCAAAGAATGTTCTGGAGTCGAAACGGGAGCCGTGAAGAGAGAAGGCGACGCAGAGGCAGACGGACAAGAGAGGGATCAGCTGCAGCCTGAGATTAAAGACAAATATATACACTGGAGGAATGAGAGAGAGAGAGACCAGAGACAGAGAGACCCAAAGAGAGAGAGAGAGATCCATGCACTGAGGAAGGGGAGATGAAGTTAGCCCGAGAGATAGTGTGTAGGTGTGTGGGAACGTCGTGTTTTTCAGGGCCCTGATTCTCCACCGTCTTTAAAGTTCTTTAATTAAAGCGGGAGTTTTATCAGAGCTCTCCCTCAGTGTGTCATTAGCAGATCTCGGCTCCTCCGGTCTCACGCAACAAACACGAGCCCTGGCAGGAACTGAGGAGATAGAGGAAGAGAGAGAGAGAGAGAGAGAGAGAGAGAGAGAGAGAGAGAGAGGGGAGCTATGGGAGGGACGGAAGGGTCAAACAAGGCGGTCATGGTGCAGGTCCGACAGATGAAGTCAGAGGAGATTTGGGAGCTGGAGGAATGTATTAGACAGCCGAGAATGTGGCAGATGAAGACAGAGTTTCGTCATTCAGTTTCTTTCCGTTTGTTAAAGACAGACGGTGGACATAAAGCCAGTCTCTGAAGGCTCATTTGAAGCTGGAAGAAAACTTAAAATAAAATATTGTGAACAAGTCGGTCCACAACTTGCTGTCCTCTTCTTAAAACATGCTTTATTTTGCATATTTTTAAGAAAGGCGAGGCTTGGTCTACTGCCCTCTTACATCAGTCATTCTGTAACAGTAAGTAAGTAAGTAATCTTTTATTTATATACCGCCTTTTCACTGCAGATCTGAGTCTCAAAGCGGTTTACAATTCTTAATTTTTGGGCATTTGTCTCTCACTCCACACAGAGATGGGAGGGGCCAGTACAGGAGGCGCATGCCAGACCTATTGTACATATTTTTAGTGGTAGGGGAAACCGGAGTACCCGGAGGAAACCTACGCAGACACGGGGAGAACATGCAAACTCCACTCAGAAGGCCCTGGCCCGACCGGGATTCGAACCCAGGACCTTTTTGCTGAGAGGCGAGAGTGCTATCCACTCAGCCACCGTGCCGCCCAACACAAATGTTGGGTCTTTTTGTTTGCATTCAGATGACCATTTGTACTCTCTGTTCTTTCGCACCAAACTGGGAAGAAAGGCTTTTTCATCCTCCGCTTCCTTAGAGTGATTGTGTTGCAAAAATAGGGGAAATTAACGGAATTTATTTTATTTGATGCGCTTAAGTCCAGATGGAGAGCACTTGGTCATTATTGACTTACAACTGTTTTAGTGTTTTCATCATCTGTACTTGTATGTAATTGTTTTAAACTTTTACTGCCTCTTCTCAATGGGACTTTCTTGGTTAAATAAAGGTTAAATAAATGTTCAATAAAAAGATCATTTCTGAAATTTCTCCACTGTGAGGGGCATAAAGGAATATCTTATCTTTATAAAAAGAGTCACTGTTTGATTGGGCTGAGAGTTGATCGATCGATAGATAGATAGATTAATTTAGTCCTGACATTATTTGTCACATACAATGTTTACAACACAATGACTATTGATGTAAAAGACAAAAATATGGACAAAAGAGAATCAAACTCTTTTAGAGCCTGGGACGATGGGGTTTTATAATAAACAAAATAAAATGTGGTTTGAACGTCATGTACCCGATTTGGAACGTTACAGTAGTATATTTTGTGTTAAGAGGAAGTAAACAGCACCAGATGTAGATTGTACCACCCTCACTCGGCCGAAGAGCTCTCAGCCCTGAGAGTCAAACAGTGACTCACAGGGCTCTTTTAACAAGTATGAGACTTCTTATGAGATGAATATAGAAAAGCACATTGTGGTCTGCACAGATTGTCTGTTGGGAAGGTTAAAGGGTTTGAAACAAACACTAAGTGGAGGTACTCCAGCTTTTAAGTAACTTAACTAACCAGTCGATTTATCGGTTCTTTTGAGTTTGATTTCCTGTCTGTTCAGTTGATTTCCTGCCTCTTGTTTTTCCTCTGTGTGTATTTAAACCTTGTGCCCCTCTGCAGTTTGTCCCTGTTTTTTTATGGTTTAATTATGGATTTCTGTTTGTAGTCCTGGATTTTGTTATTTTTGTTATTCAGTGCAATGCGCAATTCATCGGAGGCAGATGTGTTTTCGAGTGCTGACCTAGAATCGAGAGACTCTGACCTTTTGTTCCTTTCATTCATAACTCGTTAGAGCCTCTCTTTGAATTTTGTCAATACTTTTATACCTTTACCCTTTACCCTTTCTGCCCTGGAAGAAAAAGGCCATTTATTTTAGCAAACACTCCTGGTTTTTTGTTGCATTTCTTTTCCCTTCACAAATTTTAGTTTGTAACAGTTGAGGACCGAGTCTTCTGAACCCTGAGGACCGAGTCTTCTGAACCCTGAGGACCGAGCCTTCTGAAACCTGAGGACCGAGTCTTCTGAACCCTGAGGACCGAGCCTTCTGAACCCTGAGGACCAAGCCTTCTGAACCCTGAGGACCGAGTCTTTGAGTGTCCAAGAAAGCACTAAATGAGTTTTGTATAATCAAAGTATTTATAGCAAGCGACCGTTGTATTCGGCCATTGACAAGCCAATATCTCTTTACAATAATAATGAAAAACAGCTGAATTGTGAAAATGTGTATAAGAATAAAGAAAGTTCCCCCCAATCTTATAGTAATCATCAAACTTTAACAGAAAAATGGTCGATCATTGCTGAACCCTGGTTTCCTGAAGTCCAAACAGTGTGTTGTGACTGTTATGTTTTAGTTTAATTTCCGAAGGCAGTGCGAATCTGCTGCCACTGAGCTGTGAAATTGTATGTCCTTCAGCTGTGATGTGTCCACACTAGAACACTTTATTTTCTTTGGGCTTTCAGCAATCACAGTTATCCGGCCTCCTCTCTTACTTACCGACTCATGCCCTCTTGGAATAACATGGACATTCTGGGACGCCGCACTGTCCGTGGGAGTAATTGCTTCATTTTAGTCATTATTTGTCTATTAAATGAACAGACAGCCAAAATGTTTTATGTTTTAAGACTGTAAAACTCGCACACACATTTTAAGACACTTTGGTGGTTTCTAACCACCTGAGCACACCACTGCTGAAGTGAGAGGGACCGGAGATGTCAAATTTGTAGGTTGTAGGTCTGGGCGCTGCTGCAGCTGTCAAAAGCCAAAAGTAAAATATAGCTGCAGAGGATACAGCTCAAAGGAGAGAGACCAGAAAGAGAGACCAGAGAGAGAGAGAGAGAGAGAGAGAGAGCGGAGAAAGACAAGAAAGAGACCAGAGAAAGACCAGCGAGAAACCAGAGAAATACAAGAAAGAGACCAGAGAGAGAGAGAGAGACCAGAGCGAGAGAGAGACCAGAGAAAGTCAGAAAGAGACTAGAGAGAGAGACCCGAGAAAGACAAGAAAGAGACCAGAGAGAGACCAGGAAGAGACCAGATTGAGAAAGAGAGACCAGAGAGAGACCATGGAAAGACGAGAGAAAGAGAACAGGGAAAGACAAGAGAGAGACTAGCGAGAGAGACAGAGACCATAGTGAGAGAGAGACCAGAGAAAGACAAGAACGAGACCAGAAATAGAGACCAGAAATAGAGACCAGGAGAGTCCTTTTAACTAACTCCCTGCGCTGCACACAACCCACAAAAGTTTCTTCTGACTTTAAATGAAGGTAACTCATGTTTTACTCGCAGTTATATGATGTACACACGGCACACTGTAAAAAAAAAAAAAACTGCAAAAAGTGAACCATCTTGTAGTGAGAGACCATTCCAAACAACATTGTTCAAAGCTTTCTGATGTTTTGTAGTACCACAGGCCACTTCTAAACGTCAAGAATGTTTTATTTGCTCGTATCTGGAGATAATATAAAGCAGATGAGTTTCTCTGTCCTGCACCAAAGTGAGGACAGCAACAGTTGACAAAACAAAGTGTGTGTTGACTTGAGAAGCTGCAAACTCTGGGGTTCTTGATGATTTCTGGCCGCCTCTTTGCCTCCTCTTAGTCTGAATCTCCTCATTTGCAGAAGCCCAGCTGTTTCGGGGCTGTTCCTCCAGCTGCTCACACACAAATCACCTGCTTCACCTCCGAGCGTCTTGGCAGAACACTCTCCGAAGGCAATTTGGGCGCTGACATGATTACGGGAAAGGTCTGGAACTGGAAGACTTTGAGGAGAAGGACGCAGGAAATGGGGGAACAAAGAGACTGCTGATGCTATGGCTTTTGAGAAATCGATTTGGACTCTACAGCACCTTAACGGCGAGAATATTTGGAGCCGACATCTCTCATAGAAACCTCATAGCAACATCACACGAACAAAACAGCCAGTCAGGAAGGCAGTTTCCATCCAAAGCTGAACGATTGGTCAATTGTTATTGGTCTACATCTTTATCTATAGATACTATCAACATAGAAACATAAGAATCGCATTGAGCAAAGAGAGACACATCGTTGGTGGAACATAAGTAGCTATTGGGAGGTCGTGGTGAGCTACTCCTGAGCAACATGTTCGAAAGCCCTAATCAAGCGTCAAAAATGTAGAAACCTTCAGTCAGGGGTCTCAAACGCTATGGATCTGGGGGCCACATAAGGTTGAGTTTGGGTGAATCTGGTCTGCATTGAGGGTTATGCTGATCACGTGTTTGTGTGTGTGCAAAGTGAACCAAATATGTACTTGAGTTTGATATGATTTGTAGGGGCGACAGTGGCTCAGTTGGTAGAGCATTGGCCTTGGAGCCTGAAGGTTGAGGGATTCCCACTGATGTCTGCTGTCGTTGTGTCCTTGGGCAAGAAACTTAACCCCACTTTGCCTGAAGCCCCCGCTAAGAGACCAAGGCTGTGACAGAGCAGCCATCCTCCTGTGGACTCAGCACCGGCAGGAGGATCAGTGAGGGGTTGGTGCTCTGTGAATTGGGTTCAGCTCTGACTGCCACCCCCCGGCCCAGAAATGGATTAAGCGGAAGAAGATGAGTGGATGGATTTGGATTTGTGTATATTTACACATAATTATATATTTATGTATATTACTTTTAGTTTCTTGTATTGAAACAAAACTGGCTACTGGTTCAATGTTTATAATTATATAAATGGTGTGGTTGTTTTATTGATAAAATTAGCAATACAAAGATGTGTAACAAATTTGCTCACTCTCAGTAGGGGCCGCATTGATATCAAAATTCACTAGGGGGCGACAAAAACAAGCAAAATACACGCTAGCCACATGTTTGAGACCGCTGCTAATGAGCGGAGCCAAAGCCAGTGATGAGAATTGTCTTGTTTGCAGATTTAAGCGGAGAGCTGTGTCTGCTCCAAAACAAATGCATAATATTCCACTGAAATCTGAATGATTGATTGTGGAGATTGAGCTCAAACTTTCATCTAAAATAACGATATTCACAACCTGGAACCCGGACCCCCTGAAAAGTGCTGTTTTCTCTGCAATCGTGTCAGAGCTGCGGGACATGGGCCTTTCTGCCTTTTGCCGTTTCTTTATACATAGAAATCAGACACCACAGGAAAAGAACCACCAGGACACAGACCAAAATACTAAAAAATGTGTTTTCCTTCAAACTAAATCAAAAACTCTGCTGTGTTTTTGTTTGATATTTAAGCCATGTGTCAGAGAAAAAACTGGGAAAGTTGCCTCAAACTTTAAATTGCAGAGGTTTGTTTGGTCGGTGGGTTTGTCTGTGTGGAGAACCATCATGTGACCAGAAGTCTGCTCAGTTTAATTCTGAAATACCATTTTAAATTAATGCAAAGATAAATAATTACTTTGATTGTAAAGTAAATAACTGAATCTACTACTACTTACTCTACTCTACCCTACTCTACTCTACTCTACTCTACCCTACTCTACTCTACTCTACTCTACTCTACTCTACTCTACCCAACTCTACCCTACTCTACTCTACTCTACTCTACTCTACTCTACCCAACTCTACCCTACTCTACTCTACTCTACTCTACTCTACTCTACTCTACTCTACTCTACCCAACTCTACCCTACTCTACTCTACTCTACTCTACTCTACTCTACCCAACTTTACCCTACTCTACTCTACCCTACTCAACCTTGATTTACTCTACTCAACCCTACTCTACTCCGTTTACTCTAGGGGAGTGTTTTTTACATTATAACACAGAGTCAAAAGGTCAAAAATATGCATTACTTTACATATTTTATATCAATAACTTCACCTTCAAACATGTTATTCCAAGATGAGTGCCATTTATCCGTCATAATATCTACGTTTTTGTTTTTTTAACCACACAAAACAATCCATTATCCACAGCAGAGATAACGGCGACAGATGGACTTTACAGAGAAAACGGCTTGTGATGTCACATGTGGAGAGGCATGTGAAAACTGCCAAATACTTTTTCCTCCAAAGTCTTTTCTTCTTGACTTTTTATCTCGGCTCAGCTGTGTGCTGGTGTGAATGTCATTATAGACTATTGTGATATTTCCTCTGTCTCCGCAGGGGGCTGATAACTCATTGGATCCTGTTTCCACATAATTAAAATTCCTACAAATTGTCAGTGTTTTCATTAAACTGAGACTGTCGCTGATGTTTCCGCTTCGTGGGGGGTCTTAAAACCAAACGCTGTGTACAGGTACTACAGGACGAGCTCATTCAACGCTCTGTTTGATTCTGGTGTAAATATTTCAATCTTTTTGTAAATCCAGACATGAAATTACAGTTTTAAACGGCATGGCCTTGGTCCTCGTTCTACAGCTTGACTCCTGGTTCTACAGCTCGATCCCTCCCTCATTCTGGACCTCCCCAAGGTTTCTCACTTTTCCCCTCTGAGTTTTTTGACTTTCTCCTCGCCGATGCAGCAGGGTCTAATGACCCAGGACATTTATCAACATTTATGGACATTGTCTGTCTGCTCCATATGGACCAATGGCTCTCTTTGTTTTTTATCATTGCATTTCCTGTGTTGATTCCAAAAAATCGTAAATATTAACTCATTGAATGCCAGCCTATTTCAGAACAGGTACTCCCACAGTGCCAGCCATTTCTGATGATTTTTACTGATTTTTCAAGACCCACAGAATATTGTGTACTATGACTATCTGAAATCCGACACCAGATTCTAAAAGAATGGACTGTCCACTTTCCTCAGCAAAAAGAATTTTGTTTATAGCTTTTTTCGTTCCCCTGTAATCCTTTGTTGAGTAGAGGGAAGTTTTACTGAAATCACCAGAAATCACCAGAAAGTTGAGAAAAAAGAGGCACAACATGTGCACCTACATGTTTTCAAACCATTCAGAGAGCAATGCTGCCACCTGCTGGCTCGATAAAATATGGTCTCAAGTCATCCCCATACATATTAGATACAATAGACATCTGGGAACGTGAAAATAGCGAAAAAGGCAATTGACGGATTAATCCGTCAATGGCACACGACGTTACTATTTGCTTTGACGTATTTGTGCGTCAATGGGACACAACAGACGTAGTCACGCATATCTCCGCCGTTGAAACTCATGTGCCATCACTTTTGGCTTCTATGGGGCTTTTCCAAAATGGCCGCAAACAGCCATTAAAGTGAAAATGTGAAAAAAAAATCACTTACACATTCGTTAGCCGGCACCAGCCCAATTCATTTAACAAGTGCATTCAAAAGTCCACAGCGGCTAAACTAGACTGGTCCAAAAATATATATTTCCCTCAGCATTGAAACACATCTGGAACGTAGCTTCGGGAAAAGAGCCGACTTTTGGACCATCCTGTAAATGCATCTTTGAGAGGAAAGAAGATGCCATACAAAAGCATTGAATAATTCTCTTTCTAGGTCCACCCCCACAGGCCCGAGGTGGTATTGCAAGCATGTCAGCGCGCATGCTCATGGACGTTGATTCTCTGATCTGTTGTTGGCAAATCAAAAACCTTGTAAAGTCCACAGAGATAACTAATGTTGTGATACAAAAATAATTGGAATTGACTTTGAACTGAACATATTCTATAATCCTCCTGTGGACTCACCACCTGCAGAGGGTCAGTGAGGGGCTGGTGCTATGAGACTTGGGTGGCATCTCTGATTGCCACCCCCCTGACCCAGAAATGGATTAAAGGGAAGAAAATGGATGGATGGATATTCTATAAACCAACCAATCAGGGTCTATTCCTGCGTAGGTTTCCTCCAAGTGCTCCGGTTTCCTCCAAGTGCTCCGGTTTCCTCCAAGTAAATCCTCCAGCTGGTACAATAATGACTATATCCACTAACTTGTTCATTAGATAAAGTTTATGGGGAAATTTAAATATCATGGTTGCACTTTACAGCAGTATAAAAGTAGAAATAAGATTACTCAGACAATACTCGGTTTGTTTAAAGCTGTACATTTCTAGTTCTCTGAGTTCCTCATGTATGAAGCTAATCCCAGGTCTTCATGGACAGACGTGTGACATCACATGACCAGCCCCTCTCGCTGCCTTGGAGACACATTCACACACATCACATTGAATCTTTGGTTAAACGCTCTCAGATCTGTCGCTTCTCGTCTCTGTGTAAACTCAACATCTGTGGCCCCAGAGGAGGCCGGCTCCGGAGAGGGGGGTCCCACGGGGCCCCTCAGAAGCACAGTCATCTCCTCCGCGAGGCACAAACGCGGCTTTTAGTGAAGAGGACGACGAGAAATTAACAAGACAAAGGAACCCAAGGCGAGACGTGTTACAGACGCTCAATAATTTAGAGAGAAAAACCCACTGGAGCGACGTTATTCCCATCTCCACTGTCTCCACCGTCTCCCTCTGAGGTTTCTGTGCAAAGAACCTTCTTCAAACTTCTTTGTCGACGTCTGCTTCGTTACAATAAGACAAAAGTGCAAAGAAGCTAGGACTGGTTAAATACCTGACAGTGGCTCTGTTGGTAGAGCATTGGCTTTTGAGCCTGAAGGTTGTGGGTTTGACTCCACCACAAGACTTCCTCCACGACTTCCACTGACTGCAGCTGTAAAGTGCCAAACTGCTGTTGTGTCCTTAGGCAAGACACTTCACCGACATTGCCTAGAATGAGTCTGGTGTGTGTGTGACTGGTTGGTGGTGGTTGGAGGGGCCGATGGCACATACTGGTTGCCTCGCTTCTGTCAGTGTGCCCCAGGGCAGCTGTGGCTACAGTAGTAGTTTATTACCACCGTGTATGGAGTGAATGAATAATGAATGTAAAGCGTCTTTGAGTGTCCAAAAAACCACTGATGGATTATTGTTATTATTAAATGTCCTCCAATCAGCACTGAGCCTGTTTGGGTTCGCTGTGATTCTTAAGAACCTCAAGATGAGAGACTTTACAGACGCTCAAATATGTAAAAGCCTCTGGAGCAACGATATTCCCATCTTCACAGTCTTCCTCTGAGGTTTATGTACAAAGAAACTTCTCCTGTAATCATTTCTAGAAGGTTCTTTTACTGTGCCTCGGGGAAAAACAGTGAAGATGGGAATATCATCGCTGGAGGCGGCACCGTGGCACAGTGGCACAGTGGTTGGCACAGTGGTTCTCAACATTTATGGACATTGTTCGTCTGCTCCAAATGGACCAATGGCTGTCTTTGTTTTTTATTATTGCATTTCCTGTGTTGATTTCATAAACCGTAAATATTAACACACGTAGTCACGCCTATCTCCACACTGAAACTAATGTGCCATCACTTTTGGCTTCTATGGGGCTTTTCCAAAATGGCCGCAAACAGCCCTTACCGCAAGAAAATGTGAAAAAAAAAAAAAATTGCACACGCGTTAGCCGGCACCAGCCCAATTCATTTAACAAGTGCATTCAAAAGAACCTTCTAGAAATGATTACAGGAGAAGTTTCTTTGTACATAAACCTCTGAGGGAAAACAGTGAAGATGGGAATACCATTGCTGGAGGCGGCACCGTGGCACAGTGGTTAGCCCTCTCGCTTCTCAGCAATAAGGTCCTGGGTTCGGTTCCCAGTCGGAAAAGGGTCTTTCTGAGTGGAGTTTGCATGTTCTCCTCATGCCTGCGTAGGTTTCATCCAGGTGCTCCGGTTTCCCCTACCACTAAAAACATGCACACTAAGTAAAATCTTCCAGCTGTGGTCCTGACTGAGCACTAACACCTGGAGATGGGATCCCAGCCAGCGTTACTATAGCGACCAATGCTCTTGACGTAAACCTTAGTGGCATCAGGACAGGTCAAATGTCCTACTTTGGGTTAATACAGTGCACTTTTACCTTTAATAAGACAAAATGTAAAGATGATTAGAAGAAGTACTGGTGAAATATCTAAAATATCTTTGACGCTTGACATTTCCTCCAATCATGTCTTCAGCTAAACGCACAGAAAACAGTCTGTATGTATTTCTCAAAAAAAAACTTTAATATTGCCCGCTCCAATGTATATTTTGGAGAGCAAGAACTGCAATTAGTTCAAGAGTTTAAATATCTTGGTGTTTTGTTAGATTCTACGCTGTCCTTTAAAAATCATGTTAAAATGATATCAAAAATAATTAGATTTAATGTGTCCAACTTCAACCAAATACGCAGGTCAATGACTGATCAAGCTGCTATGATGTTTTTACATAGTATGATCTTTTTGCACGTAAGCTACTGTATAACTAGTTGGTCTCTGACAGGTGTAACGATTCTTAAACCAATTGAAAGACTTGAAAGACTTGCACTGAAAATCCTTGATAAAAAAACATTTGGTTACCACCATTGTAATATCCTCTCCAAATATAATTTATTGAGCTTTGAACATTTCATAACATTCAAAAACTGTTGTCTAATTTATAAAAGCTTACATGGGTTGGCTCCACCACCCCTAACAAGATATTTTAAATACAGAACAAGTGCCTCGAGAACAACTCGGTCCATGAGCAGAGGCGACTGTGAGGTTCCTGTGAGGAAAACCTCTTTTGGTCAAAATGTCCTGTCCTATAAAGGCAGTGTCCAGTGGAACAAACTACCAACCACTGTGAGGGAGGCAATCAGCTTCAAATCATTTAAAAATCACTTAAAGGAATGGCTCAGATCAACACAAACCTGTCAACATAATCGATAACATTTTATGTAAAATGTACCTTAGGGCACCACAGCATTTTAGATTTTTTATTTTAAAGAGAAAAAAAAAAAAAAAAAAAAAACGTAATGAAATTTTAGATTTTTATAAATCCGTAGCAATTAATGAATTAAGTCTGCCTCACCCTTCCCTGTCCTCCCTGTCCTCTGTCGTGTCCAGTCTTTTGTCATTGTATTTGCCTGACATCCCTAATGTTCTTTGTACAGTATATTTGAATGTGTATCTTGTGGTCCCATTGTTCCTTGTCCTGCAGTCGTTCTGTTCCTGTACTGTCTTGTGACTTTCTTTTGTGTTATTGTTAAATGTTCAATGTGAAGTTTCACATCAGCCTGTCTAGGGACAACAGATGGAAATTAGCCTATGGCTAAAATCTGACATATTTACATATTTTATATGTTCATTAATATGTACTGTCCCTACTTAAATAAATAAATAAATAAAAATAAAATAAAAAAATCGTCATAGAGCCTCTTTGCATTTTCTCTTATCATCATAGAGCCTGTTTTGGGTAGCTCTTTATCCAAGACAGAGAAACCTAAAGCGAGGCAGGTTACAGACGCTCAGTAATTCATAGATAAAAACCCTCTGGAGCGACGTTATTCCCATCTCCACTGTCTTCCTCTGAGGTCTGTACAAAGAACCTATTTCTCCAGGATCTTTGTCTGTGATAGTTAGCTCCAATCATCATAGAGCGACTTTTCTCCTGTCTGAATCTGTCTTTATATATTCACTTATTCATGGGGAAATGTCAGTGTTACAGTTACAGTTACAGAACAGTAGGAATGAGGAGCACACAGCACAAATAAATGAACAATAACTCAATAAGATCTCTAACATTTGCGAAATAAACAAGCTAGTACTAAATCTCTAGTTTAACTCATGTACCCAAATAGCTTAGATACTGTTCTCAATCTGATGCTTGTTCTCTTTTGGTCTCTGGTTCTCTATCTGGGGTAAAACTGTTTTGTCTTGTCCATCCGTGTCTGCTTCATCTTGATACTCTCTGCCTGACTCTGTTTTGTCTGTATTCATGTGTGATCTGTTGTGCGAGGCTGCCTTGGGACTACGGCTGAAATTAGTTGTGCTGAAGTTGATGAACGTGCATTGTCCCAACCTAATAAGTAAATAAATGAAAAGAATGATAATAATGAAATAAAATATCCAATTTTAGCAAACATGAATAAGCAAGAAGGAGTGTAAAAGTGTAAAATCCTGTATATGCTAGTGTCATAAATACAGTATGTAGTTGTGTGTTTACATCTGTACATTGGCAGCATGAGGCTCTGGGGCACAGTGACTCAGTAAGCGACAGTGACACATGTGGTTTAATATTGCACATAATTAGTTTTGGAAGTTTTGGAGAGAGCTATTGGTCTTCGCCGGTTTCATATTATTATTATTTTTCTGCCAAAAGGATTCAATTTTAGACCCTGGGGCAGGCCGTCTCTGTATTTCCATCTTCAAATGCTACATTTACAAAGCCTATGGGAGCCAGACATGCATATTTTTGAGTAGGTACAGGACATTCAGATCAGTGATAAATCTCTATTTAGCCTAAAACTCTCTTGGAGCTCCACTGTGGGACCAACAGGAAGTCGGCCATGTTGGTCTGAACCTTTGCCACCAATTTGACTTTTTATTTTTGATTCCTTTAATTCCTTGTTTTTTCATCATACAGACTCATACGATGTCTTTTCCCAATCTGGATGGATTGGCGTTATACAATTATCAATAAAAAGTAAAAAGTTTTGTCACTGTTTTTGTCCCACGCCATGGGGAATGAGGCCTTAGTGTTGGGTCTTTGAGTTTGCTCTAGCCACACGTAGAGCGACTTTATTCCCGTCTTTACCGTGTTCTTCGGTGGTTTATGTACACAGCACCTTCTTAAAGCTTTTTTGTGGATGTTGTCTGCTGTATTTGTGTAACGTGTCTCGTCAGGGGGGCTCGCTTCCCGCTACAGACGCCAATTTGAACAGAAAAAAGCATTTGAATAGAAAGCAGATCTTTTTTTGTGCTAAATAAGAGTGAAGAGAATTAGTCTTTTTGTCCTGTTCTCAATTTTCGAGGCTTCGGCTAATGTTGAAAATTGTCCCCTGGAAATGAAGGCGTAATTTCAATAATCACTTTTTTCTTGTGTATTTCTTTAAAGCTGATCTCAGTAACGAGGCCAAACAGTTCTTTCGCTAATAACTTTTCATTAACACTGCCGCTCTCTGCCAGGGCTTCAGCTTACTTTTTTTTTTTAACACAAAATTCAAAGAAAAGATGTGTGGTTTCTTGAAAAAACTTTAATGAAATGTATACATTGGATTTTTGGAGTAAATCAAAGTAACCTTACTATTTGTTTTACTGCCCTGTCCAGTTCATGCTCAACTCAACGTGATTCAAAAAGAAAGATGGCTAACATGTTTGCAATTATATTTTTGAGCGTCTTTTAAAACTGAAGCAGGAGGCTGATGATCCAGGACGTTTAAGGACATTTATAGACATTGGGCATTTAAAAAAGTCCTCAGAGAAAAACTGCTGTTGTGATTTATACAAAAATACATTGAATTGAATTGAGTTAATGATTACTGACAAGGAGAACACTCAGACCATGATGCACAAAAGGAGAAAGAGGAAGATTAAAACCTTTTGTATTCTCCCCATTTTGAAAAATCCAATATCTGTATTTTTAATTGGTTAAAAAGGTTTAGAATTGATGTACTTATGTGTTTGTGCGGATGGATGTGTTTCTGCTGCTGCTGGACACTTGAATTTCTCCAACTTGGATCAGTAAAGTATCTGCCTTTCTATAAATATGTCTATCTATATCAGGGGTGCTCAATACGTCGATCGCGATCTACCAGTCGATCGCAAAGGTAGTATTGGTAGATCGCATTAAATAAATAAAAAATTACACATTCTAAACGAATATATACAAAAAACTCAGGGCAAAGTGGAGATTTTTGAAAACTCCGTTAATGCATTTGTGTGTAGACAGAGATAACCAGAGTTTTGCGTTCTCGCACGCCACAGTACCCCCCTAAATTCCTCTGATCACTGAAGCATGGATCATACTACCTTAAAAACTGTTCGCTGTGAGATGCTCGCAGCAGCGAACATCCTCGCTCCACATCAGAGGGCAGCAAAGTGATCGCAGGGACTCACGCTCGAAAACAACCAAACCAGGACTAAACCAGGACTAAACCAGGACTAAACCAGGACTAAACCAGGACTAAACCAGGGCTGAGGACGGGGTCAGTGCTTGTAAACATACGTCTTACTCTTTACTCTGAGTGTCTTCTATGACTGTAAAAGTGCCGTTACCGGCGTCTGCATCAGAACTCCGCCCACTTCTGTGTTTTTCCCCAACGCAGGACAGGACGTAAGAGACGCACATGTTTGGAATGTTACAAATGTGACTGATAACGCAGATGTGTGGATGCTAATTATTTTATAAACGGAGGAGGGGAAATATTTGGATTTTAAAAAAACAGGCATGGCACATGGACATGGCACCACAGTCAAATGACATCTGTGTTTTACTCAGTAATGTTTTACTGACACTTAGGTGACTGCACATGCGCAAACAACCGCGCTCAGTGCAGGAAAGCAAAACCACGACAAACTTGTCAGCGAGTTACCACCAATTTTCCGGACTATGCCTCCCTGGCCGATTCAATTCAGTGCAAGTCATAAGAGTAAACTCGGGTAATGACAAAAAATGGTAATTGTGTTGTGTTGTGCTATATTGGCTCATGCTGTTTTGAATGTACATAAACATACATTGTAGATATAAAGAATATTTTTTGAAATATATGATTTGCATTTTTGTAGTAGGTAGATCATTTTGACTTGATCCTTTTATAAGTAGCTCGCATGCTGAAAAAGTGTGAGCACCCCTGATCTATATATTTACATGATATTAGCAGAAATTACAATGTGCAGATGAGACAAACTGAATGAAAAAACAAGAAATAACACCAGTAATACTAAATACTGACCAGTGCTACTTTAAACTGTATTGTTAAATGTCTATTGTTTAATGTTCTTACTGCGCATAATATGTGTAAAGTAGAAAATTTAAGAAATGCTAAGATTTGTTGTTTGTATGCCTCATATCTATTTTGAGTTTTATAACTTCTGCAAACAAAGCCAGGAATTTGAGCCAAAGCAAATTCCTGGTTTGTGATCTTATCTACTTACTATCCAGCCCCATGTATATAACTTTACACAATACTGTAGATAGATATATTTAGGTATACAACTGACTGTATGCACTGTGGCTATTTATTATTTTAAGAATGCTTGGAATTACTTGTGTGATTGTTTTATAATGAATTGATTTGTTTTTATTCGTAATTTTGTATGTATAAGTAGATTTTAATGTATGTGATGTGCTTGTTGTGTGTGACTTTATGAAGGGCTTTGTGTTGCCTTGTGTAGGAAAGGCGCTCTACAAATAAAAGTTGATCGATGTTTTGATATTGACACATTTACAGCTAGCTAAGAAACGTGTCGGCAGACCAGGCTTTGCTCTGGGTTTCTCCGACTGAACGGAAACTCAGAGGAGATCGAGCTTTGTCGGTTGTTGGTCCTAAATTGTGGAATGAGCAGCCTCTGTGTGTTGGACTGTTCACTTCCTGTTTGTATGTCTCATCTTAAAACTCACTTGTTCCCATTGGCTTTTAATTGATTTTGTGGGGAAAAATTTCATATTTTTTCATGACTTTTTCTGTACATCACTTTGGTCAACCTAGTGGTTTTTATTAGCACTACGTTATGAATAAACTGGACTGGACTGAATCAGAGCAGCTACTTATGTTGTAAATCTTGTCTGCTATACTGTCCTGTACTTATCTGTTACATACAAAGTCAATCAAAAGCATTCGGATTCTGATATGTGTTCAGACTCTTGCTACTTCTCCACACTTTTCAATGTTTTGATTTAGTTTCTTTGCCACTCGTTTTTGATAGATCCTCAGAACATTCTGGACCTGGACCGGCTATGGCTGCAGTTGTATATATATATAAATAGCTCGGGTTGTAGGTGGACAGACGGACAGGTGGACAGATGGAGGTAGTTTTAATGGAAGATAGAATGGAAGCAGAAATTGGAGCGAGGCAGACCCTGATGGAGCAATCGCAGCCTGTGTCCGGAGCTCTCGCTGGAGCCGAGTTTTGGTGGAGGAGCTGATAGCTGTAGGGACAGTCTCGGTCTCTCTGGCAATTATCCGTCCGTCTTAAACCTCCGCCGAACTTGGACAACTTTCACTGCAGCACATGGCTCCGAGGGACATTTAGCATTTGCGAGTCCATGCTGAGAATACGCTTCAGAAATGTCAAATTAAGGAAAGATTGGGACGAGATCTGGGTTTGCGCAACCTGTAGGCACGAGCGGACGGAGCTGGGTCGTTAGGCATTACATGGAGGCATACAGCGGCCATTACAATGAGAGATGATTAGAATGAGGCCTTTCTAATTGACCAGAGTGGCAGTAAGTGAGATGGAGAGGCCGAACTGTGGTTTTTTAATAAAGGGGACGGTCACATAGAACATTATTGATGGTGTGAGCTCTGACCGGGCAAGTGCAAGAGTATAATGTGAGTGATGTGTCTGTGTTTGAAGTCTCACATGGGACTCAACGGCAAAGATAATGTTGCATACAGGGATTTATATTTTCAAGAATTCCCTATACGTGCCATTACCATGAGATTAATTGAACGGCAATGCTTTACTCTGTGATTACTTTGCAAAAAAGATAATTGGAATTGTAATGTCCACAATAGATATTCTAATCCACTAGAAATAAAAGAACGTTAAGAATGACAAAAGTCCCAGCAGGAGGCCAGTCCCTGTGCTCCTCAGAGTCCCCAGCTCGAGGCCAGTCCCTGTGCTCCTCAGAGTCACCAGCAGGAGGCTAGTACCTGTGCTCCTAAGAGTCCCAGGAGGAGGCCAGTCCCTGTGCTCCTCAGTCACCAGCTCGAGGATAGTCCCTGTGCTCCTCAGTCACCAACTCGAGGCCAGTCCCTGTGCTCCTCAGAGTCCCCAGCTCGAGGCCAGTCCCTCTGCTCCTCAGAGTCCCCAGCTCGAGGCCAGTCCCTGTGCTCCTTGGAGTCCCAGTTAGTTCCCATGGCACCAACATGTCACAGATGTACTTTGATGCGAGGCCATGGAGAATCTAATGACAAACAAAGGTGCTTTAAAGTCTATTCTTTCGATTATTTGAGCCACAGAAGCCAGAACAGAGACCTGAGAACTGGACTAATGTGGTCGTACTTCCTGATAAAAGCTGCAGAGTTTCATTGAAAAAAGTGTGTCACGTCCCAATAAAGTTCGGGAAGCCTGATGTAAGTAAAAGTCATCAACAATAGAATAATTACAGTATCATAAAAGTGTGGTACAGTACATCTTCACCTTGTAGCGGTACATACTGAATACAGTAAAAGAATCTCATGTTGTTTTCTTGCAGTAAAATGCTCCAGAGAGTTTGAGCTAAACCCGGATCAGCTCCAATCTCCACCAGACAATTCTCTACATGTATTTATATCCACAGCCCACAGCCTCCTCCTTCTTTATCGGCTGCATTTGAGCGCTGGGCTGGAGGAGCAGTGTGAAGATGATGCTTTGAGATTAGAGGAAAAAGGAGTGGGAAATATTTCTGCCAACATTGTCTACAGTAGATCTGTGAAGCGCCAGGATGCAGCTGTCAAACCAGAACAACCCAGCTCCCGACAAAGACTTTGGACAGAAAACAGCTGAGATCAAAGAGGAATTGTAAAGAGAGGAGAGCAAACGTAAAGGTTGGATTTATCTAGATAAAATCTCTCTAAAATGGGACAAAAACTGAATGAATGACTAGATACCTTTAAGAGCATTGGTCAGTGATCATTCCAATTCAAACCACCTCTGATTTATACTGTTACTGCCTAATGCTAAGTTACAGGTTCAGTATCACTCATCTTTAAGCGTCACCATAGTAACACACAAAAACCCAAGCAAGTATCTTACAATAGTCAAAAAATGAGTTCCTATAAATTTCTGGGGCATCTTGCATAAATTGTGCATTTGAGATCCCAATACCCACAATGCACCCTACACTCTACGAAGTGTGCATTTGTCTGAAGTGCACACAAGGGTTTGAGTGGCAGGTTACAAGCAAAAAAAGCGGAATTGGGACAGTGCAGGTTACGACATCGACTCGTCAAGAGATGGTCATTTTCAGACCTTAACTGTATAAAGATTAAAGTTAATTTTGTCTGACCCTGTGGGAAACAAAATGAGTTGTTCCACACACATTAAAATACATGTATTTTAATTATTCGTAATTTGAGATAACTGTCTAATTTTAAGATAAAGTTGGGTAACTAACTGTTATCTTGTCAGTTTTATACATACTAAGATTATTGTACTAAGTGTAAAGTTTAAATTGAATGCTATATGAACGCTCGCTTTAAAAAAGTTATTAAATTGTTAGAATAGAATGTCCGTAATTCTTCATCAGACATTTATGCTTCTTTCCAAGTAACAGCAAAACTTTTTTACACACATTCAGCATATATATTGCAAAACTTACATTTAAATGCATTTTCCCGATGTTTTGGTGCGTACCGCAAAGAATTATGGGCAATATCCTTCGCCAGAGTCCGCATAGATGCAGGCTACGGCGAAGTGTGGATCAGGGGCGCAAAGGGGGCGGGGCCAAAGACCTCCCAGAAGAATTGGGACGCCCTACGCACTCGCACCCATCATCGGGAAGGCGCAAATGAGGGGCGCGAGGGTGAAGTGCGAGTGTTGGGACTGGGCCTTACCCAGATCGACTCGATGATGTTGTACTTTGAAAATGAGGTGGAATTCACAGCTACTATTGCTAATTGCTATTATGCTTTAGCCGGAGTCCAAACTAGAACCAGGAAGTACCATCACATTGGTCCTGTTCTCAGTTCATGTGACATGTTAGTGCCACATGAACCAACTCTGATGAGCACAGGTACAAGCCTCCTGCTGGGATTCTGATGAGCACAGGGACTGATCTCCTGCAGGGACTGGTGTCAGGACTAAACATTTGGAGGCAGCATTTCATATTTATGCAGCTAAAACCTTAAATGATTTTTTTTTTTTATGTACTGTGATTATTTATCATTAATGCCTGTAATTGCTACTATCTTGTTATGTTGAGCACTTCAGTCGCTTTGTGTACAAACTGTGCCAACAAAAAAAAAATTCCTTCCGATTCATGACACCTTTAAAGACACACATGTTTGTCTATTTTAAACACATAAAGAAGAATGTGTCAGAACTTGTAGAAACTTGTAAAACTATAGTGTATGTTTTCTGCTCCATGAGGAGAAACCAGATCCGAACAGAGGAATCTATGTCGGTATCCTCCAGCGGGTCATTAAATGTGTAAAAGTGGAAGAGAAGCCTCAGAGCTCAGCGTGAGAGTGGAGCAGCTGCCACATGGAGACTCTCACAACAACACACTGAACTATTGCACAAACACAGTCGAGCCAGAACATCCCGACGGCTGACAGTAGCTCCCTCTCCGCTGCATTGACCAGGCCCAGCTCAGCGGCCTCCAGGGAGAGAGAACACATCACTCCTGTGTTCTGATCCCTGCACTGGCTTCTTGTATGTGTTACAGTGCAAGGGTCTCCAACCTTTTTCAGTTGGAGAGGTACTTTTATGAAACAGAAACGGCAGAGAGCTACTGTTTTTGCGGTCGTAATACACTTGTAGTCCATAGAATAACTACAGCCAATCATTTAATACTATATAACAGATGGAAAATCCGGAGCAGCCATCTTTTTAATGTAACTGCACATTGTCCTTCATAAATTCAACTTCAAACTTTACATGCATAGATGTAGACAAGGAAAGGCAAGTTTATTTGTATAGCACAGTTCATACAACAAAGAAACTCGAAGTGCTGAACAGAATGAGGTAGAAAAAAGGTGTTAAAATCATAAATAATCACAGAACATTAAAATTCCATTCATCCATTTTCTTTCCCTTAATCCAGTTCTGGGTCGGGGGTGGGAGTCAGAGCTGCACCCGATTCACTTAAAAACATTAAAATTAGTTTTTAAAAAACCTTTAAGTTGTACGCAGGGCTAAACAGAACTCTTTTAAACCTGGATTTGAACAGTGTCAGATAAAAAACCTGTCTCACATCTTTAGGAAGACTGTTCCAGATTGTGGCTGCATGAATCTGTATAGTTAGAAATAGACTTGTTTTTAGATATGACTCAAAAGTGAATGGTTCAGGATCATGGGGTGGATTCTTGAGCCTGTTGTGGAGCTACCTGAAAGGGGCTGGCGAGCTACTACAACAAGCAGCCATCTCGCATTGGCGCTTCCGGTTTTCAGATTATTAAGATTCAGATTCACTTTATTTGCCAGTTGCAGTAAAAAAAAAAAAAAAAACACATTAGAATAAATGAGCAAAAGTCCCCAGTGCGCACCAGACAAATGTAAAAAATAAAACAAGCAAACAATCAAGTACGGGATCATTGAAGTGAAGTGAAGATCATTATAGTAGAGACTGAGAACAGGTGGAAGAAGCTGTTAGCCTATCCAGATGTCCTGCGTCTCAGCCAACGATGTCTTCTGCCAGAGGGAAGAAGCTGGAACATGTTTTTTCCAGGGGCCACAAGAGTCACTGATTAATCATAGAGCTCAGTTTACGAGTCTGGATTCATAAAGAACCTCCAAAGCTCACAGTTTTGACAGAATATGATTGAGAACAACTTTGAGTGTGTAAATGGCAGTGAAAAACAACTGTAGAAAGCTATAAATGAAACTTAAAACACAAACTGTTAGCGAAACTAAGGCAGAGAAGACGAGGCAGAGAAACAAAAATATGAACCACCGCGGTGCAGTCAAAATTGAAATAAATACATATTTTCTCACTTGTAAAATAGTCCCATTCTTCTGACATTGCCGTCATTATGAATCCTCAGAGAGCAGCGTTCAGGCGTTCAAGTTATTGTTGGAGATTTGTGTTCATTTTGTTGAAAGCAGTGATGTTATTCAGGCCTGAGGTGTTCCACAGGACTAATCTTTTATATCCAATTACGTTTCAGAATGTTTAAGGGAGAAAACGCATTTTTGCCCAAAGCTATTTCACTGAAGGTTTAATATATATACATTTAACTGATGATTAAAGTATAATTTATGATAATATGTTTCTCCCTCCGTTTGGAATCTAAACACTTTTTTAATTAAACAGCCCCAACAGTAATGGTGCAGTCTCCATGAATAAATGATTGCAGATAACTGTAAGACAAACAATGCTAACTTGCTCAATAAAGCCCAATAGGGAAGTGCTCATTGGTGAAGTGTTGCCAATGGTTTCGGTTCCTATTGACGTGCATTGAAAACTAAACTCTTCTCGCTCAGTAACTGTTTGTTTTTGTAAATCCAGAGATGGGCGGTAAGGATTGACCAATCAGATGCCTTCATTCACAGAGGGAAACTGCATGACCGACATGAATTAAGTCTGCAGTACCACAGGTGCCCCCCATGCCCGGCTATAAGCTAGCAATACCCTATCCAGATACTATAATAGATCCGGTGATGTGCGCCTACTAGAACTCCCAGAGGCGTCATTTTGACTGCTCTCATTCAAACTGAAATTTACAAAAAAAAGGCCACATTTAAATTTTGGTTAAAGTTAGAACTACTCACATCTCAAAAAGTAAAATAAAGTAATCAGAACGATAAAGAAACAGAAAAGAAAAGTCACAGCTATGAATTTGACTGCTCTTGGACTTCTCGTGTTTGAAGGCTTGTAGTGATTTGGAGCTGAAGGCTGTCAGACAAAAGAACGACTGATTGGACGGGAGCTTTTAATGGATTTGTGTTCTTGGTTTTGGGGTCAGGCAGAGGGAGGGAGGGAGGGAGGGAGAATGAAATGACAGGTGAACAGACGCCGCACACACATTCCATTCCAGAGTTGTAAAGCGCAGAGATGGGGCAGTTATTGTTTTGTCTTTTCCATTGTGAAGTCTTCCTCTGACACAGCGGGACACAGCCATTGTTTGACATCACCACAAAAGCACGACATAAACATCAGACTGAAATTGTCCTGTGAAAAAGACTTTGCAGAGACGTTACTCACAGACAGAGAACGGCACCTTATCAGACAAAGTGCTGTGGTCCCGCTCCTGTGTTTACTGCCACAATGTAAAGATCCTGGAACATGTGACTGCTGTACTCTCTGGACCATAAGGAGCACCTTATAGAGGAAGCACCACCTATAGTTGAAAAGAAAATCAATGTTATCCACATATAGGCCGCACCTGAATACAAGCTGCAGGTTTTCATATTGTAATGTAGCATAGAGACAACTGTTTAACACAACATGATGTAATGACAATAGATAATTCATTGACAATAAACCTCTCCTATAGCTACTAAGTCAACAGTCAAGCTCTACCACAATAAAAAATACGCATACACATCCCTGCGGCATGTATAAGCCGCAGGGATCAAAGAACGAGAAAAAGTAGCGGCTTATAGTCAGGATATGACTTTCTGAAAGTTACAATTACAGTACAAGAGAAACATCACTGGAGCTCCCGCACCAGGGCCTCTGTCTGGAGCAGTGGTCGCCAAGTTCAGCAAGAGACCCTTCTCCAGATGTGTATGTTCTTGGATATGGGCGTCACACTATAAATGTGGTTTTCGTTTTGTCAAAATTGTTTGATATCGGTTTGGATATTATTTTCTAAATATGAAGAAGAGATGTAATTGAAGACTGTAATTAACTCTAAAAACATATGGCCAAACACTTACTTCTATTTACTTTAAATTTCAGAACAGATATTTTCGGTCGTATTCCTGAGAAAATAATGATGATTGAAAACCATTTCAGTGGCCACAAAAACTGGTCTTTAGGGCCAAATATAGCCCACGGGCCTGGGTTTGACATGTCTGTTCTTGGAGGATTTGACCTATTATACATGTTTTACTGGTAGAAAAAAATTCTATACAAACGCTGGGAGAACATGCAAACTCTACTCAGAAAACCCCTGTTCTGACCTGTGAGCTCCTTGCTGAGAGGAGTGCTAACCACTCAGCCACCCTACAGATCAAAACAATCCAGACATTCCTTTGATAGTAATACATGTATGCTGATCAATGTTTCAGATATGTCTCATTGTTTTCCCGTTGGGTCTTCACGCTCTCTATGGACCAATGGCTCCAATGTGTTTGTTATTATTCCATTTCCTGTGTTCAGACTGTTTGATTCTCTGAACTGATGTTGGTGAATCAACAACTTTTTATAGTCTATCTATTGTACAGACAACTGCTGTTGTGATTTAGGGCTTGATACACCATACATTGAATTTTATTGAAAATAACTCAAATGCATCCCTTAATTTGTTCAAAACCATCAAATTAAATCTATTGATATGAAATCTGAGAGTTGCCACACACCCAGCGACAGTGGAGAGCAGAGCCATCAGAGCCACAGTGGGGGGCCGTGAGGGGGGTCCGGTGGGGGGGCCCGGAGTGAGCAGGCGGAGGACACAGGAGGTAAAACAAACAATCTTCTCCTCTCCCCACGACGCCGTTCTCCTCTGCTCCCGTCGCGGTGATAACGGCAGCCGCTCAGATACTGTTAAAGACTCGACTCAGACCAAAGTCCACAGCGAGAAACTACCTGCTTCTATCAACTTCACTTTTTCAATCATTTTCTCAGGACTTGATCATTTTGAAGTCTGAAAAGTGCCGTGTCACTGGGCCCAGTTTTACAAAGGGAAAAAAGTCCATTCGGGAATTTTTTAAACATTTTTTCAGAGTAGCTTTGAACACACCGTCCGTTATAAAGAGCCTGTATCAAGATTATTCATTTGTAATTGTTTGCAGCAGCCTGTCCCAGAGTCATGACTAAACATGGGGATTCCGAATAATGCAGCTAGAATCATTCTTCCTGAAAAGGTGAGACAGGCTTCCTCTCTGACAATGTTCAAATCCAGGTTAAAAACCATTCTGTTTAGCTGCAACAACTCACGGATTGTATATTCATTGGTTTGAACGTACTCTGATCATTTATGATTTTAATGCCTGCAAAGCCATGGTTAAAATAGAATTTCCTGGAACTGGTTTGTTGAAGGTAGGTTGCTAGGATACATACCTGTGGATCTATAAGAATATCTGGACAGGGTAGTACTATAGCTTGGATCTGAAGCAAGAACACGCTCGGGGGATTCTCGTGGTACTGCAGACTAAGCAAGACTAAATTCACGTGGGTTACCCCGACATGTTCCCCATAGAACTCAATATAAACTAAAACAGCTCCATTTAAGCTGACAGAAACCTACAGCTTTCATAAAGGTTGGTTTTTGTGGGGATTTTAGCGCCCCTTGTCATTCTGAACTATTTTTCTTCCTAAATTCTTCGGTTTTCTTTAAATCCACACTTTACTGCGAGTTCCGCTAATCTTTCAGTGCCCGTGTTTGTCCAATGCCCTACTGAGCACACAGCATTCATTTGAATAGGACGCCATCTTGGATCACCGGGGCTTGTACATTACCTGATACTAAAGCGTAATGGAAACACAACCAGATAGAGTCAAGACGAGTAGAGTAACATAGAGTGGAGCCAAGTAGACTAGAGTTACAGTAGAGCCAAGAAGAGTAGAGTAGAGTAGGGTAGAGTAGAGTAGAGGAGAGAAAGACCGAGTAGAGTAGAGACAAGGAGAGTAGAGTAACGTAGAGTGGAGCCAAGAAGAGTAGAGTTACAGTAGAGCCAAGAAGAGTAGAGTAGAGTAGGGTAGAGTAGAGTAGAGTAGAGAAAGACCGAGTAGAGTAGAGACAAGGAGAGTAGAGTAACATAGAGTGGAGCCAAGAAGAGTAGAGTAGGGTATAGTAGAGTAGAGTAGAGTAGAGAAGAGAAGGGCCAAGGAGAGTAGAGTAGAGCCAAGGAGAGTTGAGTAGAGTAGAGTAGAGCCAAGGAGAGTAGAGTAGAGTAGAGTAGAGCCAAGGAGAGTAGAGTAGGGTAGAGTAGAGTAGAGTAGAGCCAAGAAGAGTAAAGCAGAGCAGAGTATTGTAGAATAGAGTGAGACCAAGTAGGGCAGGTGGAAACAGTAGAGAAAGACAAAATGGCTACCTCCATCTGATCCAGTTCTTAGTTTCCAACAGCAACACAGTCTTGTTTATTTTTGCCGTCGGTTCTGTTTCAAGAGCAGTTAATTAGCCACGCACTTTAATACAGTGGAAAAAACAAACTATTTTTACCTCTTCGCGTTCAGGGCTCGCGTGGGACCGACCGCAACACGAGAACAATGTAATTCTTCTGCCTCCGTTTTTGCCTCTGAGTGACTCTGTCCTGCTCACACTAATAATGTTTACAATGTTCCACCCACGAGACTGTCAACGTCAAGAAGCAATTATCTAATCTCTTAATTCAATCACACCTCGGTTTGTCAGCGTGTGTGTCCATGATGTCAGGATGAGAGCGCAGAATTCTCGATAGCATTTTAAGTGTAAATGTGAGGGTTTGTCCGAGTGCTGGTGTCATGTGTTCTACCCCCACACCTGCAGCCTCATCATCCTCATCATCATCATCCTCGTCATCATCATCATCCTCGTCATCATCATCATCATCCTCATCATCATCCTCGTCATCATCATCATCCTCGTCATCATCATCATAATCTTCCTCATCATCCTCATCATCATCATCATCATCATCCTCGTCATCATCATCATCCTTGTCATCATCATCATCCTCGTCATCATCATCATAATCTTCCTCATCTTCCTCATCATCATCCTCGTCATCATCATCATCCTCGTCATCATCATCATAATCTTCCTCATCATAGTCTTCCTCATCTTCCTCATCATCATCCTCATCATCATCATAATCTTCCTCATCATCCTCATCATCATCCTCGTCATCATCATCATCCTCGTCATCATCATCATAATCTTCCTCATCTTCCTCATCATCATCCTCGTCATCATCATCATCCTCGTCATCATCATCATAATCTTCCTCATCTTCCTCATCATCATCCTCATCATCATCCTCATCATCATCCTCGTCATCATCATCATCCTCGTCATCATCATCATAATCTTCCTCATCATCATCCTCATCATCATCCTTGTCATCATCATCATCCTCACCCTTCACATCATCTTCATCGCTGCAGTTTGCATGTGCTAGATCGTCAGTTTATCCTCTGTTATTACTTTTCTGGTCCAGTCTTCTCCTCAGCCCAGTTTATTTTTTTGTATATTTTTTGTCCATAACCCCTTGTTTCATCTCGATTTGACATCATGCTGCTGTATGGTGATGACATCATGCTGCTGTACGGTGATGACATCATGCTGCTGTATGAAGGTGGACGGAACTCATTGTAAATTTTGGAACAATTTAAGAGAGAAAAATATGCTTAACAAAGGTGTTGACATAAAGCCATTTTACGGCAGAGTCATATTGTGGGCTGCGTCAGCGAGCATGGGCTGCTCCAGGCTTCTACCACGGGCCCGTATATGACAAAAGCCCCACTGCCTCCTACTGGAGCCGCTGCGGAAAGCGGAGGCCAGACTTTACACTTTGAAAGAAAACAAAAGCTGTCGCGCTCACTCCTGATGAATAAAATACTGTTATTCTGTATGTGTCCATCAGAATAACAGCTAAATCCAGGTCGCTGCCCAAACGTTGAAGCTATAGATACTTCCACTGCAGTGATCGTCACATACACTGTAAAAACAATCTAACTGACCTGAAAGAAAATACAAACAAACGAGTTGGCGTTATTTGACAATTAAGTCATTTCTACAAACTTAAATAGTTCTTCACACTGTAAACAGCAATGACAAAAGCAAAGATTGAGAATCCATTATTAGACAATCCAAACACAATTAATATTAATATAAGATTTTCGAGACAAATCAAGCGATATTTAGAACAGGAATAAATATGACATTAATTGCACGTTAACGATGACATTAATCCCGATTTAATATTTCAATTGTTTGACAGCAGTACTTATAATTGAACCATTACTGAGTACATTGGGGGAGTTTTTTATGATTTTCTTTGAAGGAAAAATAACTCAGACATACATGCATACAGGAATAGAAAACAAAGTTCCTTAATACTTTGAAGTTTTCATCAAATCTAAAATACACAAGACTACATACGGACATGTAGTCAATTAAAATGAGAAGTAGACAAAAATAAGAGGATAGCAGTAAATTAAATTAAAAGAACGAACAGGGTCAGTAATTACATTAAACGTCAGTAGATTACAAATTCTAATCTACTTAACAAATGGATGAACCGCTCCACCTGTAACCCACTCATTACGCAGAGACAAAGTACCCACAAGAAAAGAAGTTATCGGACAAATAAAACATTCAGTCAACAAGATGAAGATGTCATTTTATGTCTCTGCTTATCGTTCTAAAACTTTTGTATCAATGTGACCAGACTTTGGTGAGAGCTCTGAAGTGTACTGTCCTGGTGCACACTGGGGTACTCCTGTATAGTTATTCCAATGTGGTTTTACTGCAAATGGAAATTAATCTGAATGTGCGTTAACTCCTGTCCCATGCAGCCCATCTCCAACTAGGAAGTCCTGTTATAAACATTAGAAAACCATTAAACAAGGCCATATTTTTATCTATATCTGAAAAATGGGCTTTCTCGTGGGCTTTAGACTTGTGCAGAAAGTAGGGTTCATCATCATCATCATCATCACGGCAGAGGCAGAGGCACGAACATCCGAATGTTCGACAGACTCAGAAACAGAGACATCCCATTCAGGAAAGAAACGGAAGCGACTACAGAAGAACAGACGAGAGTGGGAAGCACAACAAGCATGGTTAGAGTGAACGCCGATTGCTGCCAAGCCAACTGTAGTGTTTGCGGCTGTGTGTTTCTCACGGTCAGATGTCAGATTCATTTCAGATTCATTTTATTAGCCATGTGCAGTATAAAAACTACATTGGAATACATTTGCAAAAAAAAGGTACTCTGTGTGCACCGGCAGACTAAAGAGCACGATACAATGTAATATAAAATACACATACACTGAAAATAAAAGAATAAAAAAACAGCTGACACTGTGGCACCGATCAACAAAACGATACAAGGGGTAAAAGCAGGAATTAAAGTGCTCTGTTTAGGCACCTAACAGCCTGTGGAAAGGCATGGCGAGATGTCTTGCATCTCAGCGACCAATATCTTCTACCAGAAGGAAGAAGCTGGAACATGGCTTTTCCAGGGTGGCCAGAAGAGTCATTGATGATTTTAAGAGCTTTGTTTAAAAGTCTGGATTTGTAAAAAACCTCCAGAACAGGAAGCTCACAGCCCACGGTCCTCTTTGCAGAGCGGAGCACCTTGTTTAAAGCTCTCTTTTCTTTATCTGTGATGTTTCCAAACCACACAGACACAGAACCAACAAGTAAACTCTCAATGGTGCAGCGATAAAAGTTAAGCAGAATCTTAGAGATGTTCGACAGCATGAGGCAGGAGAACATTCCCGCTAAGTCAAGAGCAAATCAGATCCACCTCACTCAGTCCTTCATCCTCTGAAGCATCCCCCGCGGCAGATAGAGGAATGAGTTCTGATTTTCTCAGATAATTTGAATGCGTTTTGGTTTGTTTATGATGCAAACAATATAGGCTTTTATGGAAGATTATTTGTGTCATCAGATTTTGAATTTTGAATGAGCTTGAATTTTTCCATTTGAAATGTTTAACCCTGAAGAAGCATGTTTGAATATTTGTGTCTTTGCATTTCAGTCTCTAAAATTCTGTTTACAAACTTCAATGTGATTAAAATGTTAAAGTGACAAATTCACCTTCAAAATATTCAAATTTCTTTTTTTGATGAAAAAAAAGAAGGACTATTTGTTCCATCATAAATTGAATTTTAAATGGACCTGAATCCATCGATTTGAATTTTTTAACATCTTGATTTTTTTTATTTACATTAATTTTTAATTTTAAAATAAAAAAAATTAAATGTATATATTTTCAAGAGCTTAAATTCAACAGTCTAAAATTGCCGCGAAAAAATACGCAAATGAACTGTTTTCACTTCACTGAAGTCTCTCGTTATGTCTCTCCGTTACTATTGATATATTTATAAGAGTTTACCATGAAGTCAGTTAAAGTTATACTTTGCTTCTATCTGGATTAGATACATCTTAACTGCAAATGAAAACATAGGGGTGTGGGAACCAAGCTAAGTTTAATTAGTTTGCTATTTAGCATGTAGCACAGACTGTATATTAGAGTATTTCCAATGTGTTTGTTTATTTGTTATAAACTGGTAATAACTCATCTAGGGTTATTTGTTTGAAATATCAAGGCTGTGCTCTCACCGACAGAGAAGCCTTCTGTGGACCCTCCACCTGCAGGAGGATCAGTGAGGACCAGTAGGAGCAGGAGGAGCAGTGAGGAGCAGGAGGAGCAGGAGGAGCAGGAGGAGCAGGCGGATTAGTGAGGACCAGGAGGAGCAGGAGGATCAGTGAGGACCAGGAGGAGCAGGAGGATCGGTGAGGACCAGGAGGATCAGTGAGGACCAGGAGGAGCAGGAGGATCAGTGAGGACCATGAGGACCAGGAGGATCAGTGAGGACCAGGAGGAGCAGGAGGATCAGTGAGGATCAGGAGGAGCAGGAGGATCAGTGAGGACCAGGAGGAGGAGCAGGCGGATTAGTGAGGACCAGGAGGAGCAGGAGGATCAGTGAGGACCAGGAGGAGGAGCAGGCGGATTAGTGAGGACCAGGAGGAGCAGGAGGATCAGTGAGGACCATGAGGACCAGGAGGATCAGTGAGGACCAGGAGGAGCAGGAGGATCAGTGAGGACCAGGAGGATCAGTGAGGACCAGGAGGAGCAGTGAGGGTGGTGCTCTGTGAATGGGCAGCAGCTGATTGCCACCAACCCAGCCCTTTAGAACTAATGTAGATCTTTAAGAAAGAGAGAGAGAGGTTTTACTTTGTTTGCAAAAAGAGCGAAGAGCCGAAAGAGCAGGTAACTTTGCAGCTGAAGAATTAAGGTTCATACGGTTTTCTCACCGTTACTGTATTTCAGAGTCAACTCAGCAAATATCCTTTAGTGTACAAGAGATCAAGCTGTAGAATACATGTTTTTTGTTATTTCCTTTACAATGAGTCCCGTGAGAGTGTTTGCTCTTTTTAAAGTAACACAAGTGAGCCCTAACAGTGCAAACTGCTACACGGGAAACAAACGCTGCAAGACCAAAATACTGTGTAACCTTACTATAATACTGTCCTTCGTTGCTATAAATGTTCAAATATGATGGTTTTCATGAACACAAACACACACAGCCATAAACAGGAATATACAGCAATAATGATTTGAAACAAGCACATTTACCCAAAATGTTCAAAAGACATTCAAATGAATGTAGTATCATCTTGTTATTCGCTTACAATCCATTCATTAGAAATCCCATATCAACCTGTTAGATTCATGTTATCAACCGATAGCCCTGCTGAAAGCTAGAGCCTGTCTTTACCTCAGTAAAACGTATTTTTTCGCTGCAAATTTAGACTTTATGAAATTGATAATCAGTGACTGAAATTTGCAGACAAAAATATTCGATCAAATCAATGAATTCAGGTCCATCTAAAATTCAATTTCTGATGGAACAAATAATCCTTTTCAAATTTCCAATTCAAAATCTGACGACACAAAAATAGGCTAAAATCCCGAAATGGCAGAGGTCATTGTTGTTTGGTTGTTAGCAGGAACTTACAGTATGCACAATGTGACGTCATTCACAAGAAAAAGTTATTCATTATAGTTATTAAGAAATGATTAATTCTTGTTTGGCTATGGTCAAGCTTCTAAAATATATATTTAATTCATAGAATAGCCAAAGAAAATAACTTAAGCATAAAGTCCTTAACCAGCCAAAGAGTTGCACCTCTCAAACAGAGCTGTGAACAATTATGAACCAGTTTTTCAAAAAAATAAAATAAAAAAATAAACATACTATTAAAAACATTTCAGTAAATTAAAATTGCAGTTCTCTTTGGGTCACAGAAGCAGAGCTGACAGAGGTGGATCCCACAGTTAAACACAGCCTCTTTTGACTATGGATTTGTTTATTTACATGAAGTCAATATCAATCAATCAATCAATCAAAGTTTATTTGTAGAGCGCCTTTCATACACATGGCAACACAAAGCGCTTCACAGTCCACATCACAAATCATCACATAAAACAAACACCAGAATCACAATTAAAACATTAAAATCACACAAAAGATTAAAACACAATTAAAACATTAAAATCACACAAAAGAATAAAACCATTAAAACTTTCAAAATTACACAAGAAATTTAAAAAAATAAATAAATGACAGCAGTGCATTAAAAATGGAGATAAAATCCTTCAGTTGTATGCACAGGCAAACAGAACAGTCTTTAACCTGGATTTGAACATTGACAGAGTAGACGCCTCCCTCACATTTTCAGGGAGATTGTTCCAGATCTTAGCTGCATGGATCTGAAACGCAGCCTCCCCATGTTTGGTTCTCACTCTGGGCACCAGCAGGAGGCCAGTCCCTGTGCTCCTCAGAGTCCGGGCTGGTTCATATGACACCAACATGTCACTAATGTATTCTGGTGCAAGGCCATGGAGAGACTTGTACACAAGCAGAGCCGTTTTAAAATCTATTCTTTGAGCCACAGGAAGCCAGTGCAAAGACCTGAGGACCGGACTAATATGGTCATACTTCCTGGTTCCTGTCAGGACTCTAGCTGCTGCATTTTGGATGTACTGCAGCTGCTTACAGGTCTGTTTGGACAGACCTGTAAGCAGGCCATTGCAGTAGTCTAGCCTGCTGGAGACAAATGCATGGACAAGAATCTCCAAGTCTGCCCTGGACACTATATTTCTAACTTTGGCAATGTTCTTCAGATGGTAAAAAGCTGTTGATGTTATTGATTTTATGTGGCTATTGAAATTTAGGTCTGAGTCCAGTATTACCCCCAAATTTCTGACCTTGTCTGAAGGAAGTAGGGAGAGAGACTGAAGTTGACAAATGACGCCCTCTCTTTGTTTCTGGGGACCAAAGACAATGATTTCGGTTTTGTCTGTATTTAGCTGGAGGAAATTATTTTGCATCCAGTCACTGATCTGTTGGATACAGTGAAGGAGCAAATCCAGTGGTCCATGTTCTCCTGCAGTCAGTGAGACATAGATCTGAGTGTCGTCAGCGTAATTGTGGTAGGACACTTTGTTTCTTTGTATTAACTGACCTAACGGCAGCATGTAGAGATTAAATAGGAGAGGTCCCAGGATCGACCCCTGTGGTACACCACAGGTCAGGGCCACATCATCTGAGACGCAGTCTCCAATCTCCACAGAGTACTTCCTATCCTCCAGGTAAGACCTAAACCAGTCTAGGGCTGTGCCAGTGACACCAGCCCAGTCCTCCAGTCTCTGCATGAGGATCTCATGGTCGACAGTGTCGAACGCGGCACTAAGATCTAACATGACCAAAACTGTGACTTTACCTGCATCAGTGTGAAGTCGAATGTCGTTTGTTACCTTCACTAGAGCGGTCTCAGTGCTGTGGTGGGGTCTAAACCCAGACTGGAACATATCAAAAGAATTATTCATTGTTAAAAATTCAGTAAGTTGTTGGGAGGCCACTTTTTCAAGAATTTTTCCAATAAATGGCAGATTCGATATGGGGCGATAATTTTGAAGTCCCGCAGGATCCAGACTGCTCTTTTTTAGGAGAGGTCTTATGACTGCTGTTTTTAGGGCCATAGGAAATGTTCCTGACGACAGAGACATGTTTACTATTTGTGTCAGTGAAGGTAACAAACTGCTCAGGACGGACTTCAGAAATTTAGAGGGCAATATATCCAGGCTACATGTGGAGGAGCTCAGACTCATGATTATCTTTTTGACAGTTTCAGTATCCACAGGTGCAAAGTGAGTTAGCTCAGAAAGCTTCTCTGGCTGTTGCATTGTTATACGTGCTGTGGAGGTGATAGTGTTTTTGATTCCTTGTACTTTGTCATCGAAAAACTGTGCGAACTCATTACACCTAGATTTAGAGGAAAATTCTAGGGGCAACTTTACAGGGGGGTTCGTTAATCTACCAACTGTTGAAAACATAACACGAAAATTGTTACTGCAACCTCCAATAATGTCAGAAAAATACATTTCTCTTGTTCTACGTAGAACCCGGTTAAATTCACCCAACTCATCTTTAAAGATTTCATAATCGCCCTGGAAATTGGACTTTCGCCACTTCCGTTCGGCCCTCCGGCACTCTTGCTTCTGTGCCCTAACCGAGTCTGCCTTAGTCCATGGGGCCTTTTTCTTACTGGTAACTATTTTAACCGTCACAGGAGCAATGGCGTCCAGAACAGTCAGAACACTGGTGGTGACAGAGTTATACAATTCATCAACAGTAGAGCATGGAGTTTTCTCAAAATTTAGCATTCCCATGAACAGTTCACTTGTGTTTTCATGTATGTGTCTTCTTCTAACAGTTGTAAATTCAGCTGGTGGTTTGCTAGCAAAACACATGTCAAAAAATACACAGAAATGATCTGACAAAGCAACATCAACTACATTAACATTTGATACATTAACCCCCTTTGTAATTAGCAGGTCAAGAGTGTGCCCCCTGCTGTGGGTGGGGCCACTCACGTGCTGAATGAAACCAAAGGTCTCAAATACAGAAGCCAGCTCCTTTGCATTTCTGTCATCAACATTATCAACATGTACATTAAAATCACCTGTAATAACTAAACTATCAAAATCTGTGCACACGAATGAAAGTAGTTCAGTAAAATGGTCAATAAAATTGCAACATGACTGTGGTGGCCTGTACAGGACAATGAAAAGAGTAGAAGATTGCTTTTGTTCCATTTTAAAAGAAATATACTCAAACGATGAAAAATTTCCAAGGGGCATTCTATGGGAGACAAAGTGCTCTCTAAAAACTGCAGCTATGCCTCCCCCCCTTTTGTTTTCTCGTATTTCGGATTCGAATTTAAAATTGGGTGGTGTTGCTTCTATTAGAACTGCATTTCCTGTATTTTGGTCCAGCCATGTTTCAGCCATAAGCATAAAATCAAGATCATAAGAAGTGATAAAATTATTAATTAAAAATGATTTGTTACATAGAGATCTGACATTAAGCATAGCAAGTTTAAAAATAACGTCAGAGTCGATTAATGTGGTTGATTGATTTCTACAGGGAACAGAAATTAGATTTGCAGAGTTGGACCGTCTAACTGCTGTCCTGTTTTGATTTCGTTTTTTAGAATTTAAAAACATTTTTGAGCTGGTGCGAGGAACACACACAGTCTCAATTGGCCTAAAATGTGAAAACCCTTGTTGTTCTTTAGCTCCCAGAGTCAGAAGGGAGTCAGCACAGTTCAGTGTTTGGACTGGTAATGCACTGCCAGACGGACAGGGAGCAGTGTTTGCACCGTTGTACTCACCCGGTGCTGGTGAGCAGGAGGCGGGGGAGTGCGGTGGGGTCCGAGGGGGCTCAGATGTAAACAGTCACGCCCCCCTCGGGGAACGCTGAACAACATAACGTATGTAATCCATCAACAGGCTGCTACCGTATCTGTTTGGGTGTAATCCGTCTGGACGATAGGCTTCGTAACGTTTCCAGAAAAGGGCAAAGTTATTCACAAAGACAAAGTTAAAAGAGCTGCATGTAGCCTGGATCCACATATGCAGCGCCACAACACGACTGTAGAGGCAGTCACCTCTGTTTACAGTCGGGATTGGACCAGAGATAAAAACAGATAATCCGGAGGATTGAAGGAGGTGGAACAGATCCATAAAATGTTTCTTAGTGACTTCTGACTGCTGAAGTTTCATGTCGTTAATTCCCACATGCACGACTACCTTGGAAACGGTATCAGGCAGGGACTGAAGCAGAGGAGGGAGACGGATGAGCAGGTCTGGTACAGTAGCTCCGGGAATACAGCGAGTGACCGCGTTGAAGAAGCGGACGTGTCTCACGATGGAATCTCCAATAATCAGAGTGGTCGGGGCGAAGAGTGGCCTCGGAGAAGGAGCTCGGTGGACGGAACCAGCGGGTTCACCCGAAGCAGGACCCGAGCCTGAGCGCCGCTGAACAAATGGAGAGGAGGAGCGGGGGTGCTGACTCTCAGCTACAGGCGACCCACGCTGTGTGCTCGGGGACGCTGGAGCGGTGAGAGGGGCTGGCTCTGGGCGCTGCTGCTGACCCGGTGGAGGTGAGCGGTGGTGATGATGGCTCGCTACCCCAGTCTGAGGCTGCTGCACTGGGGTCAACATGGCCGGTGGACCGCTCTTTCGCCTGAGGACTGCTTCCTTTAGGAGCGTTTTCCTCGCAGTGGACTTGGATCCTCGAGCAGTAGAGTTTGCTGCAGTGTCCAGAGGTTCTGCTGAGGGGGCCGGGATGTCAGTGGAGAGGGCTGCATAGCGGTTTGCCAGACTCAGGACATGGGCCACGGCGCAGGATGTCTCCTCGGAATCCGCGGGCTCGTTATTCGTAAGCGGGCGCTTAGGTGTAGAACAGGAGGGTCCGGAGCTGACGGATCTCTCCCACACGACAGTGTCATCAATATGCAGCGCTCAGTGACATAAGCCGTGAATGCTGCCCACCAGCGACTTCAAAAAGTTTGGATACTAGAGATTGTTTCTCATTCAACTCTGCGGTGAGACGAAGGACTTCTTTTCGTAGATCTGCAATGGTGGCACGGTCGCTCTCACGGAGCTCCAAGGTGAGGCGACTAATATTGTGCATGTTTGAGCCAATTTCATTGTCACTTTCCATGTCCTCGTTAGCTTGTGTTAGCCTCTGTGCTACTAGTGGGTTTCAGTCGGGACTAAGTGCTATTTGCTGAAACCACTGAATTAAAAAGATAAAACACTCAGATATATTAAAAAACTGAACAATAAAAACGCGCTAAAAAGTTGTTAAAAGTTTACTAAAAAGGTGCACAGAGCAGCCCTGCAGTACTGCTTACTTTGACACATATTTTTTGTGTAGTTGTTTATGTCGTTTTTGGGTGTTGTTGATTGTGGGTATGTTGTTCGTTTGTTGATTTTGGTCTGTTTATATATTTTTATAGTGGATGTTTTTTGTTGTTGTTTTATGTTTATTTGTTTTTATTTTTGAATAATTTATTTTTTTTGATTTCAGTGTGTTTTGTTATTTTGTTCTGGTGTATTTATTTGTTGTTTGGTTTTTTTGTTTTTTTATTATTTTTTTTTTTTAGTTTATAGTATTTGTTGTTAATGAGGTTTTGATTTGTTTCGTTTTTTTTTTTTTTTTTTTTTTTCTTTTTTTATTTTTTTGTTTTTATTTTATTCTAGTTTATTTATTTTTTTTATATGTCCTTTTATTTTTTAATTTATTTTTTTTGTTTGTTTTTTGTAGGGATGTTCTCTCTCAGAATCCGCGGGCTCGTTATTTCGGTAAGCGGTCGCGCTTCGGGGTAGTAACCAGGAGGGTCCCCGGATGCTGCTCGGATCTCTCCCACACGGTCGTGTCACTATATTGCAGCCGCTCAGTGACCTATAGCCGGTGAATGCTGCCCACCAGCGACTTCATAATGGGTTGGATACTAGTGATAGATTGTTTCTCTATTCAACTCTGCGGTGAGACGATAGGACTTCGTTTCGTTTAGATCTGCAATGGTGGCTACGGGCGCTCTCTCGGTGCCTCCAGTGCGTGGAGGCGACTAAGATTGGGCATGTTTGATAGGCCAAGTATCATTTGTGCACTTGCCATGTCCTCTGTTAGCTTGGTGTGAGCCTCTGTTGTCACTCGTGGGGTTTTCTGTCTGGGGACGACGTGCTATTTGCTGTAACCACTGAATGTATTAAAAGTTTAAACATCGCTGTTATTTTAAAAAACTGAACAATAAATAGCCGCTATAAGTTGTTAAACGTTTTACTAAAAAGGTGCACAGAGAGCAGGGCGCTGCTGTACTGCTTACTTTGACACATATGCGCTGCACTTCCACACATGATCGTACTACATATGTTGATTGCAAAGCACATTGTAAAAAAAATCCTATATTATTGATAACCACTTGGTCCTAGCTTGTAATAATCTCGTTCAACCAAAGCACATCAAGCACACGCACCCCTAAGTTCCAATCCACAATATTTCCAACCTCAATATTGTTAGTGCTAAAAAACGTAATCTAATCAACGTGATACCAGATCTGTTGTATGTGTCTTTCGGTTTAGTTAATACCTACAAGTCTTTTTGGGAAAAATAAGGCGAACCAACAACCTGGCAACCCCTAGCATTAGTGTGTAAACAGAACACTGAACCAGTGCTTCAACCAACATTAACAGAACATTGAGCTCTTAATACACCACAATATCCAACATAGAACCATCTACCTCTCCGCCCAAATTGCATTAAAAGGTCCTCCGTGTCTAATTCGATCGTATTTACGCTTTAAAAAGATTCGCGGACTTTACTCCTCCATCTTGATGCCTCTCATGCTGCTGCTTGAAAAACTTAGAAGGCAGTGCCCAAACGCATTCCTGATGGTCGTCTAAAAAATAATCTGGGAAGGCGTTCGCTATGGCTCGATACAACACATGTGGTTCACCAAACGCCTCTGTGAACATGGCGGAACTACAAGGTCTGGCAGACGCTGGCTAAAACGTACCCAAGAAACCGACGAACACCAGAACAAATCAAACGCCCACTGCTAAAGGCCTGTCCCTTCATCTAAGGCTGAGTGCGATCCACTCGCCACACGTGCCGCCCCAGGTTTAGGTGAATCAATTAATTTAGATTAAATAATGATTCTATAAAAGTGACCGGGTATTTTACAAGTCCACACACTCTGAGTGGATAGCACGCTCGCCTCTCAGCAAAAAGACCAGGCCTTTTTCTGAAAAAGTGGCGTTTCAGGTTCGCGACCCGTTGCTCTATTTTCCTCGGGTAAATTTCTAGCCTGCTCCTGCCAACCCTTGTATTCCGACATCTCACCAAGCGTTTGCTAACCACATGGTCTGTATCGAGCCCTTACGAACCCTTCCCCAGATTTTTTTTTAATCGACCATCAGAATGCCTGTCGCACTGCCTTCTCAAGTTCTCTCAAGCAGCACGAAGAATCCAAATGTGGACGTAAAGGCCCCGCGAATCTTTTTAAAAGAGTATATAAGATCGAAATAACGACACGAGGTCACTTTAATGCAATTTGAGGCGAGATGTAATGTCATCTATTTGATATAGGAGTGTATGAAAGGCAAATGGCCTAAAGTTTGTTGAAGCACGGGTTTCAGTTCCGTTTTACACAATATCAGCAGGGTGTGCCAGTTTGGTGGTTTCCCCAGAATTTTTTCCAAAAAGACTTAGTATTAAATAAACAGAAAGACAATACACACAATCATGGTATCCCAAGTGATTGATATTACGTTTGTACCAAAAAAAAGCAGTGAGTGAAAGATTGCTGGATTTGGCAACCTAGAGCCGGGTGCTTCAATGTGATTTGAAACAATTCAACTTCATTCAGGATAACACAATGGTCTATCCAATCAACATAGAAGATTTTTTTACAATGCCCGCCTTCTGAAAGCCAACCACTATGGCTCAGTCCCAGACTCATGTGTGAAGGCAGCGAACTACAGGGTCTGGCGAGATCCGGCTATCCAGTTTTCCCTACCACTAAAAATATTACAATAGGTACGCGACCCCGCCCCTCTCTCTGGGGAGTGAAGGACAAGTGCCCCAAAAATAAAACGTGTAAACTCTTTTGACTCTGGCGTGAAGCGTATATAATAAAGATAACTTACTTACTTCTTATTTAAACAGACACGATCCTTCATGGTAAGTTTGGGATACCTGCTCATCTCAGGGCCAGGAAAATCACAGGGGTGTGCCCCAGTTCCATGTTAGTTCCAGTCGTTTAACCGTACATGCTCCCTCTTGGCGTGCATCAGAGACATGGAAGTAACTCCAAGTTATGCAGATGATACTCACTGTACATCTCCATGTCTCCTGATGACACCAGGCTATGGATCTTCCATTTTAACTGCAGTTTAGACCTGAAATCCTGGATGGCAAAAACTTTCTCCAGCTCAACCAGGACAAAACTGAGGTTTTCACCTCGCCCTGAGGCCCAAGAGAGAAACCGTTACAAACTCTCTTATTATACGAACGCTGAAACATTGTGAAGTGCTTTGGAACCTGCTGTTAAAATGCGCTATATAAATTAACACACATTACATTTACAATGTGTACATTACAAACTCCCATCACCCTCTTAATCGCTCATCACAAGTGAAAAACTGGGCTAATCTTGACTCTGAGCTGACTTTTATTCCTCACATCAAGAACATCACAAAAATAATTTTTATCATCTAAAAACTCGCCGAGTCCGACCCATTCTCTCTCGGCAACACAGAGACGCTGATTCGCTTTTTATCACCATTGCATTGACTACTGTAATGCCCTCACTCTGTCTTCCCAAAAGAATATTCAGTTTACAATTACTTTCAAAACTTGCCCACGTGTCCTACTAAGACCCAGGGGCGGACCAACAATTTTTACAACCCACCCTATTTTTTTTTAAAATCGCTGGCATTGGCTCCCTGTGTTTCAGATCAATTTTTAAGGTTATGTAAGATTTGTTAAGGCTAATGCTTGGCCTTCTTGAATGGAAATCATCGCATGGGGTGTCAAAGTAACATTACTGCAGGCTCTCTGGCACCTGTTTTAGGTAAACTTTTAACTACTTTTTACGGCTGTAGTGTTCAGTGATTAATATACGAGTGTATACTTTTAATTCATGTATTCAGCTAATAGCACGTAGTCCCGACTGAAACCCCCTTGTAGTCACAGAGCAACACAAGCTAACCGAGACATGGAACTGACATGAAATTGGCTCAAACTTGCACAATTTAGGTCCTCACTTGGAGCTGCCCCCGTGAGAGCGACCGTGCCACCATTGCTATCTACGAAAGAAGTCCTCGTCCACCGCAGAGTTGAATGAAAACAATCTCTAGTATCCAAACTTTTGAAGTCGCTGGTGGCAGCATTCACGTCTTGATGTCACCTGGCGCTCATATGGTGACACTGCCTGGGGGAGAGATCCTCCTCCGACCCTCCTGTTCCTACACCTAAGCGCCCGCTTACAATCACGACCCGCGGATTCCGAGACCATCCTCCCGTGCCCATTCCTTATTCCTGCAAACCGCTATGCACCCTCTCACCGACATCCCCCCTCAGCAAAACCTCTGGACCTCCAAACTCTACGCTCAGAGCCAAGTCCACTACGATAAACGCTCCTAAAGGAACATCCTCAAGCAAAAGCGTTCAACCAGCCATGTACCCCAGTGCAGCAGCCTCAGACTGGTACTACCATCATCAACACCCTCACCTCCACCGGCACAGCAGCGTCCAAGCCTGCCCCTCTCACCGCGCCAGCGTCCCCAGAGCACACACGTGGGCCCCCTAAGCTGAGAGTCACACCCCCGGCTCCTCCTCTCCATGTTTCAACGTCGCTCAGCTCGTCCTCTTCGGTGACCCGCTTTCCGTCCACCGAGCTCCTCTCCGAGGCCACGCTCGCCCCGACCACTCTATATTGGAGATTCATCGAACACGTCCGCTTCTTCACGCGGGCACTCCTGTATTCCCGAGCTACTGTACCATACTCTGCTCATACGGCTCCCTCCGCTGCTTCAGTCCCTGCCTGATACCGATCCAGGATCGTGCATGTGGGAATTAACGACATGAAACTTTCACAGTCAGAAGGTCCACTAAGAAACTTTTTATGATCTTCCACCTCCTTCATCCTCCGGACTATCTGTTATTTATTGTCTGGTCCAAATCCAGACTGTAACAGAGTGACTGCCTCTACAGTCGTGTGTGGCCTTCATAATGTGCTTCAGCGACATCAGCTCTTTTAACTTTGTCTGTGTGAATAACTTTGGCCCTTGTCTGGAAAGCACGTACCTATCGTCCAGACGATTACACCCAATCTATCCGTAGCAGCCTGTTGCAGGATTTCATACTTATGTTGTGTCAGTGCGCCCCGAGGGCTTGACGTTTACATCTGACCCCCTCGACCCCACCGCACTCCACCCATCCTCTCCACCAGCCACGGTGAGTACAACGGTGCAAACATGGCTCCCTTCCGGCTGCAGCAGTACCACCTAATCAATGAACTGTGCTGACGCCCCTTCGGACTCTGGACTAAAGAACAACAAGGTTTTTCACATTTAAGCCAATTGAACGTGTGTTTTCCTCGCACCAGCTCAAAAATGGTTTAATTTCTAATAAAAAAAAAGCAAAACAACACAAGTAGTACGTGCCAACCCGCAAATCTAATTCTGTTCCCTGTAGAAAGCAAATCAACCACAATAATCGACCACTGACGTTATTTGTTAAACCTTGCTATGCTTAATGTCAATCTCATTAACAAATCATTTTTAATTAATTCGTTTATCACTTTCTTATGAGCTTGATTTTATCTTATGGCTAAACATGCTTGACCAAAATACATGAAATGCATTCTATAGAAGCAACCACCCATTATTAAATTCGAATCCGAAATTCGAAAAACAAAAGGGAGGCATACTGCAGTTTTAGAGAGCAACGTTGTCTCCCATAGAATGCCCCTGGGAAATTTTTCAATCGTTTGGAGTATATTCTTGTAAAAGGAACTAAACAATTCTTCTACTCTGTTCATTGTCCTTACAGCACCACATCATGTTCGATGTTAATTGGATCCATTTTAACTGATCTACATTCATTCGTGTGCACAATTTTTGATAGATTAGTTTATTACATATTTTAATTGTACAAGTTGATAATATGACAAATTGCAAAACGCTTCTGTATTGAACCTTTGTTTCATTCAGCACGTAGTGGCCCCACCCACAGCAGGGGCACACTCTTGACTGCGAATTACAAAAGTTAATGTACTCAAATGTTAATTACTTGATGTTGCTTTGCAGAAACATTTCTGTGTATTTTTTGACATGTGTTTTGCTAGCAAACCACCAGCTAATTTACATCGTTTAAAAAGACACATACATAAAACACAAGTTGAACTTTCATGAATCTTAATTTTGAGAAAACTCCTTGCTCACGTTGATGAATTTATAACTCGGTCACCACCATTGTTCTGACTGTCTTACCCATTCTCCTTGTCTAAAAGATTACAAAAAAAAAGCCCCATACTAAGCAACTCTGGGCACAGAACACATCCGTAGCCGAACAGTCGAAGTCCAATTTCCAGCGATTATAATCTTTAAGATGATTGGTAAATTTTACCGTCCTACGTAAACTAAGAAATGTTTTTTCTGACATTATGGAGGTTGTCATAACACATGTTCGTATGTTTTCAACAGGTGGTAAATTTACTACCCCCCTGGAAATTGCACCTCAAATTTTCCTCTAAATCTACTAGGTTCTATTTAATTTTAAAATTTTTTTTAAAAAAAAAAAAAAATTTGTGTAATGAGTTCCACAGTTTTTCGATACAAAGTACAAGGAATCACAAACACATCAACTCCACACACTTAGACAATGCCACACCAGAAGCTTCTGAGCTAAACCCTCAAAAAAACCTTATTTTTTTTTTGTGGCACACCTTTACGAAACTTCAAAAAGCTAATCATGATCCGACGCCTCGCACATTACCTGATATATTGCCCCCTACAAAATTTCTGAAGTCCGTCCTGACAGTTTGTTACCTGCACTACACATAGAAACATGTCCGCGTCGGCAGAACTTTTCCTATGCCCTAAAAACACATCATAAACCTCGCCTAAAAAAGAGCATCTGGATACCTGCGGACTTCAAATATCGCCCAATCGAATCAGCCATTATTGGAAAAATTCTTGAAAAATCCCCCAACAAAGTACGAGAATTTTTAACATGAATAATTCTTTTGATATGTTCCAGCTGGGTTTAGACCCACCCACACACTGAACCGCCTTTGAAGAACAAACACATCGACCTTCACACTGATCATTAACAGTCACATTTGTCATGTTAGATCTTAGTGCCGCTTCGACCATCCTGTCGACCATGAGATCCTCAAGCAGAACTGAACTGGCTGTGTCACGCACAGCCCTAACTGTTTAAGTCGTACCGAGGAAGGAAGTACTCAGTATTGGAGACTGACCGTCTCAATGATGCCCGGACCGGTGGTGTAACACATGTCGATCCGGACCTCTCCCTAATGTAATCTCACATGCTGCCGTTATCATTAATACAAAGAAACAAAGTGTCCTACACAAGACCTACTCACGCGAATCGATTCGCACTGACTGCAGGAAACTGGACCAACTGGATTTGCTCCTTCACTGTAATCCAACAGATCAGTGACTGATGCAAAATAATTTCCTCCACTAAATACAGACAAACCGAATCATGTGTCCTTTGGTCCCCAGAAACAAAGAGGGCGTCATTTTCAACTTCATCCTCTCTCTCTACTTCCTTCAACAATCAGAAATTGGGTAATACTGGACTCAGACCTAAATTTCAATACCACATAAAATCATACATCAACACTTTTTACCACTAAGAACATTGCCAATTAGAAATATGTGTCCAGGCAACTTGAAGATTCTGTCCTTCATTTTGTCTCCATCAGCTAGACTACTGCAATGGCCTGCTTACAGTCTGTCCAAACAGACCTGTAATCACTGCTACATCCAAAATCAGCACAATCCTGACAGACCAAGGAATAGGACCAATTATCCTCCTCATCTCTGCACTGGCTTCCTGTGCCAAAGAATAGATTTTAAACGCTCTGCTTTGTACAGTCTCTCCATCTTTCACCAGAATACATTAGTGACTGTTGGTGTCCTAATGAAACCAGCCCGACTCGGAGACTCAGTGACGCCTCACTGGGCCCAGAGGAGAACCAAACATGGGGAGCTGCGTTTCAATCCATGCAGCTAAGATCTTACAATCTCCTGAAAATGTGAGGGACGGCTACTCTCAATGTCCAAATCCAGGTTAAAGACTGTTCTGTTTTGCCTGTCCATACACTGAAAGGATTTTAATCTCCCATTTTTTTTTTATGCACTGCCTTGCTTTATTTATTTATTTAATTTCTGTGTAATTTGGAATGTGTTATGGTTTTATTCTTTTGGTGATTAATGTTTTACTTTTTTTTAAATCGTTTGGTGATTTTTAATTGTTAATTTGTATTCTGGTGTTTGTTTGTATGGATGATTTGGATGAGGACTGTGGAAAGCGCTTTGTGTGCATGATGAAAGCGCTCTACAAATAAACTTTGATTGATTGATTGAAGATTGATTCCTTATCTTTCAAGTTGCATTATCCTATAACCTTCCGCCCCTCGCGCTCCTCCGGCAGCAGACTCCTACCAGCCCCTAAGTCTGGACACACACTCTCGCGAGGCATCTTTCCAGCACTATGCCCCGTCCTGGAACATCCTGGCCGGAGGACGCAGGGCCCGCAAGAACATTCCATATTTGAAAATCACTCAGACACTCCCTTTTTAGATTACTTTTGATTGTTTTTATATTAATTATTGCGTTTTAGTAAATGTTGTTATGTTTGTTAACACATTTTAATTTAGTTTTTATTATTTATTTTACTACCTTTTTACTATTGGAGTATTATATAGTTAGGCACTGCCTTTTTTTTGTCCTCACATTAATGTTTTACTTTCGATTGGATTTTTGAGTATCCCCAGTGTTTCCTGAATCCTGGGACTGGGTCTGCTGTGCTCAGGGTCCTGGTTTCTTGGACCGGGGGGGGTCTGGCGCTCTCTCTCCTGTGCAATCTCCTTGAATGCCTTCTTACAGCTGATACATCTGCAACCAGCCCTATATCTTTTTAGTGTTTTAACCTATTTTTCTCTTATGTACTGTTGTGTGTGTTTGTGTGTGTATGTTTCACCATGTGATTATATATAAAATAATAAATGTGGTTTTGGGGGTCTGTGTGAGGTGGGTTTAGCATATTGGATTTTTTCGGGTTGGAAAAGCGCTTTAAAAATAAAATTATTGATTATGGTACTATTCATCACTTTGGCCTGCCGCTCCGGTGGGTTGTCAAACGCTCACAAACCGCTGACCGGAACCGCTGAACCACTGTTGCCTCCTAGTCCAATTTGATACATCGAATATTCTCTCCAGTACTTTTAAATAGACCTAGAAGGGAGGCTTAGGAGTGTGATCCCCAATAAGTAGAACAAACCAGCTCTCGCAACACCACAGGGCCACACTTGCCCTGCCCAGTCCTGGTACTTGGACTACCCATCATGCTCCGTTACTCCTTCAGCGTGACTGCTCCTTACTACAAAACCAACAGGGTTCGAGATTGCTGCCAACCACACCGAACTTAGTCATTCAATCAATCAATCAATCAAATTTTATTAATAAGCCTTTTCATACAAAAAATTACACACAGTGCTTTACATTGAAGTAAAAACAATCCAACATCCCAGCCCTAAACCCTCCGCCCACAACTCCCCATAACCACATTATAATTATATATACATTTGCGTGGTCCTTGGTTTTTGGACCACACATAGTCTACTCTCACCTATCCTTTGCCATGGAACCTATTTAAAGCACTTATTTACACAATTTCATTAAAAAAAATTGAAAAAATAAATGTACACATCTTAAATTTTCCCAGGAAAATATTCTGGTGGTGGTCATCTAGAGATTAGATCGCCCTGGGCTGTCAACTATCTAGCCTTTGACACGAACTGTATTCAAAAGTAAAAAGCTTTTAAAATTTTGAGTTTAAATTTGTTAGAAATCACAGAACAAAAGGCAGCTGACTGTTTGTCAAAGTACCTCAAAATTCTCATTTTACGCGACTATGGAAAAGCTCCTACAAATTTTCAACCTCCCATGTATAAACATGTTCGTGGGCTTCCATTGCAAACGCTTTCCACACAGCTCCTTTTTGAGGCAACACAGAAAGAGGAACAAATAGGTTCATTTTACTGGCTCCAAACGAAAGAATCACCCCCCATGGAACACACGCCGTCCCACAGCCGAGGATTGATGTTACCTTTTTCCCAAGTGAGTGTCCCCTGCCGCCATTTCGCTGGTCGTTTGGAGATGTCCCCTCCACCTCTTCAATTATTAGTTTTTTTTCCGATATGCCCTCGTGCACACGACTGGAGGAGGCCATCGATGACTTATACACACCACTGAATCCAAGAAAGCCAAAGACCTCAGGTTTTTCAGAAGGAATCGCTGAATGGGGAACATGGAAAAGTGAAAAACGGATTAATCTATGGGTCCTCGCCTGACGTGTTCCCATTGGGGCGAGTATGCTGTTATGCCAAAGAACCTCTAGATGTGCAATAGGAAATGTATTTTTTATTCATTGTACTACCGCACCGTAATCCCCACCACTCAACGGTACAAGAACACTTTAAGTCACTATAGCACTAACTGGAAAACACCTGCACCCGCTATTCATCTCTTTCTTATTCCACTTTTTGTAATTTATATAAATATACCTGCACAAACTTTATTTTTAACCGTTAACATGATCTGAGGATTCTATCTATGCAAAAGGTGACCTTGTGAATCTATCCATGTACATAATAAATCTATTTTTCTATTTATCTTAAATAGCAATTACTTAATACAACTCCAGTCTAATTTCACAAATAACTAGCGTAACCAATGAGCGGAATGCTAATCTCTAAACCCCCTATCGAACGACAGAAAATTGATATGTAGCAATTCTACACTAGGTCCACTCTAAAACATTGGCTCAATCTTTATTTGGCCACTGTTCTGTTTGAAAATATGTATAAAAGGAAAGAAGAGAAACCTCAAGGAGAACGTCACATTGAGAGAGGTATTCCTCCCATGGCGGACAGCTGTAAGCCAACTGAAGAGGCTCCCGCAGCGAGAGGCGGGTCCAAGGCGCAAGTTCACATGTAGATGATAAGACGTCCGTGTCCCACGGTCCACTCATAAAAAAACAGCGTGAATAGCAATTCAGCTACAGTAAGGCATAATATGATAATAAAGGTGAGACTGAGAGGAGAGATCGTGCTCAAAAGGGGAGGCTGCCACTTCACTTGAATAGGTTCATCACATCCTCTGCTGCTCCGGACCGGACTGTGTCTCACAGGGAGTGCATTCTTTCTTTGGTGCCTGTAAAATGAACCCTAATTTGTTTCCTCTCTGTGCATCCAAAAAGCTGGTGGAAAGTTTCAAGGGAGCCACACGAACATGGTTCTTATACCATGAGTTGAAAATTCTGGATGTGCGTTGCAATGGTCCGGATAAATGAAATGTTTGAGTACTATTACATAAAGGCACTGCCTTTTGTTCAAGTGATTTGCTAAACAAAGTTAAACTCAAAATTAAAAGCTTTTACTTTGAATACAGTATAGTGCAAAGTGTCTCACATTCAGCCCTCACAAACAAGCCGATCATAATACTAAGAGGACCACCACCAGAATATTTCTGAAATTTAATGTATTACATTATTTTTCAACCATTCTGATGCAAATTGTGTTAATAAGTGCGTAATATGGTCTCCATGCAAACAACCTATTACGAGTCAGACTATGTGTGTCCAAAACCCACCATACCACGCAACAAGTATATATATTATAAATGTGTTTTGGGGTCTTGGAGGAAGGTTTAGGCTGGGCATGTTGATTTTTGTAACTTAACTTAAACACTTGTGTTAAAATGTTTTGTATGATAACGCTTATAAATAAAATTTGATTGATGATTGAATGAAGAATAAATCTCCGTCGGCCGGCAGCAAGCTTCCGAAACCCCAGTGGTAGTTAGGAGATCAGTCAACGGAAGGAGTAAACGGACCATGAAGGACTCCAACTAACCCAGACTGGCAGGCCAAGTTGCCACTGCCGGCTGTTGCGAGACTGTTTGTTCTAATTAGGTGAGCACACCCTCACCCCATCATCTATTTAAAAGACTAGGAGAAATACTTCTATGATACTCAAATCGGACTCAGGAAACCTGTGGGTTTTCCAAGCGTTCCCGCGACCAGCGGCTTCCTGTAGCCGCTTGACAACAACACGCAGCGCGCAGCCACAACGTGCCATTAACCCTAGACCATAGCATTCAATCAAAATTTATTTATATAGCGCTTTTCCAAAACGAAAAAATCCAATATGCCTAAACCACCACCACCCACAAGACCCCCCAAAACCACATGTATCTATTAGATAACCATCCTCAGCGTGAAATTAAAACACAACAACCACACACACATATCACAGTCACCTCAGTGAAAAAAAAAATAGTAAACAATAAAAAAGATAAGGACTGTGCAGATGTATCCGCTGAAAACGCCATTCAAGGAGCCATCTGCACCAGAGAAGAGACCGCCCAGACCCCCAACCCGTCCATGATCCTGTCCCTGCACCACACAAGACCCCAGCTCCCATTTTCCTAACACTGGTGGCAAGCTAAAAAACTTCAATAAAAGTAATACATAAAATGTAACAAAAAAAAAAAGCAGCTGCCGAATATTAATAATAACTTTATTAAAACATAATAAAAATAAATAATAAAAACCAAAATAAAAGTTTCTAAAAACAAAAATACATTTACTAAAACCAATATTTAATAATAAAAACTAATCAAAACTAATGCGAAAAAGGGTGGCTTAGCCCTTTTAAAAATAGGATGTCTCTGCGCCCTGACTCCTCCGCAGACTGTTTTCCAAGACGCCATAGTGCTGAAAGATCCTCGGCCGTGAGTGTGTTCCTGACTTTCGGGATGGTTTGGATCTCTTCTGCTCCGAGGAGCGCAGGGCCGGAAGGTTTCATAAGATAAAGCAAATCGAAAATAGATTCAATCACTCAACAAGCAAATTTATTGTAACGCCTTTCATACACATGCAACACAAAGCGCTTCACAGTCCACCACACAAATCATCACATATAAACAAACACCAATCACAATTAAAAAGTAAAAGCACTCTAAAGATAAAACCACAATTAAAACATATAATCACACAAAAGAATAAAACCAATAAATCGGTCAAAAGTAACAAAATTTTAAATAAATAAATAAATGAACAGCAGTGCATAAAAATGAGATAACAATCCTTCAGTTGTATGCACACCAATCAGAAACATCTAACAAGGATTTGAACATTTGACAAGTAACGCCTCCCTCACATTTTCAGGAGATTGTTATTCCAGATCTTAGCGCATGATCGGAAACGCAGCCTCCCCATGTTTGTTTCTCACTCTGGGCACCACAGAGCCAGTCCCTGGCTCCTCAGAGTCCGGGCTGGTTCATATGACACCACATGTCACTATTTTTTCTGGTCAAGCCATTTGAGAACGGGGACACAAAAGCAACCGTTTTAAAATCTATTCCTTTGACACAAAGCCAGTGCAGAAACACCCCTTGAGTCGACTAATGATGCAACTCTCTGGTACCTTCAGGACTCTAGCTGCTGCATTTTGATGTACTGCAGCTGCTTACAGTCCTGTTTTTGGGACAGACCTGTTAAAGCAGGCCCATTGCAGATCGATTGCTGCTGGAGACAAATAAAGGCATTGACAAAATCTTCCAAGATCTGCCCTGACCTAATTTCTATCTTTTGGCAATGTCGTCAATGGAAAAACTGTGGATATTATTGATTTTATTGGATAGTAAATTGTAAGTCTGATTCCAGTATTCCCCAAATTTCTTCCCCCAAATTTACTGAACTTGTCGGAAGGTAGTAAGAGTGAGACTGAAGTTACAAATGACGCCCTCGCTTGTTTCTGGGACCTAAGACAAGATTTCGTTTTGTCCTATCTAGCTAGAAATTATTTTTGCATCCATCACTGATCGTTGAATTACGTGAAGAGCAAATCCATGTTCCATGTTCTCCTGCATAAGATGGAACAGAATCTGAGTGTCGCAGCGAATTGTGGTAGTCCACTTTTTGTTTTTTTTTTGTTTTTCTTTGTAAATAACTGAACCTGAACGCACATGTGAGAGTAAATAGAAAGGGTCACAGGATCGACCCCTGGGTACACCACATAAGGCCACAATCATCTGGACGCAGTCTCCATCTCCACAAGTACTTCCGATCCTCCAGGTAGAACCTAAACGTCGAGGCTGTCATGACACCTGCCCAGTCCCAAGTCCTCTGCTTGAGATCTCATGGTCGACAAGTGTCGACCGCGCACTAAATCTAACATGACCTAAACTGTACTTTACCTGCATCATTGTAAGTCGAAGGTCGTTTGTTTAACTTCACCTAACGGCGCATCGTGGTGGTCCTAAACCAACTGAACATATCAAAAGAATTAGTAATTGTTAAAAAAAATGTCAGTATGTTTTGGAGGCCACTTTTTCAAAATTTTTCCAATAAACGGCAGATTCATATGGGGCGATAATTTTTTGAATTCCCCAGGATCCAACGGCTCTGGTTAGAGAGGTCTTATACGCTGTTTTTAGGGCTTAGGAAATGTCCTGACGACAGAGACATTTTACTATTTTGTCAGTGAAGGTAACAAATCTCACGGAACGGACGGACTTCAGTATTTAGAGGGCAATATCTCCAGGCACATGGGGGAGGACTCAGACTCATGATTATCTTTTGACAGTTTCAGTATCCACAGTGCAACGTGAGTAGCTCAGAAAGCTTCTCTGCTGTCATGTTTATTACGGGCTGTGGAGGTGTTATGTGTTGGAGGCCTTTCTTTGTGCATCGAAATACTGTGCGTACTCATTACACACCGAATTTAGTAAGAAAATTCCTAGGGCAACTTTACAGGGGGTTTCGTTTAACTACCAACCTGTTGAAAACAACACGAAATTGTTTACTGCAAACCGCCATAATGTCAGAAAAATACATTTCTCTTTCTATCTAGAACTCCCGGTTTAAATCACTACCACCTCATCCCTTAAAGAATTTCTAATCGCACTGGATAAGGGACTTTCGCCACTTTCCGTTCGAATCCTCCCGGCACTCTTAGCTTCTGTGCCATAACCATCTCCTAGTCCATGGCCTTTTTCTTACTGTAACTATTTTTAATTTAACCGTCACAGGAAGCAATGGCGTCCAAACAGTCAGAACACTGGTGGTGACAAAGTTATAACAATTCCTCAACAGTAGAGCAGAGTTTCTCAAAATTAGCATTCCTTTGAACAGTTTCACCTGTGTTTTCATGTATGTGTCCTTCCTCTAACATTAAATTTCACTGGTGGTTTGCTAACAAAACTCATGTCAAAAATACACAGATATGAACGACATAGCAACATCATCTACATTTACATTTGATACAGTAACCCCCTTTTAATTAGCATCAAGAGTTGCCCCTGCTGTGTGGGCCACTCACTGTGCTGCATGAAACAAAGGTCCTCAAATTCAAACCAGCTCCTTTGGCATTTCTGTCACAACATTATCAACATGTACAGTAAAATCACCTGAAATAATCAACTTTCAAATCTTGCACACGAAGAAAGTAGTTCCATAAACTTCAATAAAATCTGCAACATGACGTGGTGGCCGTACAGGACAATGAAAATAGTAATATTGCTTTGGTTGCCAGGGAATAGAAATAGACTCAAAACATGAAAAGTTTCCAAGCAATCTATGGAAGACAAAGTGATCTCTAATAACTGCCGCTATGCTTCCCCCCCTGTTGGTTTCTCTAGTCGATTCGAAGTTAAAATTGGGTGATTCTTCTATTAGAACTGCATTCCTGATTATGGGTCCAGCATTTGTCACCATAAGCATAAAATCAAGATCTATAAGGAGTGATAAAAATATTATTAAAAATGATATTGTACATAGAGATCTACATTATGCATACAAGTTTAAAATTAACGTCAGAGAATCGATTAATGGGTTGAATTGATTTCTTCAGGACACAAGAAAATTAATTGCAGGGTTGACGTCTACTGCTTCCTGTTTTGATTTCGTTTTTTTAGAATTTAAAAACTTTTTTGAGCTGGTCGAGGAACACTACACACAGTCTCAATGGGGCCTTAAATGTGAAAACCCATGTTTGGTCTTTAGCTCCCCAAGTCAGAAGGGAGTCAGCACAGTTCAGTGTTTTGGACTGGTAATCGCAAACTATTAGCCAGACGACAGGAGCATTGTTTTGCACCCGGTGTTCTCACCCGTGCTGGGAGCAGAGCGGGGATGCGTGGGCCGAGGGGCTCAGATGTAAACATCCACGCCCCCCTCGGACACTGACAACATAACGTAATGTAATCCATCATCAGCTGCGAACGTATGCTGTTTTTGGTGTATTACCCTCGGGCCGATAGCTTCGGTACGTTTTCCAAAGAAAGCACAGTTATCAAAAAGGACAAGTTAAAAAGCTGCATAAGCCTAAGCCACTTATCAGCGCCAACAACACTCTGTAGAGCATCACCCTCGTTTACAGTCTGGATTGACCAGAAATAAAAACAGATATCCGCAGAAATTGAAAGGAGGGGAACAGATCCCATAAAATGTTTCTTAGTGACTTACTGACTGCGACTTCTCATGTCGTTAATCCCACAGTGCACGACTAACTTGAAACGGTATCAGCAGGACGAAGCAAGGAGAGAACGGATGACATCTGTACAGTACTCCGGGAATACAGCGAGTAACCGCGTTGAAGAAGCGGACGGTCCTCACGATGGAATCTCCAATAATCTAGTGTCGGCGAACGAGTGCCCTCGAGAAAACTCGGTGGACGGAACCAAGCGGTTCTCCGAAGCTGACCCAGAGCCTGACGCCGCTGAACACATGGAGAGAGGAGCGGAGGGCTGACTCTCACTACAGGCGACCCCACCTGTTGGGCGCGGGGACCCTGAGCGGTGAGAGGCTGGCCTCGGTGACGCTGCTCGCTGACCTGGAAGGTTACGTGTGATATGGCTAGCTACCCAGTCTAGCTCGCTGCACTGGGCAACATGGCTGGCTGGACCGCTCCTTACGCCTAAGGACTGCTTCCTTTAGAGCGTTATCCTCGTAGAACTTGGATCCTCGAGCAGTAGAGTTTTGCTGCATTGTGTGCCAAGGTTCTGCTGAGGGCCGGATGGTCGGTGGAGAGGGCTGCATAGCGTTTGCCAGACTCCAGACAGGGCCACCCCAATGCTCCTCGGAAATCCGCCGGCTCGTTATTCGTAAGCGCCGCTTAGATGTAAACAGGAGTGGTCCCGAGTCTGACGGATCTCTCCCACACGGACAGTGTCACATTATCCACGCTCATGACATCAGCCGTAATGCTGCCCACCAGCGTCTCAAAAATTTGGATACTAGTGAGTGTTTCTCATTCAACGCTGCGTGAGACGAAACTCTTTTTTCCGTAGATCGGCATGGTGGCACGGTCATCTCACGAGCTCCAATGGAGCACTAATATGTGCAGGTTTACCAATTTCATTTGCACTTCCATTCCCTTAGCGGTTGTAGCCTCTTCTAACTATGGGTTTCATCGGACTATGTGCTAGTTGCAGTAACCACTGAATTAAAAAAGATAAACACTTCAGATATATTAAAAAACTGAACTATAAAAACGCGCTAAAAAGTTGATAAAAGTTACTAAAAAGTCGCAACACTAAAACTCCAGAGCACCCCCTGCAGTACTGCTTACGTGACACACCCTTCGTTGAACATCCCAACTAGAAGGGCCCAAGACCATGAAGACTTGTAAAAATCATGAAAATAACCCTAAAATTGATCCTGAAACACACGGAGCCAATCAGAGGCATTTTAAAAAACCGTGGTAATTGTCCCGGCCCCCTAGTACTTAGTCCGTACACCAACGTGCGCCAATTGAAGTAATTGAAACCCCGAAATATTCTTTTTGGAAACCAGAGAGCAGCATGACAGTAGTCCAATGCAACTGTGATAAAGCAGCGAGCGTCTCGGTGTTTCCCCGAAAGAATGGGGCGACTCGGCATTTCGTTAATGATAATAATCTATTTTGTTTTGTGTTGTTCTTGTGTGAGGAATAAACAGTCACTTCAAGTCAAAAGATTACGCCAAGTTTTTTCACTTGGATGTATAGATTAAAGAGTGTGATTGGAGTTTTGTAATGGTAACCATGTAATGTAATTGATTTATCTTATTAGACGCATTTAACAGACCAAGTCTCCAAAGCACTTCACAATGGTCAGAGTCAATATGATAAGAATTTTGTAAAAGTTACTCTCGCTGGCCTCAGCCGATGATACCTCATTTTGTCCTGGTTGACTGGAGAAGTGTGCTCCATCCAGATTTCAGGTCTATAATCAGTTAAAAAGATCCATGGCTTGTCTATCAGGAACATGGACTTTCAGCTGATATCATCTGCATAACGTGAAGTTAAGCCATGACACCGGAGGTAACCGCCAAGAGGGGAGCATGTACAGTTAAAAAGACTGGACCAAAATGGAACCCTGGCATACCACAAATGTGATTTCATGACCTGAGAGAGCAGTCCTAACTTACCATGAAGATCTTCTGTTAAATAAAAGTAGTAAGTTAATCTTTTAGTTATAGACCCCCTTCACAGACCAATCACAAGAGTTTACATTCTTATTTTGGGGCACTGTCCTCGTCCTCCACAGTAAGATGGGAGCGGCGGGTCCCCAGTACCCTATTGACATATTTGTAGTGGTATGGGGAAACTGATGCCGACTCTCGCCAGACCAGGAATTCCGCTGCACATCACACTTGAGTCTGGGACTAAAGAGCCATGAGTGGTTTGATTTCAGAACAGGCATTGTCAAAAAAAATCCTTAAATGTAATTGATAACACTTGTCCGTTATCTTGAATGAAGTCCTGCTTTCAACACTCCATCGAAGCACAACGGCTCCCATAGTTCCAAATCCCGCAATATTTGCCACCTCATTGATTTTTTTTGGCTAAAAATCAATATAATCAACTTGGATACCTATTGTGTTTTATTGTCTTTCTTTATTAATAACTACAAGTTTTTGAAATTAAAGCAACCACCAAACCTCAACCCCTGCTTAGTTTAAACAAACACTGAACCATGCTTCAACAAACTTTACTGGAACATTGACTCTTTAAATACACACATATAGCATCATAGAACCATCTACACAATCCGCCTCAAAGTGGCCTTAAAAGGACCTCCGTTCTTAATTCGGATCGGTATTTACTCTTTTAAAAAGATATCGCAGACATTAGCGTCCACCATCTGATTCCTCTCTCTCGCGTGAGAAAAACTGAGAAGCTAGTGCAAACCCGGCAATCCTGATTGGGTCGAATTTAAAAATTAGCGGGAAGGCTTCGCTATTGGGCTCGATACCAACCCATGTTTCACCAAACGCCGCTGGTAGCTTGCGTGAACTACAAGGTCTGCAGACCACTAAAACGGTACCCAAGGAAACCTACTCAACACGAAACATCAAACCCAATCAAATGCCCTGGTCTCTTCTTAGCTGAGAGGCTAGAGTCTTCCACTCACCACAGTAGCCGCCCAGTTAGTGAATCAATATTGTGATTAAATAATGATTCTATAGTAAGTGACCGGTTGATTGTACAAGTCCACCAGCACGGTGCCTGAGTGATAGCACTCTCCCTCTCAGCAAAAAGACCAGGCCCCCCACCCCTTGTCTGTAGTGGCGTTTCATTTCTCCCCGTGTCTGCTAGTGTCTCTGGTACAGTTGCTACCTGCTCGGCCAGACCCTTGTAGTTCCGCCATGCTCCACCAGAGGCGTTTTGGCTGACCACATGGGTCCCTGTATCGAGCCCATCGCGAACGCCTCCCCAGATATTTTTTTATCGACCAATCAGATTGCCGGTTCTGCACACTTCTCATTTCTCTCAACACAGCGAAGAATCCAAGAGGGTGTCTAAAGTCAGCGAATCATTTAAAAGAAAAATACATCGACATTAAGACACCTGCACTTTTAATGCAATGTGACGAATGGTAGAGGGGTTCTTAATGTTTATAATGGTGTATTAAGAGGCAAATGGTCCGGTAAAGGTTGGTTAAGCTCTGGTTTCAGTGTCCTTTTACACACTACACAGGTTGCCATTGAGGTGGTTCCCGATATATTTTTTCCAAAAACTTGAGTATTAATAAACAAAAAACAATAAACACAATCATGTATCCCAATTGATTATATTACGTTTTACCAAAAAAAATCATTGAGTGGAAAATTTTTGCGGAATTGTGCAACCTATGGAGCCGTTGCGTCGATGTGAGGGTTGAAAGGCAACTCATTCAAATAACGACAAGTGTCTATCAATCACATTTAAGGTTTTTTTTTTACAATCCCCCCTCTGAATCAACCACTAGCTCAGTACCAACTCATGTTGAAGCAGCAACTACATGTCTGGCAGATCAGGCGATCCAGTTTTCCCTACCACTAAAAAATATTATAAAAAAAAAATAAAAAACACATAGTGAACTGCGACCCCGCTCCCTTCTCTCTGTGAAGTGAGAGACAAGTGCCCCCAAAAAAAGAACAGAAATCCTCTTTGTAACTCTGTCTGTGAAGCGTATAGAAATAAAGATAACTTACTACTTCTATTTAACAACAATCCTTCATGTAAGTTGTGATACCGCTCCTCTCAGTCCATGAAATCACATGTGGTGCCCAAATAAAGGTTCACAGTTTATCAATCCATTTTAACCTGACAGCTCCCCTTCGTGTCATCAGAGACATGGATTTAACTTCCACAGTTATGCAGATGATACTCAGCTGTACATCCCTGTCTCCTGATGACACCAGGCAAATGGATGCGCTTTTAGAACTGCAATTTAGACACTAAATCCCTGGATGAGAAAACTTTCTCCTCTCAACAGGACAAAACGGAGTTTTCAAATCGCCCTGAGCCCTGAGAAAAACTGTTACCAAACCTCTTATATATCTGAACGATGAACAGTGTTAGTGCTTTGGTGTCCTTGGTCTGTGTATAATGCGCTATATAAATAACAGCACATACCTTACAGTGTTACATTACAAAACTCCAATCACACTCTTTAATCGATCACACAAGTAAAACCTGGCGTAATCTTTGAGCTCTAGCTGACTTTTTATTCCTCACATCAAAACAGCACAAAAATAAGATTTTTATCATCGAAAGAACATCGCCTAGGCCCGCCCCATTCCTCTCTCGGGCAACACAGAGACTCTGGATCTTTTATCACCAGTTGCATGACTACTGTAATGCCCTGCTCTCTGGTCTTCCCAAAAGAATATTTTTCAGGTTTACAATTTCTTCAAAAATTGCCGCACGTGTCCTGACTAAGACAAGGCGGACCACATACACCTTTTAATCCTGCTTTCTCCCCGTTGTTTCAGGAGCAATTTAAGTTATTTAATATTTTTAAATTCTTAATGGTCTTGGGCCTTCCTGGGTTGATTCAACGCAGTGTGTCCCAAGGAACTTACTGCAGGCTGCGCTTGCACCTTTTAGTAAAACTTGTATCAACGGTTTAGCGCTTTTTTATTGTTCACTTTTTTTAATATATCGAATTTGATCTTTTAAGTTCATGTTTCACAATAGCACTTAGTCCCAAGAAACCCACTAGTACACAAGGGCCTAACACAACTAACGAGGACCAGGAAAAGACAATGATATTGGCTAAAAATGCAAAATTATCCGCCGCACCTTGGAGCCCGATGGAAGCACCGGACACCATTGCAAATCTACGAAAAGAAGTCCTTCTCTCACCGGGCAAGTTAATGAGCAACAAATCTCTAGTATCCAAACTGTTTGAATCGCTGGTGCACATCACCTGATTGTCACCTGGACCTGCATAGGTACTCGTCGTGGAGGAAGATCCTCAGCTCCGACCCTTCTTGGTTCTACTCCTAGCGCCCCCCCCCCGCCCTTTATTTAACGTAAAAAAATTTAACCCAGCCCCGCATTCCGAGACCATCCTGCCCGTGGCCCATGTCCAGCGTCGGCAAACCGCGATCAGCCTCTCCCACCGACATCCCCGGCCCCCCCCAGAACCTCTGGACACTGCACAAACGCTACTCTGAGGAGCCAATCCACTTCGAGGAACAACGCTCCTAAAGGGAACATCCTCTGGCGAAAGACGGTCCACCAGCCTTGTGACCCAGTGCAGCAGCCTCTGACTGGTAAGCTAGCCATCATCACCACAGCTCACCTCCACCGTCAGCAGCAGCGTCCAGAGCCACCCCGCCACCGCTCCAGCTCCCAACACAGCGTGGTCGCCTCGTAGCTGAGAGTCACCACCCCCCCTCCCTCCTCTCCATGTTTCAGCGCGCTCTGGCCGGGTCCCTCTTCGGGTTGAACCCCTGTTCCGCCACCAGCTCCTTCTCCAGCCACTCTTCGCCCCGACCACTCGGAATATTGGAATTCCATCGTGAACACTCCGTTCTCAATCCGTCTCTCGCTGTTTCCCAGCTACTGTACCAACCAGCTCAGACGTCTCCCTCCTCTGCGTCAGTCCCTCCTATACCGTTTCCAGGTTGTCTGCAATTGGGAAAAAACACCTGAACTCACACAGAATCACTAAGATACATTTTAGGATTCTGTTCCCACCTCCTTCAATCCTCCCACTATCTGTTTTTATTTCTGACCATCCTACTGTAAACATAGTGATACTCCTCTACAGTCGTGTTTGTGGCCTTCAAAGGTGGCTGCAGCTACATCACTCTTTAACTTTTCTTTAGTTAAGTATATTTCCCTTTTCTGGAAACTAACGAAGCCTATCGCCAACGGGGGGGGGGGGGGATTACACCCGCAACAATACGGTAGCAAGCCTTTGATGGATTACATACTTATGTTGTTCATGCTCCCCGAGGGCGTGACTGTTTACATCTGTGCCCCCTCGGACCCCCACCGCACTCCCCCGCCTCCTCTCAGACCAGTCACCGGGTAGTACAACGGGCAACACGGCGCCTTCCACTGGCAGTGCATACCATCCAAACCTGAACTGTGCTGACGCCCTCTGGACTCGACTAAAAACAACAAGGTTTTCACAGTTTTAGGCCAATTGAGACTGTGTGTGTTACCGCCCACCAGCTCAAAATTTTGTAAATTCTAAAAACGTAATCATAAACAGACACATTAGATTTCGTACCAACCCTCAATCTAATTTCATTTCCCCCTGTAGAAATCAAACAACAACATTAATCGACTCTGCGTTATTTTTAAACTTCTATGCTTATTGGCAGATCTCTATTAACAAATGCATTTTTAATTAATAATTTGATCACTTCTTATGATCTTATTTTAGGCTTATGCGAAACATGGCTGACCAAAATACGGAAATGCAGTTTCTAATCAAACAACACACCCATTTAAATTCAATCCGAAATAGAAAAACAAAAGGGGGGGCATACTGCAGTTTTTTTAGAGAGCACTTGTCTCCCTAAATGCCCCTTGGAAATTTTTCATCGTTTGATATATTTCGTTTAAAATGGAACAAAAGCAATCTTCTACTCTTTTCATTGTCGTCCAGCGCCTCCACAGTCATCGTTCCGATTTTTATTGACCATTTTACTGAACTACTTTCAGTCCTGTGCACATTTTTGATGAGTTTAGTTAGTACAGTGAATTTAATGTAAATGTTGATATGTTATGACAGCAAAGCAAAGGAGCTGGCTTCTGTATTTTACCGTGTTTTCATTCAGCCACTGATGCCCCCCCCACAGCAGGGCACACTCTTGACCTTCTAATTACAAGGGTTAATGTATCCAATGTTAAATGTAGTTATTTTGCTTTGTCAATCATTTCTGTGTATTTTTTACATGTTTTGCTACAAACCCCAAAACCCAGCTGAATTACAACGTTAAAAAAGAAACACATACATGGAAAACACAAGTTAACTGTTCATGAATGCTAAATTTTGAGAAAACCCAGGCTCTACGTTGATGAATTGAATAACTCCTGTCCCCACCATGGTCTACTGTTGCTGACCCATTGCTCTGTGACGGGTAAAATATTACCCGTACGAAAAAGGCACCATGGACTAAGCAACTCGGTGAGCACAGAAAGCAAGAGTGCCGGAGCCGAACGAAGTGCGAAGGCCAAGTTCAGGCATTATGAAATCTTTAAAGATGAGTTGGGGTGAATTGAACCGGGGGTTCACGTAAACTAAGTAGGTATTTTTCTGACATTATTGGAGGTGCAGGAAACAATTTTCCGTGTTATGTTTGCAACATTTGGTAAAGTAACGAACCCCCCTGGAAATTTGCCCCAGAATTTTCCTCGAAATCTATGAAATGAGTTGTCGCACAGTTTTTTGTCGATGACAAAGTACAAGGAATCATAAACACTATCAACTCCACAGCACGATAACAATGCCAACAGCCAGAGAACTTCTGACTAACTCACTTGGCACATGGTTTTTTATACTGAAACGGTCAAAAAGATAATCATGATCAGGAGCTCCTCCACATGTAGCCTGGGATTATTGCACTCTAAAGTTCTGAAGTCCTCCTGAGCAGTTTGTACCTCTCTACACAATAGGTAAACATTCTCGTCGTTCAGGAACATGCCTATGCCCTATAAACAGCATCATAAGCCGCTCCGAAAAGAGAGCAGTCTGGATCCTCGGACGGCAAAATAATCCCCCAATCTATCTGCTTTATTTGGAAAAATTCTTGAAAAAGGGCCTCCCAACCAACTTACTGAAGTGTTAACAATGATATAATTCTTTTGATATGTTCCTTCTGGTGTTAGACCCCACCAAAGCAACTGAACCGCTCTATGAAGAACAACACGACATTCACTCACACTGGATGCGTAAATCACAGTTTTGTCTTGTTAGAGCGGATGCCGCGGTCGACACTCACCATGAATCCTCATGAAGACTGAGGACTGGGCCTGGTCCACAGCACAGCCCCCCCCCCCCTAGACTTTTTAGTCTTACCTAGGAGAGAAGGTACCTGGGAGATTGGGAGACTCTCTCAGAGGATGTGGGCACAGACCTGTGGTGTACCACAGGGGTCGATCCTGGACCTCTCCTATTATAATCTCTACTTGCCGGCCATAGGTCATTTATACAAAGAACAAAGTTCCTACCACAATATACCTGGACACATCATTCTAAGTCCCCACGACTCAGAGAAACATGACCCTGATTGCTCCTTCACTGTATCCAACAATCAGGACTGGTCAAAAATAATGTCCGCCCGAAATAACAGACAAAACCGAAATCATTTCTGTGGCCCCAAGAAACAAAGAGAGGCGTCATTGTCAACTTCAGTCTCTCTCTCTACTTCCTTCAGACAATGTCAGAATTTGGGGTAATACGACTCAAACACTAAATTTCTATAGCCACATATATTAATAACACAACAGCGTGTTTACCAATCTAAGAACATTCCAAAGTTAGAAATATAGTGTCCAGCAACTTGAGATTCTTGCCCATGCAATTTGTCTCCAGCACTAGACTACTGCAATGGCCTGCGTAACAGGTCCTGTCCAAACAACCGTTAAGCAGCTCATACCATCCAAAATGCAGCAGCTAAGTCCGGACAGTAACCAGGAAGTATGACATATTAATCCGTCCTCAGGTCCGCTGCACGGCTTCCCTGTGCTCAGAATAGAATTTAAAACGGCTCTGCTTGTTACAAGTCTCCTCCAAGCCTTAGCACCAGAATACATTAGTGACATGTTGTGCAGAATGAACCACCCGACTCTAGAGAACAGACTGGCCTCCTGCTGGTGCCAATGAGAACCAAACCTGGGAGGCTGCGTTTCAGATCCATCAGCTAAGATCAGGAACAATCTCCCGGAAAATGTGAGGAGGGCGCGACTCTGTCAATGTTCAAATCCAGTTTAAAGACTTCTGTTTGCTTGCATACAACGATATTTTTATCTCCAGTTTTAATGCACTGCCTGTCATTTATTTAGTATTTAAATTTCTGTGTAATTTAAAGTTTTAATGGTTTTATTCTTTGTGTGATTTAAGGGGTAAAATTGTGTGTTAATCTTGTTGTGAGTTTAATGTTTTACTTGTGATTCTGGTTGGGTTTATTATGATTTTGATTGACTATGAACGCTTTGTTTTGCCATTGTATGAAAGCTCTCTAACAAATAAACTTTGAATTGATGGATTGATGGAGTCTTATCTTTTCAGATTGTGCTTTTATCCTAGAACCTTCCCCCCCTGCCTCCGCCGCACAACGCCTTACCTTCCCCAATCGGACACACACTCACGCGAGCATCTTTCCAGCACGATGCCACCGCTCTGGAACATCTCCGAGGACTCAGCCGCAGAGACAGTCATATTTTTATAAGCAGCTCAAACCACCTTTTTTAGATTTAGCTTTTGAATTTTTTATTATTTAAAGTATTGCCGGTTTAAGTAAATGATTGATATGTTAGAAACAGTTATGTAGTTTTTATTGATTTATTATCTACCTTTACTATTGTTATGATTAAATATAACCTGCCTTTTTTTTTTTTGTCTCACATTTAAGTTACTTCTATTTATTGTTTTAGTATCCCCATTGGCCGGAAACACAGGACTGTCTGCGTCTGCAGGTCGGTTCTTGACCTTGGACTGGGGCGGCTCTCGCCCGTGCAATGCTCTTGTATGGCGCTGCTTCGCTGGAGACTTCTGCACCCAGCCCTATAAGCTTTTTGGTGTTGTACCTATTTTACCTGATTGACTGTGTTGTGTGTTTTGTGTGTATTTTCACGCATGTTGAAGTATATATAATTATAAATGTGTTTTGGGGGGTCTGTGGTTAGGTGTTAGGCATATTGTATTTTTCGTTTGAAAAGCGCTTTAAAATAAAATTTGTTTGGATTGAATATGGTCTAGTTCCATGCCACGTGTGCTCGCCTGCCTGTGTTGGTCAAAGCCTCACAGGAAGCCGCTGGACGCTGAACCGCTGAAAAACCCACTGTTCTCCGATCAAGAGTTGAGTACAGTCGAAGTCTGCTCTCCATACTTATTAAATAACCTGAAGGGGAGGCTGAGGAGTGTGATCCAACAATATTTAGATCAAACCATCTCGCAACAGCCAAGCAGTGCTCTCAATGGCCTGCCATCCTGTTAGCTTGACTCCCCATCATGGCTCCGTTATCCCTCAGCTTACGGCATCCCGTACATCACCCACAGTCGAATTGCTGCCAGACCACACCGAACCTTTAGTCTTCAATCAATTCAATCACTTCAAATTTATTTTAGAAACGCTTTGCATACAAAATATTAACACAAAGTGCTTTAACAGTTAAGTTACATAATACAACCAACTTGCACAGACGCCTAAACCCTCCTCCCCACAGACCTTTTTGGGGGGGGCGGGGGGGGCCCCCAAAACCACATTATAATATATATAAAAGTTCTTCCATGGTGGGTTTGGACCTCACATATCTACTCGTCACCTAGTCCTGTTGCCAGGGAACCTATTAAAGCACTTATTGACACTAGTTGGCATCAAAAGTGGAAAAATAAAGTAACTTCTTTAAATTTGTCCATGGAAAATAGTCTGGGTGTCCAGACTAGATAAAGATTCGCCCTTGTTCTGTCAGAGGCTGAGTCGTGAGCACTTTTACACTATTCTGTATCAATAGTAAAACGTTTTAATTTTGAGTTAAATTTGTTTAGAAATCACTGAACAAAAGGCTCTGACTTTTGTCCAAGTACCTCAACAATTCTAATTTACGCGCAATTGAAAAGCACCGACAGAATTTTCACCTCCCATGTATAAGACCATGTTCGGGCTCCAGGCAAACGCTTTCCACACAGCACTTTTTGGATGCAACACAGAGAGGAGACAAATAGGTTCATTTGTACAGCACCAAAACGAAGATGCACCCCATTAACTCAGCTCCGGTCCCCGAGCACAAATTGATGTACCTTATTGCCAAGGAAGGGCCCCCTGCCTCCAGTTCGCAGCCGTTTGATGTCCTCACCCCTCCACCGCGCTTTCAATATGATTTTCCTATATGCCTCAGTGCACACACGGAAGAGGCCTCGAGTGATCTATACACACCACTAATCCAAATAAAGCCAAAGACCTCTGGTTTTTCAGAATGAATCCCTGAAGGGTTGACATGTAATTTGAGAACAACCGATTAATCGAGGGGTCCTCCCCTCCTGGGTTCCCTGGCGATGGATTGCTGTTACCTAGAACCTCAATATGGCAATATTGAAATTATTTTTAATTCATTGTAATCCTTATCCGCAGCCTTTAACCCCCACCACGGTCAGCACTTACAATATGTCACTTTAAAGTCTCAAAGCACTAGGAATGGAAACACCTGCACGGCTATTGCCACCTTTCTTTAGTGCCACTTTTGTATTATATATTATATTCCTGCACAGACGTTATTTTTAAACCTTTTACATGAACTGAGTGATGCATCTATCCAAATGTGAACATTAATCTATCCAGTTGAAGAATAAATCTATTTTTCTTATCCGTATCTTAAATACATATTGGACTTATTACACAACTCCAGGTCTAATTTCACAAGAATCAATGCGGATCATAATGGTAGCGTATTGCTAATCTCTTAAAACAGCAGTAACCTAACTTACTTAAAACTTAAAATTAATGCATCTAACTATGTCACACTCTAAAACAGTGGGGCTGCTACTCGCTTGTAGTTGGCCACTTTGCCTGTTTGAAAAGAGGTGAAAAAAGAGGGAGGAGAAGAATACCTCAAAAACGCACAGAGAGAGGTTTTCGCTGCGGCCATTCGGACACTGTAGATCCGGACTGAAAGGCTCCCCACCGAGAGGGCGGGGTCAAGGGCCAGTTCACAGTGAAATAAACAAGAACGTTCCATTCCCACGGTCCCACGTCATAAAACAACAGCGGGTGAATACAAACACTACATGTGAATCATATGATGAAAGATAAAGTAGGAGAGAGAGATCGGCTCAAAATGGAGGCAGGGCCACGTTCGACTTGAATAGTACATCCAATTCCTCGCCTGCTCGGTCCGGACTGATTGTCTCACATGAGTGCTTTCCGTTCGTTTTGGTGGCCATAAATGAACCCTATTTGTTCCTTCTCGTGGTGCTTCCAAAAAGCTGTGTGGGAAAGGAGTTTCAATGCCCCACGAACTGGTCTTATACCATGGAGGTTGAAAAAATCAGTATGTTTCATGGCGCTAAAATGAATTTTTGATACTGTTGACAAAAAGTCACTCCTTTTGGTGCATAGTTTCTATACAATTTAACTCAAAATTAAAACTTTACTTGTTGGAAATACTGTAGATGTCAAAAGGTGCTCACGAATCAGCCCGCTGACATACAAGGCCAAAAAAAAATATCATAGAGCTAGATGTCCACCACCAAAATAGTTTCATGGAAAATTTAATGGATTTACATTTATTTTCACATGTTCTGATCTAAGTGTGTAAAATAAATGCGTAATAGTCTCCATGGCAAACAGACCTAGGGACGATTCTAAAATTGGTGGTCCGAAAACCACCATGGACCACGCAACATTAAGATAAGTATAAATGGGTTTGGGGGTCTGTGGGAGAAGGTTTAGGCTGGCGATGGTATTTTTAACTTAACTGTACAGCACTTGTGTTAAATTTTTGTATGAAAAGGCGCTTTTATTAAATAAAATTTGAGTGATGATGTTAAAGAATAAATCGCCGTGGCTGTCCGGCAGCAATCTCCGAACCCTGTGGTGTAGTAGGATCTCAAGCTGGAATTACGGAGCCATATCGGACGCCAACGAACCCAACTGCAGCAATTGCCACTGGCCTGATTTGCGAACGGTTTTGCGAATTATTGGGGGATCACAACGCCTCACACCTCCCCCTTCAGGTCTATTTAAAAGTCTGGAAAATACTTCACTGATACTCAAATCGTGGACTCAGAGTTGAACAGGGTTTCACGTTCCCGCGTCCAGCGGCTCCGTGGACCCTTGTGACAACAACACGGCAAGGCGCAGCCACAACGTGCCATGTAACCTTGACCATATCAATCATGCAATTTTTTATTTGATAAAGCGCTGTCAACGATAAAATCTATATGCCTAAACCCCACCTCCCCACGACCCCCCAAAACCACTTTATTATTAGATATTCTTCCACATGCTGAAAATACACACATATAAAACAAACACACACACACAACACATCAGGTAAAAAGTAAAACTATAAAAAATATAGCCTTTGCAATGTTCCAGCCGAAGAAGCGCCATTCAAGACAATCTCACCAGAGCATAGCCGCCCCAGACCCACCATCCAAAACCAACCCCTGCAGCCACAGCAGACCCCTCTCCCTTTTCCAGAAACACTGTGATCAAATACAATACAATAAAAGTAAAACATTAAAATTGAGACAAAAAAAAATATGGCACGGCCTAATATTATTAAGAACAATATAAACAGTAGATAAATAAATAAATAAAAACCATAAATATAATGTGTCTAAAAACATAAATACATTGACTAAAACCAATAAATAATATTAAAAACTAATCAAACTAATGCTAAAAAGGTGTTCTTTGGACCTGCTTTTAAAATTTGAAGGTGCTCTCGCCGGACTCCGCCGCAACTGTTCCAGAGACGGGGGCCATAATGCATAAGATCCTCCCGGAGGTTGTCCTGACTTTGGGGATGGTTAGAGCTGCTCCCGGAGAGCGCTGGCCGAATTCATAGATAAAAGCAAGCTGAAAGATAAGAATCATCAAGCAATCAATCAAATTATTTGTAGAGCGCCTTTCTCATACACAGGCACCACAAAGCCTGTCACATCCAACACACAAATCATCACATAAAACAAACACCAGAATCACAATAAAACATTATAATCACACACATAAAAAGGAAAACACAATTAAACTGTATAATCACACAAAATATAAAACCATGAAAACTTTCCAAAAATTACACAGAAATTGTAAATATAAAAGAAATAAATGACAGCAGTTGCATATAAAAAGGAATAAATCCCTTCATTGTAGGCACAACATCAGAACATCTTTAACCTGGATTTGAACCATGGACAGATAAACCCTTCCTCACATTTTCAGGAGATTTTCCTGATCTTAGCGCACTGATCGAAACGCACTCCCCATGGGGTCTCACGCTGGGCACCAGCAGAGGCCATCCCTGTCACCTCAATCCGGCTGGTTGCATATGACACCAACATTCACTAATGTAGTCGGTGCAAGCCCAGGGGAAGACTGGGAACACAACAGACCGTTTTTAAAAAATCGATTCTTTGAGCCACAGGAACCAAGTGCAGAGACCTGAGGACCGACTAATATGGTCATTACTTCCTGTTCCTGTCAGGCTCTAGCGGCTAGCATTTTGGATGTACTGCACTGCTTACAGCGGTTTGGACTTACCTGTAACAGTCCATTCATATCTACCCTGCTAGACAAATGCTTGACAAAAGAACCCTAGTCTGCCCTGACACTATATTTCTACTTTGGAAATGTTCTTCATTGGTAATAAGCTGTTAATGTTTGTTGATTTTAAGTGGCTTTTTGAAATTTAGGGTCTGGATCCAGAGTACCCCCAATGTCTGACCTTCGGGAAGGAAGTAGTAAGAGACTAAGTGTACAAAGACGCCTCTCTTTGTTCTGGGGACCAAAGACAAGATTTCGTTTTGTCTTATTGAGCGGAGAAATTATTTTGCATCCATTCACTGATCGTTGATACAGTGAAGGAGCTACATCCAGTGTCCTGTTCTCCTGCATAGTGATACATAATCGGATGTCGTCACGTATTGGTTACACGTTTTGTTTTTTTTTTCTTTTATTAACTGAACCTAACCAAGCATTAGAATTAAATAGAATCCCAATGCACCCCTGTGGGGTAACCACAGTCAGGGCCACCTCATCTGTGACCATCTCCATCTCCACAGAGTACTTCCGATCCTCCAGGTAAGACCTATACATTCTAGGGCTGTCCAGTGACACCAGCCAGCTCATCCATTGCGCTCATGAGGTTCTCATGGTCGACCAGGTCGAACGCGGCACTAAGATCTAACATGACCAAAACGTGACTTTACCTCATCATGGCAGTCGAATGTCGTTTTTACCTTCACTAGAGCGGTCTCATGCTGTGTGGTCTTAACCCACTGAAACATATCAAAAAAGTAGTCAGTGTAAAAATTCAGTAAGTTGTGGACCACTTTTTCAGAATTTTTCCAATAAACGCCAGATTCCCGATAGGGGCATAATTTGAAATCCCGCAGTATCCAACTGCTCTTTTAGGAGAGGTCTTAGGACTGCTGTTTTTAGGCCATAAAAAAGTTCCTACGACAGAAGACATGTTACGATGGGTTCCTGAAGGTAACAAACCTGCTCAGACGGACTTCAGAAAGGTAGAGGCAATATAATCCTGCTACATGTGAGAGCTCAACTCATATTATCATTGTGACAGTTTCATATCCCAGGTGCAAAGTGATAGCTCCGAAAGCCTTCTCTGGCTTTTTGCAAATTGTTTATTACTGCTGTGAGGTGATAGTGTTTTGGATTGTCCTTGTACTTTGTCAATCGAAAAAACTGGCGTACTCATACAACCTAGATTTAGAGGAAAATTCTAGGGCAACGTTACGGTGGGTTCGTAATCTACCAACTGTTGAAAAACAAACAGAAAATTGTGACTGCAAAAAAAAAAAAACCCCATAATGCAGAAAAATATCATTTCACTGGGTTCTACTAGAACACCGTTAATTTCCACCCAACTCATCTTTAAAATTTCTAATCGCCCTGAAATTGGACTTGCCGCCACTCCGTTCGCCCTCCCGGCACTCTGCTTCTGTGCCCAAACCGACGTCTCCTTAGCCAGGGGGCCCTTTTTCTTTACTGGTAACTATGTAACGTCACAGGCCAACGCGTCCAATCAGGCAAACACTGGGACAGATTTTTCAATACATCAACAGTAAGCATGGAAGTTTTCTCAAATTTAGCATTCCATGAACATTCACGTGGTTTTCATGTATGTTCTCTTCTAACTTGGAAATTCTGCTGGTGTTTGCTACAAAGACACATGTCAAAAAATACACAGAAATGACGGACAAAGCAACATCAACTACATTAACATTTGATACAATTAACCCCCCTTTGAAATTAGCGCGGTCAATGTGCCCCCTGCTGGTTCCACTCACCAGTCTGAATGAAACAAAGGTCCTCAAAATACAAAGCCAGCTCCTTTCATTTCTGTCATCACATTATCAACATGTTCAGTAAAATCACCGGTAATAACTAAACTATCAAAATTCTTGCACACGAATAAATAGTTCATAAAGGTCAATAAAATCCAACATACTGTGGTGCCTACAGACAATGAAAAATAGAAGATTGCTTTTGTTCCATTTTTTTTTTAAAAGAAATAACTCAATAAACTGAATATTTTCCAGGGCATTCTATGGAACAAAGGTGCTCCTCTAAAAACTGCAGCGATGACCCCCCCCTTTGTTTTCTCGTATTCGGATTCGAATTTAAATTGGTGTGTTCGTCTTTAAACTGCATTTCCTGTATTTTGGTTCCAGCCTTGTTTCAGCATAGCAAAAAATCAGATCCTAAAAATGGATAAAATAGTAATAAAAATGATTTTTACATAAGACTACATTAAGCATACAAGTTTATAAATATCTCAGATCGAATATGTGGTTATGGATTTTGCTACAAACAGAAATAGATTGGCAGTTACCGCTAACTGCTGTCCCTGTTTTGATTTTCGTTTTTAGAAATTAAAAACATTTTGAGCTGTGCGAGGAAACACACACAGTCTCAATGGCCTAAAAATGTGAAAAAAACCCTTGTTTTGTTCGTGAGATCCCAAGGCAAAGGAGTCAGCACAGTTCAGTGTTTGGATCTGGTAAGGCTCGCCAGAACTCAGACAGTGTTTGCACCGTTGTACTCACAAACCTTGCTGGACAGGAGCGGTGCGGGTCCAGGGCTCAGATGTATTCAGTCACCCCCTCGAGCACTGACAACATACTAAAGTAATCCAGCAACAGCGCGACTATCGTTTGGTTGTAATCCGTCGGATCATAGCCTTCGTTACTTGCCAGAAAAGGGCAAAGTTTATGCACAAAGACTAAGTTGAAAAGGACTCATGTAGCCGGAAGCCACATAGGCAGCCCAACAACACGACTGTAGAGGCATCACCTCTGTTGGACAGACGGATTGGACCAGAAATAAAAAAACAATATCCGGAGGATGAAGATGAACAATCTTAAAATTTTCTTATGACTTCTGACTGAGCTGGAATTGCATGTAGTTAAGTCCCAATCACAAGTACCTTGGGAAACGTATCACAGGGAATGAAGCAGAGGAGGTACGTAAGCAGGTCTGGTTCAGTACCTTCCGAAATACAGCGAGGACCCTTAAAGAACACGTTACTCACGTAATCTCCAAAATCAAGTGGTCGCGAAGATGCCCTCAAAGGACCTCGCTGACGGAACAAGCGGTTCACCCCGAACAGACCCGAGCCTAGCACCCGAACACATAGAGAGTCGGGAGCTGACTCGCAGCGACAGCGCCCCACCCTGTGGCTCGGGGACGCTGGTTGAGGTGAGAAGGGCTGGCTCTGGACCGCTGCGGCAGACCCGTGAGTGAGCGGTGTATGATCGAGCTTACCCCCATCTGACTGCTCACGGGGTCTACAACTTGACCGCTCTTTTTCGCCTGAAGGACTGCTTCCTTTAGAGCGTTTTCCTCTAGTGGACTTGATCCGCCGAGCATAAGTTTGCGGCATTCCAGAGTTCTGCTAGGGGCCGGATGTCGTGGAGACGGCAACGTTTGCCAACGCAGGACATGCCACGCGCAGGATGGCTCCTCGAATCCGCGGCTTCGTTTTCGAAGCGGGCCTTAGTTAGAACAGGGAGTCCACTGACGGATCTCTCCCCACACGACAGTGTCACATAAGCAGCGCTCAATTGACATCACCGTGAATTGCTGCCCACCCATCGACTTCAAAAAAGTTTGGGATACTAGAGATTTTCTCATTCACTCTCTTCGTTGAACTTCATGGACTTCTTTTCTAGATCTGCAATGGTGGCACGTCGCTCTCACGGAGCCCAAGGTGAGGCGTCCTAATATTGTCATGTTTGAAGCCAATTTCATTGTCACTTCCATGTCCGTCGTTAGCTGTGTTAGCCGCTTGCTACTAGTTCTGTCGACTATGCTATTTGCTGAAACCAGGAATTTAAAAAGGATAAACACTTCAATATATAAAAAACTAACAATAAAAACGCCCCGCCTAAAAAGTGGTAATAGGTGACTAAAAAGGTGCTCAGAGCAACCCTGCATACGCTTACTTTAAACACCACTGCGTGGATTGCATCCCAAGAAGGCCCCAAACCATTTTAACATAAAAAATCATGAAAATAACCGTAAACATTGATCCTGAAACACACGACCTATGCAGAGATTTTAAAACCTGTAATTGGGTCCGCACCCTGTCTACAGAAACGTCGGTCCAAGTGTTAAGTATTTGAAAACCTGAAATATTCTTTTTGGAAGGACTAGAACAGGGCATTACATATCAATGCAACGTGATAAAAACAACAGCGTCCTCGGGGTTCCCCAGAAAATGGGGCGACCTGACATGTTCTTTAGAATGGATAAAAATCTATTGTTGGATGTCTTGAGTGAGGAATTATAAAGTCAGCGCAGATCCAAAGATTACGCCCATTTTTCACTTGGGATGATCGATAAAAGTGTGATGGTGTTTTGTAATGTAACACAAGTAATTAATAATGTATAGTTATATAGCGCAATTTTAACAGACAAGGTACACCAAAAGCACTGCACAATTTGCAGATTCAGATATATAAAAGTTTGGGTAAAATTTCTCTCTCTGTCCGCAGCGATGAAGAACCGCGTGTTGGTCCCCTGTACGAGAAAGTTTCTGCCCATCCAGGATTTCAGGCTAAAATCAGTTAAAAAAGATCCATTGCCTGGTTCATCCAAACATGAGATGTACACGAGTATCAGCCTCATAACTTGAATTGAATTCCATGTCTCCTGATGACACCGACAAGAGGAGCATTAACAGGTAAAAAGACTGGACCGAAAATGAACCCTGGGGCCACCACATGGATTGTCATGCCTGAGAGGAGCTTATCCAAAACTACCATGAAAGGATCTGTCTGTTAAATAAAAGTAAAGTAAGTTATCTTTATTATATACCGCACTTCACAGACCAAGTCACAAGAGGGTATACAGTTCTAATTTTGGGGCACATGTCCTCGCACTCCACAGAGAGAGGAGCGTCCCAGTCACCCCGATTGTACATATTTTTAGTGGTAGGGGAAACTGATAGCCTGACTCTCGCAGACCCATGTAGTTCCTGCACTTCACTCATTCTGTACTACCAATATGGTTGGATTTTTCAGTTTGCAGGCAATGTAAAAAAAAAGCCTTTATAGGTGATGATAACACTTGGTCCTTATCATTGAATGAAGTCTGCTTTCAACCACTCAAATCGAAGCACAAGGCTCCATATTGGCCAAAACCCACAATATTGTTCCACCTCTAATGATTTTTTTTGGGCTAAAAACGTTATATTAATCAACTTGATACCATGATTGGTTTATTGTCTTTCTGTTTATTTAATACCTACAAGTCTTTTGGAAAAAAATAATATCCGGAACCACCAAACCTGGCAACCATGCTGCATATTGTGTAAACAGAACTCTGAACCATCATCACACCAAACTGGACAACAATTACTCTTAATATCATACACATATATCAATCATAGAACCACCTACATCTCGCCCTCAAATTCATAAAAGTGACCTCCGTGGCCTCTCTTTAATGCGATCGATATACTCTTTAAAATGAGTCGCACGTTACGTCCACCATCTGGATGCCTCTCACTGCGGCGCTGAAAAAACTTTGAAAGGCAGTGCAGAACCCAATCTATTGGTCATTAAAAAATATTCGGAAGGCGTTCGCTATGGGCGCGATACCAACCCTTGTTGTAAGCCATACGCCTCTGGTGGAGCATGGCGGAACTACAAGGGTCTGCAGAAGCAGCTAAAACGGTACCCAAGATACCTACGCAAGACACGGGGGAAACATGGCAAACGCCACTCAAAAGCCCGGGTCCTTCTTGCTTAGAGCAGAGGCATCCACTCACCAGCCTGCCGCCCAGTTAGTGAATCAATATTTAATTAAATAATGAATCATAAAACGTGACCTGTTGATTTACAAGTCCACAGCACGGTGCTGGAGAGGATAGCACTCTCGGCCTCTCAGCAAAAAGACCAGGCCGTTCTTTCTGAGGGCGTTGTGCATTTCTCCTCACTCACCCGTGTCTGCGTATTTCCTCTCTGGGTACAGTTTTAGCCTGGCACTCCAACCCTTGTGTTCCCCATGCGCCACCAGAGGCGATGCTGAACCACATTGTCGGTATCGACCCATACGAACCTCCCCAGATATTTTTTAATCGACCATCAGGATTGCCGGTCTGCACTGCGCTCACAGTCTCTCAGACGCAGCGAGAGGAATACCAAGATGTTGACGTAAAGTCCGCTATCTTTTTAAAACGATAAATACAGCAATTAAACCCGAGGTCACTTTTAATCATTTTTGGCGAGATGTAGATGGGTCATGTTATTTATTGTGTTTATAAGAGCAAATTTCCTTAAAAGTTTGGGTTTAGCACTTCAGTGTTCCTTTTACACACTATGCAGGCAGGTTGCCAGTTTGTGGTTCCCCGTTATTATTTCCCAAAAGACTTGTAGTTTTAAATAAACAGAAGACAATAAACCACAATCAGTAGCCCATGTTGATTATATTACGTTTTTACCAAAAAAAATCTTTTGAGGTGTAAATATTGCTGGATTGGCAACCTTTGGACCGAGAGTTCATTTGATGGTTGAAAACTGACTTTCATCAGATAACGACAATGGGTCGTATCCAAACACATATTAGAGTTTTTGTGAACAATCCCTGGCCTTCTAAAATCCACACTATGCTCTACCAGACTCAATGTTGAAGTGCCGCAACACATGGTCTGGCGTGATCAGCTATCCATTTTCCCCTACCACTAAAAATATGTACAATAGGGGACTGCACCCCGCTCCATCCCTTGATTAGAGACATGTCCACCAAAAAAATAGAAATGTAAACCTTGTGACTCTGTCTTGAAGGCGTATATAAATAAAGATAACTTACTTACTTCTATTTAACAGACAGACCTTCATGTAGTTGGATTCCTCTCCTCGCCAGGTCAATGAAACACATGTGGTGGGCCCCAGGGTTCCATGTTTATCCTGTCCTTTTAACCACAGCCCCTCTTCGTTGTCATCAAAACTGGAATTAACTGCCACAGTTATCAGATGATTCACAACTGTAACATCTCCATTCTCCTGTATGACACCAGCCCAATGTTGCTCGTGTGAACAGGCAATTTAGACTGAAACCTGGATGCAGAAAACTTTTCTCCACTCAACCAGACAAAACTGAGTTTCATCGCCCTGAGCCCAGAGAAAAACTTTTACCATAACTCTCTTTAAATATACTCTGAACTCTGAACATTGTGTATTCTTTGTGACCTTGGCTGTTAAAATCGCTAGATTAATAATCATCACATTACATTACATTGTGACATTACAAAACTCCAATCTCTCTCTTTGAAATCGATCATCACAAGTGAAAAAAACCTGCTAAATCTTTGACCCTCTGAGCTGACTTTTAGTCTCACATCAATACATCACAAAAATAGATTTTTTTATCATCTAAAGAACATCGCCAGAGTCCCCCCATCTCTCTCGGGGCAACACAAGAAACCCCCGCGATGCTTTTATCACCATTGCATTGACGCTGAATGCCCTCTCCTGGGCTTCCCAAAAAGAATATTTCATATACTTATGAACTTCTAAACTTGCCACCCAACGTGTCCTGACTACGACCAGGGGGCGGGACCCATTACCCCGTTTATTAAAATACGCTGCATTGGTTCTCCCCGTGGTTTCAGGATCAATTTAAGGTATTTTGTCTATGTTTAAAATGTCTAAAGGTCTGGCCTGCTGGGATGAATCAACCAGGTGTGTCCAAATGTAAGGCAGTACTGCAGGCGCTCGGTGAACCGTTTTAGTATACGTTTAACAACTTGTTAGCGCGTTTTAGTTTCATTTTTTAATATAGCTATGAGTTATCTTTTGAATTCATGGTGTCAGCAATAGCACTTAGTCCCCGTCTGAAACCCACTATAGCTCATAGCCTAAACAACTAACAGACATGAAAGGACAAGGAAATTGGGCCAAACATCACAATATTAGGTCCCTCACCGTGAGCTCCGTGAAGCGACCTCACCATTGAAGATCTAGAAAAAATCCTTCGGTCTCACCGCAGAGATAATGGTAAACATTCGCTGTATACAAACTTTTGAAGCGCTGGGGCAGCATTTCACGCTGATGTCACTGAGCGCTGCATATTTGACACTGTCGTGTGGAGAGAAGCCGCACGCCACCCTCTGATTCTTACACCTAAGGCGCCCTCTTACGTATAACGACCCAGTGCGATTTCCGAGGACCCAGCCTAGCCTGGCCCATGTCCTGATCTGGCAAAACCGCTATGCACCCTCGCCACCGACATCCGCCCCCTCAGCAGAACTCGGACACTGCAGCAAACTCCTAATCTAAGATCCAATCCACTACGAAAACCTCCTAAAGGAAGCAGTCCTCATGCTAAAGAGCGTCCACCGCCTTGTTGACCCCATGCAGCTCCTCTGACTGGGGTAGCTACCATCATCACCACCCGCCCCCTCCACCTGGGGGTCAGCAGCTCAGCGTCCAGACCACCCCCTCACCCTCCACTCCCGAGCACACAGCGTGGGCGCCTTTCTGGAGAGTCACACCCCCGCACGCCTCTCCATGTTTCAGCCGCTCAGCTCGTCCTCTTCGGTGGAACCCCTGTTCCGACCACCGAGCTCCTTCTCCGAGGCCACTCTTCGCCCCGACCACTCTGATTATTGAGATGCCCATCTGAGACACGTCCGCGTCTTCACGCGTCACTCTGCTGTATTCCCCGGAGCTACTTATTACCAACCTGCTGCAACTCCCCTCCTCTGCTTCATCCCTGCTGATACCTTTCCAAGGTAGTCCCTGCATGTGGAATATCGACAGGAAACTACAGCATCTGAAGTCACGAAAAACATTTTTGATCTGTTCCACCTCCTGCAATCCTCCGACACTGTTTTTATTTCTGGTCCAATCCAACTGAAACAGAGTGACTGCGCTACAGTCGTTTGTGCGCACATTTGTGCGCTTCAGGCTACAGCAGCTCTTTTAACTTTGTCTTTGGAATATCTTTTGCCCTTCTCCTAAACTAACGAAGCCTATCGTCAGACGGATTACACCCAAAGATACGGTAGCTCCTGTTATGATTACAATACGTATTTGTTCATGGCTCCCCGAGGGCGACGTTTACATCTAGCCCCCTCACCCCACCGGAACTCCCCCCCTCCTGCTCACCACACCGGTGAGTACAACGTGCAAACCTCTGCTCCCTGTCCGAGCGGCATGCAGTAACCAGCCAAACACTGAACTTGCTGACTCCCTTCTGTACCTGGACTAATAACATCAAGGTTTTCACTTTTAGGCCATTTGGACTTGTGTGTGGTCCGCCACCAGATCAAAATGTTTGTAAATTCGAAAAAATCAAATCAAAACAGGACAGCAGTTAGACGGTCCAACCTCAAATCTAATTTCTGTTCCCTTAGATATCAATCAACCACATTAATCGACTCGAAGTTAGTTGAAACTTCGATCTTATGTCAATCTCTATGTAACAAATCATTTTAATTAATAATTTTATCACTTCTTATGATCTGATTTTATGCTTATGGCGAAACTTGGCTGACCAAATACAGAAATGCAGTTCTAATAGAAGCAACACCACCCCTATTTTAAAGTCAACCGAAAGACAGAAAACAAAAGGGGAGGCATACTCTGTTTTTAGAAGCACTTTTCCGCCCATTGAATACCCTTGGAAATTTGTTCATCGTTTGATTTATTTCTTTTATATGAACAAAAGACAATCTTCAACCTTTTTCATTGGTCCGGTACAGCCCACCACATTCATGTTCAATTTTATTGAACCTTTACTGACTATTTCATTCGTGGCACAATTTTATTAGTGTTAGTTATTACAGGTGGATTTGAAATTAATTTTGATAATGTGAGGACAGAAATTCAAGAGCTGCTCTTGTATTTAACCGTTGGTTTCTTCAGCATAGTGGCCCCCACCCACACAGGGCACACTCTTGTCCTGCAATTACAAGGGGTTAATGTATCCAAGGTAATTGTTGATGTCATTTTCTTTTTTGTTTTTTCCCCAGATCATTTCTGTGGTATTTTTTGACAGTGTTTTGCGAGCAAACCACCAGCTGAATTTACTACGGGTAGGAAGAAGACTCATACAGAAATCACAATGAAACGTTCATGGAAGGCTAAATTTTGAGAAAACTCCAGCTCTACTTGATAATGTATAACGCCTGTCACCACCATGTTCTACTGGTCTGGACGCCATTTGCTCCTGTGAACGTTTAAAATAGATACCAGTAAGAAAAAAGCCCCATGACTAAGCGACTCTTTAGGCACAGAAGCAAAGTCCCGGAGGCCGAACAAGTGGCGAAATCCAATTTCCAGGCGATTATAAACGTGAATAGAGGATTGGGTATTTTAAACCGGGTTCTACGTAGAACAAGAGAAATGTATTTTCTGACATATTGAGGTTGCATATCAATTTCGTGTTATTTTCAACAATTGTAGATAACGAACCCCCTGTAAAAGTGCCCCTAGATTTTTCCTCCTAAATCTAGGTGTAATGAGTTCGCACAGTGTTCGATACAAAGTAAAAGAATCAAAAACAACATCACCTCCACACCCGCACGTATAACAATGCAACAGCCAAAAGCTGCTGAGCTAACCACTTGCCAACTTGGATTACGGAAACTGTCAAAAAGGATAATCATATCTGAGCCTCCTCCACATGTACCTGATATATTGCCCTCTAAATTTCTGAATCCTCTGACATTTGTTACCTGCACTGACACAAATAGGAAACATAGTCTCTGTCTCAGGAACATTTCCTAGGCCCTAATAAACTGCAGTCATAAACCGCTCCTAAAAAAACATCCTGGATCCGCCAATTTCAAAATTATCGCCCCATAGCGAATCTGCGTTTATTGGAAAAATTCTTGAAAAATGCCGCCCAACAACTTACCGGAATTTTTAACAATAAGAATCTTTTGGATTTCCATCTGTTTAGACCCCACCACAGCACTGAACCGCTCTATGAAGTAACAAACGACATTGCACTTCAGCACTGATCAGGTAAAGTCACAGTTTTGTCAATGTTAGATCTTAGTGCCCTGCGTTCGAACTGTCGACCAGTGATCCTCATGCAGAATGAACTGCTGGTGTCACGGCACACCGAGACTGTTTAGGTCTTACCTGGAGATAGAATACTCTTATATGGGAACTGCTCTCAGATAGTGCCCTGACCGGTGGTTACCACAGTCGATCCTGGGATCCTCACTATTTAACTCTACAGCTGCCAGATAGGCAAGTTAATGGGGGGGGGAGGGGGTGGATAAGTGGGAGGGCAAAAAACAGAAGTGTCCTACCACAAGGACGCTGACGACACGCAATCGATGTCGCACGGACTGCAGGAGAACATACAACTGATTTCTCCTTCTCTGTAATCCATCAATCATGACTGATGCAAATAATTTCCTCCAGCTAAATACAACTAAACGAAAAAGCATGGTCTTGTCCCCAAAACAAAAGAGGCGTCATGGTCCTACTTCAGTCTCTCTCTCTACTTCCTTTCAAATTCAAAAGTTGTAATACTGACTCAACCTAAATGCATAGCCCATAAAATCAATAACATCAACACTTTTACCATCTGAAGAACATTGCCAAAGTTAGACATATAGTCCAGGCAAGACTTAGATCTTGTCCATGCATTTGTCTCCACAGGCTAGACGACTGCAATGGCCCTTACATCCCCCCCGGGCCAAACGACCTGAAAGCACTGCAGTACATCAAAATGCATCGCAGCTAGAATCCTACAGAACCAGGAATATAACAAGTATCGGTCCTCAGTCTCTGAACTGGCTTCCGGTGCTCAAAGAAAGAGATTTTTATAACGCTCTGCTTGTGTACAAGTCTCTCCATGCCTTGCACCGAATACATTTGTGACAGGTTGGTGTCATAAGATCCAGCCCTGGGGGGGGGAGGGGGGGGGGAAACCCAACTCTCTAAGCAGCAGGACTCCTCCTGCGGGTGCCCAGAGAGAAACCTAACATGAGGCTGCTTTCAGATCCATGCAGCTAAGATCTGAACCATCTCCCTGAAAAGGAGGAGCGTCTACTCTTCAATGTTCAAAGCCAGTTAAAACTTTCTGTGGACCTGTGCATACAACTAAGGATTTTGATCTCCATTTTTATGCACTGCTGGTCATTGATTGATTTATTTAAATTTCTTGTGAATGTTAAAGTGTTAATGTTTATGCTTGTGGTATTTTAATGGTTGAAATTGTTGTTTTAAGCGTGTGTGTGATTTAATTTAAATTGTGATTCGGGTGGTGTTGTAGGGGATGATGTGATTGACGGGAAGCTTTGGTTGCTATTGTACTGACAGGCCTCTACAAATAAACTGGATTGATTGATGATTGATTCATTATCTTCAGATTTGCTTTATCTAGACCTTCCCGCCCCTGCGCTCCTCCGGCACAGACTCCTAAAACCAAACCCCAAGTCAGACACACTCCACGCCGAGCATCTTTCCAGCCCACCCACCCACCCCCCCCCAGCACTAGGCCCCTTCTCTGAACAGCTCCTGCCGGAGGAGCTCAGGGCCGCAGAGAACATTCATAATTTTAAAGCGAGGCTCAAGACACACCTTTTTGAGATTAGCTTTTGATGATTTTTTATATTAATTATTGCTTTTAGTAATTATTTATGTGTTTAGACCATTTTATTTAGTTATTGAGTTTATTTATTTTTATCTACCTTTTGTACTATTTTATTTAATTAATATTAGCACTGCCCTTTTTTTTTTTTGGGTCCTCTCATTAAGGTTTTACTTCTATTGTATGTTTTAGTATCCCCAGTGTTTCCTGATACACTGGAGCTGGGGTCTCTGTGGGCTGCAGGGGTCTGGTTCTTGGACCTGTGGGGGTCTGGGCGCTCTCTGCGCCTGGTGCAGATGCTCCTAATCGGCTCATCACGGATACATCTGCACCCACCCTATATCTGTTATTGTTTTACCGAATGTAACCTGATGTACTGTGTGTTGTGTTTGTTTGTATTTTTCACGCATGTGGATGTATATATAATAAGAAATGTGTTTGGGGGGTCTGGGGATGGTGGAGCAGATGATGTTTCTTTGAAAAGCGCTGGTATAATTAAATGTTGATTGATTAGATTCTAGTTACATGGCCACTGTGTGCGCGCGCGCGGGTTGTTGTCAAACCTCACAGGAACCCTGGACCGGAACCCTGAAAACCCACTGTTCCTCATCCAAGATTTTGCGTATCTGCGAATATTCTCTCCAGTACTTTTAAATAACCTAAGGGAGCTGAGGAGTGTGATCCCACCATTAATTAAAACAAACCATCGCGCAACACCCACAGTGGCACACTGGGCCGCCAGTCCTGGGTTAGCTGGACGTCCTCATGCTCCTTACTCCGTCACTTGACTGCATCCCTTACTACACCACAGTTCGAGATCTGCAAGACAGCACGGGAGACTTTATTCTTCAATCAATCAATCAATCAAATTTATTTATAAAAGCGCTTTTCATCACCAAAAATTTAACAAGAAAGTGCTTTACCAGTTAATTAAAAACAATCCTACAAGCCCAGCCGTACCCTCCCCCCACAGACCCCCCAAAACCACATTTATAATTATAGATAAATAGTCGTGTCCATGGTGGTTTGGACCTCACATAGTCTACTCGTCACCTAGTCCCCTGTTTGCCATGGGAACCTATTAAAGCTCATTTTACACAATTTTGCATCAGAAAAATGTGAAAAAATAAATGGGGAACTTCAGAAATTTTTCCATGAAAATATTCTGTGGTGGTCATCTAATATATGATCGCCCTTGTCGTACAGAGGCTGATTCGTGAGCACTTTTGACACTAACTGGATTCATAAGTAAAAAGCTTTTAAGTTGAGTTTAAATTTGTTTAAAAATCACTGAACAAAAGCAGCACTTTTGGTCAAGACATCAAATTCTCAGTTACGCGACAATTGTAAAGTCACCTACAATTTTCAACCGCCCATGATAAGACCCATTTTCTGCTTCCATTGCAAACTGTTCCACACACTCTTTTGGATCAACACAGAGAGGACAATAGTCATTTACTGCACCAAAACGAAAGAATGCAACTCCCATGTGAGACACAGCTCCGGTCCCCACAGCAGAGATTGGATGTACCTATTCCATTGAAGTGGCCCTTGGGGCGCCATTGCGCTGCTTTTGAGGGCTGCCCCGCCACCTCGCTTTCAACTATAAATGGTTCCTATATGATCGCTCGTCACACACGGGAGGAGCCAGTGAGTGGAGCTTAACACAACACTGAAAGCCTAATAAAGCCATAGACCTCTTTTTTTTTCAAGAAGGAATCGGCTAATGGTGGGACATGGAAAAGTGTTGGAAAAACCATTAATCTGATGTGCCCTCGCCTACGTGTTCCCGTGCGCTGGTATTGCGGTTATCCAAAAACATCAATATGGTGCAATATGATATGTATTTTTAATTCATTGTATCTTACCGCAGGGCTTTATCCCCAACACACGTCCAGTCTACATTAAGTCACGTTAAGTCACTAATGAACTAGACTGGAATCACCTGCACTCTCTTGCCACTCTTTCTTTATTCGCCCACTTTGTATGTAGATAATATATCCTGCACAGACTTATTTTAACCTTTAACATGAGCTGAGGATTCTATCTATCCAAATTGACATTAATCTATCCAGTTGTGAATAATAAAGAGTCTATTTTTTCTTACTTATCTATATAGCATAGTGGACTTAAAACAACTCAGTCCTAGATTTCACCCAAGAAACAATGCGTAACATGAATGGAGCGTAATGCTGAATTCTCTTAAAACAGCTAGTACCTAACTTACATAAAATGTGAGATGTATTCAATCTAAACTATGTCACACTCTGAAACAGTTTGGCTCTATCGTTTCGGTGGCCACTTTTCTGTGTGAAAAGAGGGGAAAAAAGAGAGGAGAAGAAAACCCTCAAGGAACTCACAGGATAAGTTCGCTCCCATGCCGGACAGCTGTAGATCCTGAACTGGAAAGCTCCCGCAGCGGAAGGGCGGGTCCAAGGGCGCATTCAAAATTAATGAATAGAGGACGGTCCCGGTTCCCACGGGTCCACGTCAGAAAACAACACTGTAGACAAACTCGCTACATAAGTCCATAATGATCGATAGATAAAGTAGGGAGAGAGAGGATCGGCTCAAAATGGAGAGGGCCACTCACTTTGAAATCAGGTAAATCCAATCCCTGCCGCTCGGACCGGTCTGTGTCTCAACAGGGGATCATTCGTTCGTTTTGGGTCCATATAATGAACCCTATTTGTGTCCGCTCTGTGTGGCATCCCAACAGACTGGTGTGTAAAGAGTTGCAATGACCCACAACATGTCTTATACAGGATGGTAAAAGTCTTAGTCTTTTCAATTGTCGCGTAAAATAGAATTTGATATTACTTGACAAAAAGTCAGCTCCTTTGTTAAGTGATTTCGATACCAAAATTAACTCAAAATTAAAAGCTTTTTACTTGTATACAGTATATGTCCAAAAGTGCTCACAATCACCCTCTGACAAACAGCCATCATATATCTAGATGACCACCACCAGAATATTTGCATGAAATTGAATGAATTACATTTATTTTTCACAGTTCTGAGCAAATTGTGTAAATAATGCGTAATAGCTCCCAGGGCAAACCGGACCGAGTGACGAGTCTACTAATGTTGTCCAACAACCCACCAGTGGACCCACCTACATGAGATAATAATTATAAATGTGTTTTTGGGGGTCTGTGGGAAGGTAGGCACGGCAGGTTGGATTGTTTTTTAAACTGTAACTGTAAAAAGGCACTTTTTGTTTAAATTTTTTGTATGAAAAGCCTTAGAAATAAAATTTGATGTGATTGATTATTGAAGAAAAAGTCTCCGTGCTACCTTGGCTGCAATCTCCAACACCTGTGTATAAAGATGCAGTAAAGGCTAAGATAACAGCCATGTGGACGTCCAAGCGTACCCAGGACGGCCGTCCAAGTGTGCCACTGCTGCTTTGCGAGAACTGTTTTTCTAATTAGTATCACACTCATCAACGCCCCTTCAGTCTATTTAAAGTAACTGGAGAGATACTTCACGAGACCCAAAATCTTGACTCAGGAGAACAGGTGTTTTTCAAGTTCCGCTCCAGCGCTGCCTGAGCGCTTTGACAACAATCACGGAAGCTCGCAGCCACAACGCCATGTAACCTAGACCATAATAAATCAATCAAATTTGATTTAAAAAGCGCTTTGCAAACGAAAAATCCTATATGCCTAAACCCCAATCTCCCCACAGGACCCCACCCCAAAACCACATTATTATTAAGATACAGCCACATCGTGAAAATACACACCAAACACACACACCACATCCACATCAGTAAAAGTTTAAGGGAAAACAATAAAAATATAGGCGGGTGCAGCTGTATCCACTGAAAGAAGCGCCATTCAAGGAGCCATCTGCACCAGAGCAGAGAGCGCCCCAACCCCCACCAGGTCCAAGTAACCAGACCCCCGGCACCACAGCCCAGTCCACCACTCCATTTCCAGGAACACTGGAATACTAAAATCAATACAAGAGAATGTAAAACATAAAATTGAGACAAAAAAAAAAAGGCAGCTGCCTAAATATTAATAATAACAATAGTAAACATAGATAAAATAAAAAAATACAAACCTAAATTATAATGTGTCTATAAACATAAATACATTTACTACAACGCAAATAATTAATAATTAAAATACCTAAATTTTCCAAAAGCTAAACTAAAAAGTTGTCTTGACCCTGCATTTAAAAATATAATGTTCTCTGCGCCCTACTCCTCCGGCAACGGTTCCGAGACGTGGGGCCATAGTGCGGGAAAGATGCCTCCGCCGTGAGTGTGTGTCCTACTTTGATGGTTCGAGTCTCTCCGGAGAGCGCAGGGCACGAAGGTTCATATATAAAAGCAAATCTAAAGATAAGAAACACTCAATCAACAATCAAAGTGTATTTGTATACCCTTACATACACATGCAACACAAACGCGTCACATCCCACATCACAAAGCACACATAAAACACAAACTCCAAACACAAATGATACACCTTAAAATCACACAAAAAGAGAAAACTCAATTAAAACATTAAAATCACATCAAAAAATAAAACCAATAAAACTTTCAAAATTACACAAGAAAAGGTAAATAAATAAATTAATGACAGCAGTGCAGTAAAAATGGGAGATAAAAACCATTCCTGTGGTTGCACACAAACAGAACTTCTTTAACCGGATTTTGAACATTGACATAGTGATACCCTCCACTCACAGGGTTCAGGGAGAAGTTTTCCATACTTAGCTGCATGATCTGAACGCCGCTCCCCATGTGGGTTCGCACTCTGCACCACAAGCCATCCCCGTGCATCCCTCAAGTCCGGGCTGTCATATGACACCAACATTCACTAATTATTCGGGGCACAGCCATGAAGACTTGTACACAACAAGCCAGTTTAAAATCTATTCTTGGAGCCACAGGAAGACAGTGCATAGACCTGAACCAGACTAATATGGTCTACTTCCTGGATCCTGTCAGACTCGATCTGCTGCATGTGGATGTACTGCAGCTCTTACAGTCTGTTTGGACAGACCGTAAGCAGCCATTGCAGTATCATACTCGGAGACAAATGCATGGACAAGAATCTCCAAGGTCTACCCTGGTCACGATATTATCTAACTTTGGCAATTGCGTCAGATGGAAAAAGCTGTTGAAGTGATTGATTTTATTGGCAGTGTAAATTTAGGTCTGAGTCCAGTATTACGACCCCCAAATTTCTGACCTTTCTGAAGATAGAAAGAGACTGAATTGACAATACGCCCTCTCTTTGTTTCTGACCAAAGACAATGATATTCGTTTTTCTTATTTAGCGGGAAAATTAGTTTGCATCCAGTCACTAGCTGGTTGATACAGTGAGGAGCAAATCCATGTCAATGTTCTCCTGCAATCCAGAACATAATCTGATGTCGTCACTAATTGTGGTAGAACCACTTTTGTGTGGTGATTTTATGTTTTTTGATTTTTTTTTTTTTTTATGTGTATTATTTTTTTCTTTGTATTAACTACCTAATCGGCACTTGTAAGGTTTCAAATAGGGGAATCCCTGATCGGACCCCAGGTACACCACTTGGTCAGGGCCACAGCAACTGAACCATCTCCAATCCCACAATATATCCTATCCGCCTGGAAACTAAACCATCTAGGCTGTTCCGAGTTACCCAGCCACAGTCTCCATCTCTGCATGAGGATCTCATGGCACAGTGTCACACAGCACTAAGATCTAACAGACCAAAACTTACTTTACCGCATCATGTGAAGGAGAATGTCGTTTGTACCTGCACTAGAGCTCCGCAGTGCTGGGTGGGTCTAAACCCAACTGAACATATCAAAAGAATTAGTATTCATTGTTAATATGCTAATTGGTTGGGAGGCCACTTTTTCAATAAATTTTCCAATAAACGGCAGATTCGATTGGGCGAATAATTTTGAAGGCCAGCAGGATCCAACTGCTCTTTGTTAGAAGTCTTAAGGACTGCTGTTTTTAGGCCATAGAAATTTCCACCGACACAAGACAATGTTACTAGTTGTTCAGGGAGGTAAAAAACTGGCTCAACGGACTTACAGAATTTAGAGGGCAATATATTCCAGCACATTGGGACTCAGACTCTGATTATCTTTATTTGACAGTTTCAGTTTCCACATTGCATATGAGATAGCTCAAAAGCTTCGCTGCGTTTTCTTGTTATAATAAACGGGCGTGGAGGGGATTGTGGTTTTTGATTCCTTGTACTTTTCAGCGAAAAACTGTGCGAACTCAATACAACTAATTTAGAGAAACATTCTAGGGCAAACTTTTAACAGGGGTGCGCGTTTAATCTACCAACTGTTGAAAACAGAACACGAAAATTGTGACGACTAGCAACCTCCAATATTTCAGAAAAATACATTTCTCTTTTCTACGTAAACCCGGTTAAATGCACGCCAACTACTCTCTTATAATGCATAATCGCCTTAAATTGGACGTTCCGCCGACTTCCGTCGGACCCAAATAATCAAATTCCGCACTCTTGCTTGCGGTGCCCTAACCGAGTCTGCCTTAGTCCATGGGGCGTTTTCTTACTGTAACTTTTAACCGTCACAGGACCAAGGGCGTCCAGAAACAGTCTAACACTGGTGTGACAGAGTTACAATTTCATCAACAGTAGACACGATGTTTCTCCAAAATTTGACAGACCATAACATTCACGTTGGTTGTCCCATGTATGTGTCTTATTCTAACAGTTTAAATGCAGCTGTGTTTGCTAGCATAACACAGTCAAAAAATACACAGAAATAGCTGACAAAGCAACATCACTACATTACAGTTGAAACATTAACCCCCTTTGTAACTTACAGGTCAAGATGGCCCCTGCGTGGGTGCCCACTCACGTCTGAATGTAACACAAAGTCTCAAATACAAAGCCAGCTCCTTTGCATTTCTGTCAGCAACTGTAGTCACATGTACATAAAAGCACTGGATATAACTAAACATCAAAACTGTCACACAATGAAAGTAGTTCAGTAAAATGGTCCAATAAAATCCAACATGACCTGTGGTGCCATAAAACAGGACAAATAAAAGAGTAGAAGATGCTTTTTGTTCCTCTTTTAAAAGAAATATACTCAACGATGAAAAATTTCCAAGGGCATCTATGGGAGACAAAGTGGTGCCTCTAAAAACTGCAGCGATGCCCTCCCCCCTCTTTGTTTTCTCTATTTCGATTCGAAATTATAAAATTGGGTGTGTTGCTTCTATTAAGAAACTGGCAAGTTCCTGATTTTGTCCACCTTGTTTCAGGCCATAAGCATAAAATCAAGATCATAAAATTAAAAATTATTTAATTAAAAAGGATGTTTTACATAAAGCTACATGAAGCATAGCAAGTTTAAATCACGTCTGAGTCGATTATGTGGGTGATTATTCTACAGAACAGAAATTAAATTGTCAGGTTGACCGTCGAACTGCGTGCCCTGTTTTGATTCGTTTTTTATATAGAATTTAAAAAATTTTGAGCTGGTGCGAGGAACACACACATCCGCAAAGGGCCTAATATTGAAACCCGTTTGTCTTTACTCCCAGAGCAGAAGAGTCATGCACATTCAGTGTTTGGACTGGGAATGCACGCCTGACGGACAGGACAGTGGTTTTGCTCCGTTCGACTCACCCGCTGCTGGTGAGCATGAGCGGGGATGCGTGGGCCGAGGGCTCAATGTTAACATCAATGCCCCCCTCGAGCACTAGAACAACAAAACGTAGAATCCATCAACAGCTGCTACCTATCGGTTTGGGTTGGTAATCCGTCTGACGATAAATTCGGTACGTTTCCAGAAAAGGCAAAGGTATTCACAAAACAAAGGTAAAAGAGCTGGTGTACCTGAAGCCAATATGCCACGCCACATCACGACTTAAGCAGTCACCTCTTTTCATCCCGGATTGACCTGAAATAAAAACAGATAAGTCCGAGGATTGAAGAGGTGAACAGATCCATAAAATGTTTCTTAGTGACTTCTGACTGCTGAAGTTTCATTCGTTAATCCCACTTCAACACTTCCTTGGAAACGGTATCAGGCAGGGACTAACAAGGAGGAGACTATAGCAGGTCTGGTACAGGTAGCTCCAATACAGCGAGTACCGCGTTGATTAGCGACGTGTCTCACATGGTATCGCCAATAACAGATGGTCGGCGAAGATGGCCTCAAGAAAACTCGTGACGAACCAGCTTCACCCGAACAACCCGACCTGAGCGCCGCTGAAACACAGAAGAAGCGGGGTGCTGACTCTCCGACAGCACCCACCTCTTCGGACGCTGGAGCGTGAGAGGGCTCTCTGTCGCTGCTGCTGACCCGGTGGCGGTGAGCGTGGTGATGATCTACTACCCCATCTGACGGCTGCACTGGGGTCAACAGGCTGTGACCCGCTCTTCGCCTGAGACTGCTCCTTAGTGCGTTTTCACTCATGGACTGGAATCCTCCACAGTAGAGGTTGGCAGACATGTCCAGAGGTTCGCTGAGGGGCCGGGATGTCGGTGGAAGGGCTGCATAGCGTTTTGCCAATCTCAGGACATGGCCACGCGCTGGTTGGCTCCTCGAATCCGCGGGGCTCGTGTTCTAAGCGGCCGTAGGTTTGAACTAGGTCCGGAGCGACGGATCTCTCCCACTCGACATGTCACAATATCACGCTCAGTGACATCACCGTTGAAGGCGCCCTCCCACGACCTTCATAAAGTTTGGATACTAGAGTGTTTCTCATTCAACCTGCGTGCACGCAGAGCACTTCTTTTCCGTAAATCTCATGGGGCACGTCGCACGTCAAACGGAGCTCCAAGGTGAGGCACGAATAGTGCATGTTTGAGCCAATTTGCATTTCACTTTTCCATCCTCGTTAGCTTTTAGCCTCGTGGCTACTAGTGTTGCATCGGGACTAAGTGCTTTTGCTGAAACCACTAATTTAAAAAATAAAACACTCAGATATATTAAAAAACTGAACTTAAAAACCCGCTCAAAAGTGTGAAAAGTTTACTAAAAAATGCACAAAGGCAGCCCTCATACTGCTTTCGGTGACACACACTGCGTTGATTCATCCTCAAAAGGCCCAAGACAATTAAGACAGTTAAAAAAATCATTAAAATATCCGTAAAATTATCCGGATACACAACGGAGCAATCTGCGATTTTAAAAACGGTAAGTGTCCCCCCCTTCTTAATCAACACACAAACGTGCGCCAAGTTTTTACTGTCATTGTAATCCGGAAATATCTTTTGGGAAACCAGAGAGCAGGACATTACCTATCAAATGCACTATGGTGATAAAAGCATCATCGTACTCAGTTTCCCCGAGAGAGAATGGCGACGCTGCATGGCTTTAGATGATATAAATCTATTTTTGTGATGTTCTTGATGTAAATAAAATCACTCAGAGTCATAGTTTACCCCAGTTTTGCACTTTGATATCGAATTAAAAAGTGTGGATTGAGATTTGTAATGTAACACAAGGTAATTAATGTTATTTATTTATATAGCCATTTTAAACAGACCAAGGTCACCAAAGCTCTTCACCAATTTTCAAGTTCAGATATATACAGAGATTTTTGTAAAAGTTTTCTCTCTCTGGCCATCAGGCCGATGATAACCCAGTTTGTCCTGTTTACGGGAAAAATTATGCTGCCATCAGATTTCAGGTCTATAATTGCAGTTAAAACGAGGCACCATTGCCTTTCATCAGGAACAGGGAGAAGTACACTGAAATCAGCTGCAAACTTGAAGTTAATTCCATCTCCTGATGACACCGCCAAGAGGAAGCATGACAGTTAAAAAACTGACCTAAAACGAACCCTGCCACCACATTATTCATGACCTAGAGGACAGTAGCTCAACCTTACCATAAGGATCTCTGTTAAATATGAAGTAAGTAAGTTATCTTTATTTAAATTCCGCCCTTCACAGACCAGAGTCACAAAGAGTGTACAGTTCTTATTTTTGGGGCACTTGTCCGCTCACTCCACAAGAGATGGGACGGGTCGCCCAGTACTCCGTTGTTCATATTTGTATGTGAAACTGGATAGCCTGACTCTCGGCCAGACCCATGTATTTCGCTGCACTTCACACATGAGTCGGGTAACTACCATAGTTGTTGGATTTCAGAAGCAGGGCATTGTAAAAAAAAATCCTATATATGGGATAACCACTTGTCCCTTTATCTTGAATGAATCTGCTTTCATCACTCACAATCGCAGCACAACGGCTCCCCCATAGTTGCCAATCCCAGCATTATTGTGCCACCTCAATGATGTTTTTTGGCTAAAAACGTAATAAAATCAACGTGGTTAACCATCGTTGTGTGTTGATTGCGTTCCTGTTTATTAATACCTACAAGTCTTTTTAAAAATATATCGGAACCACCAAACCTGCAACCCTGCTGCATATGTTAACACAGAACACAGAACCAGTGGCGTCACCCAAAAGTTACAGACATTATGACTCGTAAACACACATAAATCAACAGAGAACCACTACATCCGCCTCAAATTGCTTTAAAAGTACCTCCTGGTCTTAATTCGATCAGTATTTAACTCTGTAAAATGAATCGCACTGAACGTCCACCATCTTGGATTCCTCTCCGCTGCTGCTTGAGAAAACTTAGAAGGCTGTGCAAACCCAAACCTATGTCATTAAAAAATAATCTGAAGCGTCGCTATGCGCATACAAAGATCCATGGTTCTCATGACCCGCTTGGAGCATGGCCTAACTACAAGGTCTGCAGAGCAGGCTAAAACGTACCCAAGGAAACCGACCAGACACAAGAACATAGCAAACGCCACTCAAAGCCCTGTGTCCTTCTTGCTGAACAGAGGGCTACCCCTCAGCCCCGTTGGGCCCCTCATTAGGGTGAATCAATTATTTGAGATTAAAGAAGGATTCTAATATAAGTGACCGGTGTTGATTTACATAGGTCCACACACGTCGTGAGTGGATAGCACCTCTCGCCTCTCAGCAAAACTGGACCAGGCCTTTCTGAGTGCGTTTGCATTTCCCCCGTGTCGGCGGAGGTTTCCTCTGTACCAGTTTCTTACCTGGCTCTGCCAGACCTGTAGTTCCGCCATGCTCCACCAGAGCTTTGCTGAACTCACATGGGTCTGTATCGAGCCCATAGCGAACCCTTCCCCAATAGTTTTATCGACCAATCATGATTGCGTTCTGCACTGCCTTCTCAAGGTTCTCTCAAGCAGCAGCAGAGTAGCCAAGAGTGTGGACGTAAATCACGAATCTTTTTAAATGAGTAAATACGATCGAATGAAGACACAGGTCACTTTTAATGCAAGTTGAGCAGATGAATGTGCTATTTGATAGATGTTTGTATAAGATCAAATGTCCTGTAAAGTTTGGTTGAAGCACTGGTCTGTGGCCTGGTTTACACACGATGCAGCAGTTCAGTTAGGTGGTTCCCCGCAGTGATTTTTCCAAAAGACTTGTAGATTAAATAAAACTGAAAGACAATAAACACAATCCTGGTTGCCAAGTTGATTATATTACTGTTAGCAAAAAAAATCAGTTAGTGGAAAATATTGCTGGATTTGCCCCTATGGGAGCACGTGTGCTTCGATTGATGGTGAAACAACTGCATTCAAGAAGACACGAAGTTAGAGTCCAATCACATTTAAGATGTTTTTTTTACAATGCCCTGCCCTTCTAAATCCAACCAATATGCGCTTACCAACTCATGTGTGAAGTGGCACGAACGACATGTCTGCGTAGAGTCCAGCTATCCTTGTACCCCTACCACTAAAAATATGACAATAGGTACTGGCGACCCCGCGCCACTCTCTGTGAAGAGAACAAGTTCCCCAAAAATAAAACTGTACACCTCTTTGTGACCTGGTCTGGAAGGGAGGGATAGAAATAAAGATAATTTACTTACCTTCTTTTTAACAACAGAGCCTTCATGGTATGTTGGATACCTGCTCCTCTCAGGGCCATAAACACATTGTTTGCCCCAGTTCCATTTTAGTCCATCCCTTTTTAACCTGTACAAGCTCCCTCATGCGTGTCAGCAGGAACATGGATGTAACTTCCACATTATGCATATGATACTCAGCTGTACATCTCCATGTCTCCTGAGACACCAGGCCAATGGATGCGCTTTTTAACTGCATTTTAACCTAAATCTGATGCAGAATAACTTTCTCCACTCAACCATCAAAACTGAGTTTTTCATCGGGCCCTTGCCCTAAGAAAAACTTTACAAAACTCTCGATATATCTGGAATCTGAACAATTAAGTGATTTGGACCTGTCTTTAAAATGCGCTATATGAATAAAATCACATTAAATTACATTGTGTACTTTACAAACTCCATTCTCACTCTTTTAATCGATCATCACAATGAAAAACCTGCGTAATCTTTGAAACTGAGCTGACTGTTTATTCCTCACATCAAGAACATCACAAAATGAGATTTTTATCATCGAATGAACATCGCCAGATCCCCCATTCCTCTCGGGCAACACAGAGACGCGAAGCGTTTATCACCAGTTGCATTGACTAATGTAAGGCCCTGCTCTCTGTCTTCCCAAAAGAATATGTCAATTACATGTACTTCAAAAACTTGGCCGCACGTCCGACTAACCAGGGCGGACCACATACACCGGTTTAAAATCGCGCATGCTACCCCGTGTTTTTCAGGATCATTTTAATTATGTGAATAGTTAAAATTCCCTTAATGTCTTGGCCTTCTGGATGAATCAACCCGTTGTCAAAGTAAGCATACTGCACGGCTCTGTGCCACCGTTTTTAGAATACTTTAACACTTTGTAGCGCGTTTTATTGGTCAGTTGTTAATGATCTGAGTGTTTATCTTTTATAATTCAGTGGGTTTCACAAATAGCACTTATCCCGACTAAACCCACTATACACAGAGGCGAACACAAGCGAACAGGACATTGGAAAGTGACAATGAAATTGGCTCTAACTGCACAATATTAGTCGCCTCCAACCTTGAGCACCGTGGAAGCACCGTTCAACCATTCAGATCTACAAAAGAAGTCTTCGTCTCACCGCAAGTTTAATGAGAAACAATCTCTAGTATCCCAAACTTTTTGACGTCGCTGGTGGGCAGCATTCACGCTGATTCCACTGATGCTGCATATTGTGACACTGTCGTGTGGAGAGATCCCTCACTCCGACCACCTGTCTACACCTTAGCGCCCGTACAATATTCGAGCCCGCGGATTCCGAGGACCTTCCTGCGCCGTGCCCATTTCCCTAGTCTGCAACCCTATCACCCTCTCCAACCACACCCGGCACCCCTCACAGAACCTCTGACATCTGCAGCAAACTCTACTGCTCGAGGATCCAATCCTACGAGGATAACGCTCCTAAAGATGCCAGCTCCTCAAGCAAAGAACGTCCACCACCATGTTGACCCCAGTGCAGCACCTCAACGGGGTACTAGCCATCATCACCTCCCTCCACCGCCCCGGGTCAGCAGCAGCGTCCAGAGGCCGCCCCACTCACCGCTCCAGCCCTCCCCCGACACACACGTGGGTCCCTGTAGCTGAGAGTCAGCACCCCCTCCTCCCTCTCCATGGGTAGTTCAGCCGCGCTCAGCTCGTACCTCTTCGGGTAACCCGCCTGGTTCCCGTCCACCTACTCCCGTCCACCAGGCCAACTATCCCCCGACCACTCTGATTATTAGATTCCACTGAGACACTCCCGCTTCTTCAACGCGTGTCACTCGCTGATTCCCTACTACTGTACCAGACCTGCCCAAACACCTCCCCCTCTGCTTCATCCGGCCTATACAGTTTCCAAGTAGTCTTGATGTAATTAACACATAACATCCAGCATTCTCAATACACTAAGATACAGTTTTGATCTGTTCCACCCCCGTCAATCCCGACTATCTTTTTATTTCTGGTCCAATCCAAACTGAAAAAACACGGTACTCCTCTACATCGTGGGTGCGCGCATATGGCTTCAGGCGACATCCCTCTTTTAACTTTGTCTTTGTGAATAACTTTGCCCTTTTCTGGAAACTAACGAAGCCTTCTCCAGAGGATAACACCCAAACAGATACGTAGCAGCCCTGTTATTATGGATTACATACTTATGTTGTTCAGTGCTCCCCGAGGCGGGACCTGTTTTACATCTGGAGCCCCCTCGGACCCCACCGCACTGCCCCCCGCCTCTGCCACCAGCACCGGGTGAGTACATACGGTGCAAACACTGGCTCCCTTCCGTCGCATTGCATTACCAACCAAACCTGAACTGTGCTACGTCCCTTCTGAATCTGGACTAAAGAACAACAATGTCACATTTTTAGGCCAACTTGAGACTGTGTGTTTCCTCGCACCACTCACAAATGTTTTAAATTCTAAAACGATATCCAAAACAGGACAGCATTAAAGGTCCAACCCTGCAAATCTAATTTCTGGTCCCCTTAAAATCAATCAACACATTATTCGACTCAGACGTTATTTTTTAAACTTCTATGCTTAATGTCTATCGCTATTAACAAATCATTTTTAAGTAATAATTATTATCACTTCTTAAGATCTTGATTTGAGCTTTAGGCTTGAAACATGCTACCAAAAACAGAATGCATTCTAATAGAACAACATCCACCCCAATTTTATAATTCGGAATCCAAATACAAAACAAAAGGGGAGGCATTGATCCAGTTTTTAGAGAGCACTTTGTCTCCCCATACGAATCCCCATGGTAATTTTCATCTTGATATATGTTCTTTAAAATGGAACAAAAGCAATCTCTACTCTTTCATTGTCTGTTCAGCAACCACAGTCTTGTCGATTATTGACCATTTGACTGACTACTTTCATCGTGTGCACAAATTTTGTATAGTTTAGTTATTACAGGTGATTTTAATGTACATTTGAGAATTTGATGACAGAATGCAAAGGACGGCTTCCTGTATTTAGACCTTTGTTTCATTCAGCTCGTGAAGTGGCCCCACCCACACAGGCACACTCTTGACCTGCTAATTACAAAGTTAAATGTATCATATGTTATTCGTAGTGATTTGCTTTTCAGATCATTGCGGTGTATTTTTTGACAGTGTTTTTGCTACAACCACCACATACTTTACAACGAGAAAGAAACAACATACATGAAAAACAATGAACTGTTCTAATGTATGCAATATTTGAGAAAATTCCAGTCTCTACTTGTTATAATGTAGAACTCGTCACCACCAGTGTTCTACGGTTCTTCGCCAATTGCTCTGATACGGTTGAAAATAGTTACCATTAAGAAAAAGGCCCCTGGACTAAGCAGACTCGTTAGGGCACAGAACATAGGCCGAGTGGCCAGAACGAAGTGCAAAGGTACAAGTTCCCGGCATTTAAATCTTAAAGATTATTTGGGTGAATTAACCGGTGCTACTAGAACAAAAAATTATTTTCTGTCAGTTTTGGAGGTTGCAGGAACAATTTTCGTGTGTATATTTCAAAATTGTAATTAACGAACCACTTAAATTGCCCCTAAATTTTTCCTACTAAATCTAGGTGTAATGATTCGCACAGTTTTTTCGATGACAATTACAGAATCAAAAACACTATCACCGCCTCAGCACTATAACCTATCAACACCAAGAAGCTTTCTGAGCAAACTCACTTGCACCAGTGGATACTGAAAACTGTCAAAAAGATAATCAGGAGGTCTAGCTCCTCCACATGTACCGGGGATATATTCCCCTCGAAAGTGTCCTGAGTCCTCCAGCATTTGTACCTTCACTGACTCAAAATAAACATTCTCGGGGTCGTCAGGAACATTTCCTATGCCCAAAAAACACAGTCATAAGACCTCTCCTAAAAAAGAGCTGTCTGGATCCTGCGGACTTCAAAATTATCGCCCCTACGAATCTCCGTTATTGGAAAATTCTTGAAAAGTGGCCCATCCCTACAACTTACTGAATTTTTAACAATGAATAATTCTTTGAGATGTGCCAGCTGTTTCGACCCCACCACAGGCACTGAACCGCTCTAGTGAAGTAACAAACGCCATTCGTCTCACACTGATCAGTATAGGCAACGTTTGTGGCAGGGTTGATCTTAGTGCCGCGTTCGACACTGTCGACCAGGAATCCCTCATGCAGAGACTGAGGACTGGCTTGTCACTGCACAGGCCCTAGACTGTTTTAGTCTTACCTCGAGGATAGGAGTACTCCTGTAGATTGAGACTGCGTCTCGGAGGGGGGGGAGATGTTGGCCCGACCTGTGTGTACCACAGGGTCGATCCTGGACTCTCCGATTTAATCTCTACATATCTGCCGTTAGGTCATTAATACAAAGAAACAAAAGTGTCCTACCACAATTCGCTGACGACACCATGATCTATGTCTCACTGACTCTAGAACATGACCACTGGATTTAGCTCCTTCACTGTATCCAACAGATCATGACTGGATGCAAAAATTAAATTTCCTCCACTAAATACAGAAAAACCAAATCAGTGGTCTTTTCCCCAGAAACAAAGAGAGGCGCTTGTCAACTTCAGTCTCTCTCACTACTTCCTTCATACAAGGTCAAAATTTGGTAATACTGACTCAACCAAATTTTCAATACCTCATTAAATCAATACATCAACATCTTTTACCATCGAAGAACATTGCCAATGGTAGAAATATAGTGTCCCAGGGCAGACTTGGAGCTTCTTGTCCATGCATTTGTCTCCAGCAGCTAGACTACTGCAATGCCCTGCTTACTTCTGGTCAAACAACCTGAGCAACTGCATACATCCAAAATCAGCACTAGAGCCGACAGAAACCAGAATATGACCATATTAGTCCGGTACCAGGTCTCTGCACTGGCTTCCTGTGCTCAAAAATAGATTTTAAAACGCTCGCTTTGTACAAGGCTCTCCATGCATTCACAAATACATTAGTACAGTTTGGGTCATATACCGCCCGGACGCCTGGAGGACACAGGACTGCCTCCTGCTGGTCCCAGATAGAACCATACATGGAGCGCTTTCAGATCCATCACTAAATCTAACATTCTCCCTGAAATTGTAGGGACTCTTACTCTGTCAATGTCAATCCAGTTAAAGACGTTCTGTTCCTGGCATCCATCTGGAAGATTTTATCTCCATTTTTAATGCATCTGCTGTCATTTTTGTATTTATGTAAATTGTCGTGTAATTTGAAAGTTTTAATGTTTTATTCTTTGTGTGATTTTAATGTTTTAATAGTGTTTAATCTTTTGTGTATTAATGTAGTAATTGGATTCTGTGGTTTGGTTTTTGTGAAGATTGTGATGTGACTGTGAAGCCGTTGTGGTCCATATTTATGAAAGCCTCTATAATAAACTTTGATTTGATTGATTGATTGATCTTTGCTTTCGATTTGCTTTTATCCTATAACCTTCCCCCCCGCAGCCCCGCACAACCCCGAACCATCCCCAAATCAACCACACTCACGCGAGCATCTTTCTCAGCACTATGCCCCCCCCTCCTCTTACAGTCTGCCGAAGCTCAGGCCGCAGAGAACATTCATTTTTTTAAAAGCAGCTCATACCACCTTTTTAGATTAGCTTTTGATGAGTTTTTAATTGAGTAATTTATGCGGTTATATATTATTTATATGTGTTAACACTTTGTTTTTTGTTTTTATTTATATATTTTATCTACTGTTTACTAAATGTGATTTTAATATTAGCAGCTTCCCCAACCCCCCTTTTTTTTTTTGTCTCACATTGAAGGTTTACGTTCGATGTTTGTTGATTTCCCCAATTTCCTGAAACTCTGGGTCTGTCTCTGTGGCAGCAAGGGCTTCTGGACCTGGTGGGTCTGGCGGCTCTCTGCTCCTGTGCAATGCTCCTTGAATGCGCTTCTTCACTGGATACATCTCACCCAGCCCTATAGTTTTATTGTTTCCTATTTTACCGATGTGAACTGGGGTTGGTGTTGGTTGGTATTTTCACCATGTGAAGTATATATAATCAAAAAATACATGTTGTTTGGGGGTCTGGTGGGAGTTGGGGTTTATGGCATATTGGATTTTTCGTTTGAAAAGGCGCTTTATAATTAAAATTTATTGATGATATGTCATACCTGGCCACGTTGTGGCTGCGCGCTGCCGTGGTGTTTGTCTAAGCGGCTCACAGGAACCTCTGGACGCGAACCGCGGATACCCACTGTTTTCCTCCTGATCCCCAAGATTTGAGTATCAGTCGAAGTATTCTCTCCAGTACATTTTATAATATACCTGAAGGGGAAGCTGAGATGTATCCCCATCAATAATTAGAACAAACCAGACCGCAACACATCTGGCACACTTGGCCTCCAGTCCTGTTAGCTTGACTCCATCCATGGCTCCGTTACTCCGTCACTTACTCATCCTGACGACACACAGTGTATTCGGAAGTGCCCAGACCAGCACCAGACTTTATTCCTTCAATCAACAATCAATCAAATTTTATTTATAAAAGCGCTGTTCATACAAAAATTTAACACAAATTCGTTACAGTTTAGTTATAACATTCCAACAGCCCACCTAAACCTCCTCCCCACAACCCCCCAAAACACATTTTAGAATTTAATATACATTGCTGGCCATGGTGGTTTCTGGACACACATACCTACTCGGCAGCCTAGGGTCCTGTTTACCCATGAGACCTATTAAACACTTATTACACATGTTTGCATCATAAAGGTGAAAAATAAAGTAACTTCATAAAATTTCCATAAAAAGTCTGTGGTGGGCCTTCGAGATATATGATCCACTTGTTCTCAAGGGCTGATTTACTAGCATTTGTTTCTTTTGACACATACTGTATTCAAAGTATAAACTTTAATTGATAAATTTGTTATAAAATCACGAACAAAGCACAGACTTTTTGTCAAAGTACCTCAAAATCTCATTTTACGCGTCAATTGAAAAGCATCCTACAAATTTCAACCTCCCAGTATATGACCAGGTTCGTGCCTCCATGGCAAACTCTTTCACACACTATTTTGAGTATCAACTCTGAAGGAACAAATAGTCATGTTAACTCACCAAAACAAAGAATGCACCTCCCATGTAGACACACCCGTCCCCGAGCAAGCAATAGGATGATGGTACCATATTTCCAAGTGAAGTGGGGCCCGCCCCTTTTCGCTGCTTTTGATGTCTCCCCGCCACCTCCTTTTCAATGATAGTTGTTCCTATTTGCCTCGTGGCACACGACTGAGGGGGAGGCCAAGTCGAGGTGACTTATAACACCGCCACTGAAATCCAAATAAAGGGCCAAAGACCCTTTTTTCAGAGGGAATCGGGCTGAATGTGTCATGAAATGTGTTGGAGATAACCCGATTAATCTGTGGGGTCCTCGCCTCTTGTTCCCTGCATGGTATTTGCTGGTATCCAAAAGGAACCTCAATATTGCCAATAAATTGAAAGATTTTTGAATCATGGTATCTTACCGCAGGGCCCTTTATCCCCACCACGTCATACTGTAAACAATAAATCACTGTTAATCACTATGCACTAGACTGGAATACACCTCACGGCATACCCACTATATCTTTATTCCACTTTTTGTATGTATATAATATACCTGCACAGACTTTATTTTTAACCTTTAACATGAGCTTAGTGATCTATCTATGCCAAAGGGTGACAAGGAATCTATCCAGTGTGAATGAATAAAGTCGAGTTTTCTTAGCTTAATCTTAATACAATGTGAACGTAAAACTACTCCCGGTCGAATTAACTAGAAACAATGCTAACATTATTAACGTAATCTTAATTCTCTAAAAACAGCTACCTAACGACATAAATTAGAGTAGCAAATCTACTATGTCCACACTCTGAAACAGTGTGGCTCCTATCTTATTGGCCACTTTTCTTGTGAAAAATGTAAAAAGAGGGAGGAGAAAGAACCTCATGAGACTCACATGAGAAGTATTCGCTCCATGCGACGCTGTAGATCCAGACCTGAGAGGACCCAGCCGGGAAGGCGGGTCAAGGCACCATCACAAGTGTAAGAAAAAGACGTCCATTCCCACGTCCACATCAGAAAACAACACGTAAATAGCAAACAGGCGACAGTGATCCATATTGAGGATAGACTAAAGAGGGAGAGAGAGATCGTCTCTAAATGAGCAGGCCACTCACTTGAAATAGTACATCCAATCCTCTCCTGCTCGGGACCCGGACTGTGTCTCACAGATGGCATTCCTTTCGGTGTGTCCATAAAAGGAACCCTATTGTGGGCCGCTCTGTGTTTGCATCAAAATAACGGTGGTGAAAGATTGGCAATGAGCCCACGAACTTGGGCTGATACAATGGAGATTAAAATTCTGTAGGTGCCTTTTCATGTCGCGAAAATATTTGAGGTACGGTACAAAAAGTCAGCTCTTGTTCAAGTGATTTTTTCTTACAAATTTAACGCAAAATAAAACCTTTTACTTTTAAAGACAGTATATGTCAAGTCTCACGAAATCACCCTCTGACGAACTAGGTCCGATCATATATCTTGATGACCACCACAGAAATTTTCATGGAAAATTTAATGAAGTACATTTAGTTTTCTTTGTTTCACAGTTCTGAGGCAAATAGTTAAAATCTCGGAATAGTCTCCCATCTAACAAACCTAGTGGACGAGCAGACTATTTGGATCCAAATCCACCATACCTCACTCAACATGTTTTTATAATTATAAAATGTTTTGGTCTGTGGGAGAGGTTGTAGCTGGGCATTTGGATTGTTTTTTAACGTAACTGTAGAAACACTTGTGTTATATTTTTTGTTAGAAAGCGCGTATAAAAATAAATTTGATTGATTGATTGATGAAGAATAAAGATCTCCGTCTGTCCTGGCAGCAAGACTCCGAACCCCTGTGTAGTAAGATGCATCAAGCTAAGGAGTAACGAGCCATGATGGGACTTCCAAGCTAACCCAGACTGGCAGGCCAAGTGTGCCACGGCCTGCTGTGCGAGACTGGTTTTTTCTATATTATTGTGGGGATTCACACTCCCACCGCCACTTCAGCTATTTAAAAGTACTGGGAAATACTTCGAATGAACTCAAATCTTGGACCAGGAGGAACAGTGGGTTTTCAGCGTTCCCGCTCCAGCGCATCCTGAGCCCTTGACATCAACACGGCACGCGCCAGCCTCACCGTGCCATGTAACCTAAACCATATCATCTCATCAAATTTTGTTATTGTATAAAGCTCTTTTCAAACGAAAAAGCATTAGCCTTAACCCACCGCCCTCAACCACCACCCTAAACCACATTTATTAGGTTTATATACATCCTCATCTGAAATACACACACAAACACACACACCACTAGTGCACATCAGTAAAATAGTAAAACAATAAAAAGATATAGGCTGTGCAATGATCCAAGCTGAAACTCCCATTCAAAGCCATCTGCACCAGAGCAAGAGCCGCCCCAACCCCACCAAAAAAGGCCAAGAACCAGACACCTGCAGCCACAGCAGACCCCAGCTCCCAGTGTGTCCAGGATACACTGAGTCTAAAACAATACAATAGAATAAATCATTTAAAAGTTGAACAATAAATAAAAGCAGCTGCCTAAATATGTAATAATAAAAATATAAACAGTAGATAAAATAAATATATATTAACCTAATAAAATGTTCTTAAAACATAAATACATTTACTAAAACGCAATAATTAATAATAAAAACTAATCAAAAGCCTATCTAAAAAGGTGGGTCCTGACCTCTGTTTAAAATATGAAGGGTTCTCGAATGCCCCTCACTGGTTCCAGAGACCCATCAAAGATCATGTGTGTCCGATTGGATGATGGAGTCTGCTGCCGAGAGCAACGGGAGTTCATAGATAAAAGCAAATCTGAAAGATATAATCAAATCAATCAATCAATTATTGTGTAGAGGCGCCTTTCACACAGGGCAAACACAAAGCGCTTCACAGTCCACATTCACAATCATCACATAAATCAAACACCCAAGAATCACCCAATAAACATTAAAATCACACAAAAGATTAAAACACAATTAAAACATTAAAATCACAAAAAAGAATAAAAACCATTTAAAACTTTCAAAATTACACAAGAAATTTAAAAAAATAAATAAAATGACAGCAGTGCATTAAAATGGAGATAAAATCCTTCATTATATGCACAGGCAAACAAACAGTCTTAACCTGGATGGAACATTGACAAGTAACCCTCCCTCCATTTTCAGAGATTGTTCCAATCTTAGCTGCATGGATCTGATACGCACCCTCCCATGTTATGGCTTCTCACTCTGGGCACCAGCAAGGAGGCCAGTCCCTGTCCCTCAGAGTCCGGCTGGTTCATGACACCCCCCAACATGTCACTAATTTTGCTGGGCTACCATGGTGAGACTTGTACACAAGCAGAGCCGTTTTAAAATCGATTCGTGAGCCACAGAAGGCCAGTGCGAGACCTAGACAAACTAATATAGGTCATACTTCCTGTTCCTGTCAGACTCTGCTGCTGCATTGGGATTACTGCAGCTGCGTAAGGTCTGTTGGACAAAACTGTATGCAGCCATGCATAGTCCTACCTCTGGAGACAAATGCATGGAACAAAATCTCCACTCTGCCCTCACATATGTCTAACTTTGCCATGTTCTTCCATGGTAAAGCTGTTATGTTATTGATTTAAGTGCTATTGAAATTTTATTCGATCCATTATTACCCCCAAATTTCTGAACCTTGTCTGAAGAATTAGAGAAAACTGATGTGAAACATATGAACACCCTCTTTTTTCGACCCAAAGACAAGAGCGTTTTTTCGGTAGTACTGAGAATTATTTTTGCATCCATCACTGATCTGTGTTGATACCTGTAGGACAAATCCATGGTCCATTCTCCCTGCAGGCATTGAACATCGATCGAGTAGTCTCATCGTATTTGTGGTAGGACACTGTGTTTTTTTTTCTTTTTTTCTGTGTATTAACTGACTAACGCAGCAGGGTAAGAGTTAAATAGAATCCCTGGTCGACCCTGTGTAACACCACAGTCAGGGCCACATCATCTGAGACGCATCTCAATTCCAAAAATACTCCTATCCTCCAGAAGACCTATAACCAGTCTAGCTGTCCGTGACACCAGCCCATCCTCCAGGCTCGGCAGAGGATAGCATGGTCCGTCAGTGTTCGAACGCGGCACTAAGATCTAACATGACCAAAACTGGACTTTACCTCAGCATGTGAAGTCGAATGTCTTTTGTTACCTTCACTAGACGGGGGGGGGGAGGGGGGCGAATCTCATGCTGTGGGGGGGGCTATACCCAACTGGAACAGATCAAAAGAATATTCATTGTTAAAAATTCAGGAATGTTGGAGCCACTTTTTCAGAAATTTTCCAATAAACGCAGATCGATATGGCGATAATTTTGAAGTCCCCGCAGGATCCAGACTGCTCTTTTTTAGAGAGGTCCTTATGCTGCTGTTTTGAGGGGGCCATAGAAATGTTTCCAGACACAAGACATTGACTATTTGGTCCATGAGTAACAAAACCTCAGACGGACTTCAGAAAATTAGAGGCAATATAATCCAGTGCTACATGGGATGACTCAACCTCAGAGTATCTTTTTGACAGTTTCAGTATCCACAGGTGCAAATAGTTACTCAGAAAGCGACCTCTGTTGCAGGTTAGACTGCGTGAGGGAGATTTTTGATTCCTTTTACTTTGTCATTCGAAAAACTGGCAACTCATACACCTAGATTTAAGAAATTTCTAGGGCAACTTTACAGGGTTCGTTAATCGACCAACTGTTAAAAAACTAACACAAAATGTACTGCAACCTCCATTAATGTCAGAAAAATACTATGGCTCTTGGTTCTAAAACTAAACCCTTAAATCACCCAACTCATCTTTAAATAGGATTATTCATAATCGCCCTGAAATTGACTGTCGCCACTTCCGTTCGCCGCTTCCTGCACTCTGATTCTGTGCCCAAACACGAGTCTGCCTATCCCATGGGCCTTTTTCTTACGTAACTAGTTAAAACCGTCACAGGAGCAATGCGTCCAAAATCAGAACACTGTGGTGACAGAGGTATACAATTCATCAACATAAGCTTGGCTTTGTCTCAAATTAAGCATATCCCTAACATCACTTGTTTTTCATTAGGTGTCTTCTTCTAACAGTGTAAATTCACTGTGGGTTGCTTATAAAAACACATGTCAAAAAAATACACAAAAATGATCGGACAAAGCACATCATCTACATTAACATTTGTACTTTAACCCCTTTGTAAATTAGCAGGTCAAGAGTGCCCCCTGCTGGGTGGCCACTCACCGTGGCTGAATGAATACCTAAGGTCTCATATACAAAGCAGCCGGCATTTCTGTCATCAACAGTATAAACATTACATTAAAATAACCTTTATAACTAAACTTCAAAATCTGTCACACAACGAATAAAGGTAGTTCAGTATAAATTCAATAAAAATCGCAACATGACTGTGGTGGCCCTGTACAGGCAATGAAAAGAGTAGAAGATTCTTTTGTTCCATTTAAAATAAATAGACTCAAAACATGAAAAATTTCCAAGGCTTCATGGAGACAAAGTGCTCTCTTAATAATGCAGCTATCCCTACCCCCCTTTTGTTTTTCTCGTATTTCGGATTCGAAGTTAAAATTTGGGTGTGTGCTTCTATTAGAACTGCATAGTCCTTGTATTTTGGTCCAGCCATGTTTCAGGCCTTAACATAATATCAAGTCATAAGTATATATTAGTAATAAAAATGATTTTTTATAGATATCTACATTAACATGCAAGTTGATAAAGAACGGCAAGTCGATGAATTTGGTGATTGATTTCGACTGGAACAGAAATTAATTGCAGGTTGAACCCTCGAAATGCTGTCCTGGTTGATTTCGTTTTTTGAAATTTATAACATTTTTGACGGTCGAGGAACACACACATCTCAATTGGCCTAAAATGAAAACCTTTTTACCTTGTTGTTCTTTAATCACCAGAGCAAAGGAGCTCAGACGAGTTCAATGTTTGGACTGTAATGCACTGCCGAGACGACAGGAGCATTGTTTGCACCGTTGTAATCACCCGTGCGGTGAGCAGGAGCGGGATGCGTGGTCGAGGGGCTCAGAATGAAACAGTCACGTTCATAGCCCCCCTCGGACACTAACAACATAACTTTGTAATCCATCAACAGGCCTGCTACTATCGGTGTTGTGTAATACGTCTTACCATACTTCGTTACTTCCAAAAAGCAAAGGATGCACAATAACAAAGGGTAATAGAATGCATGTAGCCTGAAGCCACATATGCACCCCGACAACACGAACGGGTAAGGCAGTCCCCTCTGTTTACAGTCTGAATGGACCAGAAATTCAAAACAGATATCCGAATGAAGGAGGTGGAACAATCCATAAATGTTCTAGTGACTTCGGACGATAAGTTAATTCGTTAAGTCCCACATGCACACTAACCCTTAGAAACGTAGCAGCAGGACTGAAGCTGAAGGAGACGTAAACAGTCTGGTACATACTCCGGAATACAGCGGAGGTGGTCCCGCGGTTGAAGAACGGACGTGTCTCACATGAATCTCCAATAATCAGAGTGGTCGGCGAAGATGGCCTCGGAAAGACTCGTGACCGAACCAGCTTCACCGAAGCAGACCCGACCCTGAGCGCCGCTGGAACACATGGAGAAACGGGTGCTGACACTCGCTACAGGCTACCCACGCTGTTGCTCGGACGCTGGAGCGGTGAGAAGGGCTGGCTCTGGACTTCTGCTGCTGACCCTTGGAGGTATCGATGGTGATGATGGCTACTACCCAATCTGAGGCGCTGCACTGGCAACATGCTGTGGACCGCTCTTTCGCCCTAAGACTGCTCCTTAGGTGCTTTTCCTCGTATGGACTGGGTCCTCGGACATAGAGTTTGCTGGCTTTCCAGAGGGGTCTGCCTGAGGCCGGGATTCGGTGGAGAGGCTGCATAGCCGGTTGCAGACTCAACATGGGCCACGCGCTGGATGCTCCTCGATTCCGGCTCTATATTCGTAAGCGGTGCCTTAGTTAAACAGAGGGATCCTGACGGACATCTCTCCCACACACATGTCACAATACACGCTCAGGACTTCACCGTGAATGCTGCCCACCAGGCGACTCAAAAAGTTTGGATACTAGAGATTGTTTTCTCATTCAACTCTGCGTGAACGAAGGACTTCTTTTTCGTAATCTGCAATGGTGGCAACGGTCGCTCTCAATACGGAGCCCATGAGCGACTATTATGGCATTTTAGCCCATGTCTATGGCACTTTTCCATGTCCCGTAACTGTGTTAGCCTCTGTCTACGATTGGTTCAGTCGGACTAAGTGCTAGTTGCTGTAAACCACTGATTTAAAAAATATAACTCTCAATATAATAAAAAAACTGAAGCAATCAATACCGCTAAAAAGTTGTTAAAAAGTTTACTAAAAATCCAGTGCAGCCCTGCATTACTGCTCTACTTTTTGACACTCGCGTTGATTCATCCCAAAAGGCCCAAACCATTATACATTTAATAATCAGTAAAAATAACTTAAAATTGATCCTGAAAACACACGGGGAACCAATCAGCGAGTTTAAACCGTGAATGTGGTCCCGCCCCCTTGGGCAATCAGGACATCTGCGCCAATTTGAAGTAATTGTAAACTGAAAATATTTCTGTTTGGAAACCAGAGAGCAGGCAATTTACATAGTCAATGCAACTGGTAATAAAACATCAGACGGCTCTGTTTGCCCCAGAGAAATGGGCACTTCTGCGATGTTCTTTAGAGGATATATAAATCTATTTTTGTGATGTTCGGATGGTGAGAATAAAAAGTCCAGCTCAAGTCAAAGATTACGCCAGGTTTTTCACTTTGGATGATCGAGTAAAAATGGGATTAGGAGTTTTGTAAGTAACCTCAATGGGAATTAATGTGAGGTTGAGTTATAAGCCATTTTAAACAGCACCAAGGTCACCACAAGCACTTCACAATGTTAAGAGTTCAATTAATAAGAGAGTTTTGGGATCAAGTTTCTCCTCCGCAGGCCTAGGCCGTTGATAACCCTTTTTGTCCTGTTGAGCTGGAAAGGTGTCTCCATCCAGTTTTTTTCGGTCTAAAATGCAGTAAAAAGAGCATCCATTGGCCTGTGTCATCACTGAACATGGGATGTGACAGCTGAGACATCTGCCATAAAACGTGGAAGTTAATTCCATTCTCCTGATGTCACCGCCAGAGGGAGCATTACAGTAAAAAGGACTGGACCAAAATGAACCCTGGGGCACACCACATGTGATTTCATGACCTAGAGACAGGTATCCATACTTACATGAAGATCGTCTCTGTGTATATAAAAAGTAAGTACGTTATCTTTATTTATAGAACCGCCCTTCACAGACCAAGTCACAAAGAGGTTTACAGTTCTTCATTTTTTGGGGCACTTGTCCTCCTCACCTCCACAAAGATGGGAGCAGGTCGCCAACCCTATTGTACATATTGTTAGTGTAGGGAAACTGATCGCCTGACGCTCCGCCACCCATGTAGTTCCTGCACTTCACACATGATCTGTAACTAGAGCCATAGTGCGTTGATTTCAAGACGGCAGGGCATTGTAAAAAAAAAATCCTTATATGTATTGGATAACACTTGTCCTACTTGAAAAGTCTGCTTTCCATCCACTCACATCAAGCCAAACACCTCCCATAAGGTTGCCAATCCCACAGCAATATTTTCCAGCCTCAATGATATTTTTTTGGCTAAAACTAAGTATAATCAACTTGTAATACATATTTGTTGATGTCTTTCTTTTATCGTAATAACCTACCAAGTCGTTTGGAAAAAATATAGGCGGGAAACCACAAAACCTGGCAACCCTGCGCATATGTGTAAACATAACACTGAACCTGTGCTTCAACCAAACTTTACAGAACCTTGACTCTTAATACACACTTATATCAACATAGAACCAACTACTATCTCGCCTCAAATTGCATTACAAGTGACATCCGGCTAATCGATCGACATTTACTCTTTTAAAAAATTCGCGGACTTAACGTCCACCATCCTTGATTCCCTCTGCTGCTGCTTGAGAGAAAAACTTAGAAGGCAGTGCAGAACCCAATCCGGATTGGTCGAAGTAAAAAATAATCTGGAAGGCTTCGCTAGGCGCGATACCAACCCATTGTGCAACCAAACGCCTCTGGTGAGCATAGGGCAAACTACAAGGTCGGGCAGAGCCACTAGAAACTGTACCCAGAGGAAACCCTACGCAGACACGGAGAAACAGGCAAACCCACTCAGAAAGGCCCTGGACCTTCTTGCTGAGAGGCGAGAGTGCTAGCCACTCAGCCACCGTGCCGCCCAGGTTAGGTGGAACAATTATTTTTCAGATAAATAATGATTCTATAAAAAGTACCGAGTTGATTTTAACAAGGTCCACAGCACGTGGCTGAGTGGAGACACCTCCCTCTCACAATAGTACAGGGCCTTTCGAGTGCTTTTGCAATTCTCACCCTGTCTGCGAGTTCCCTCTGGGTACAGTTTCTTCTAGCCTGGCCTGCCAGACCCATTGTATTCCCGCCATGCTCCCCAAGCGTTGTGGCGGAACCACAAGGTCTGGTATCGAGCCCATAGGCGTACAGCCTCCCCTATTATGTGTTGTAATCACCATCAGATTGCCGTTCTGCACGCCTTCTCAAGTTTTTCTCTCAAGCAGCAGCGAGAGGGAATCCCAAGATGGTGGACGTAAGTCCCGCGAATCTTTTTTAAAAGTGTAAATACATCGAATTAAGGACACAGGGACCCCCCCCCCACCACTTTATGCAATTTGACGAGATTAGAGGTTCTATTTGATAATGTTGTAGTAACAATCTAATTTCCTTAAAGTTTGGAGTTGAAGCACTGTTCAGTGTTCCTGTTTACACACTAGCAGCTGGGTTCATGTTTTGTGGTTCCCGCATATAGGTTTCCAAAGACTTGTGAGTATAAAGAAACAGAAGACAAATAAACAAGAATCATGGTATCCCAATTGATATATACGTGTTTAGCCAAAAAAAATCTGTGTGGTGGAAAATATTGCTGATTTGGCCACCGATGGGAGCCGTGTGCTTCGAGGTGATTGGGTTAAAGCTACTTCAGTCAAGATAACACAATGTCTTATCCAATCACATATAAGATTTTTTTTTACATAATGCCCTCCTTCTAAATCCAACACTAGCTCAGTACCATACTCATTGTGTATCAGCGAACTACATTCTGGCAAAAGTCACTATCCTGTTTTCCCCCTACCACAAAAATATGTCCAATAGGTACTAGGCGACCCCGCGCCCATCTCTCGTGATAAGACAAGTGACCCCAAAAAGAATAACTGGTAAACCTCTTTGGTGACTTGTCTGTGAAGGCGGTATATAAATAAAGATAACTTACGACTTCTATTGTAACAACAGAGCCTTCATGGTAATTTGGATACCGTGCTCCTCTCAGTCCATGAAATCACAGTGTGTGCCCAGTGTTCCATTTTAGGTCCAGCCTGTTTAACTGGAAATCTCCCTCTTTGCGCGGTTGTCTATCAGTAACAGGAATTAACTTCCACATTATGCAGGATGAACGCACTGTACATCTCATTCCCTGATGACACCAGGCCAATGGAAGCGCTTTTAACTGCTTGTGAGACCTGAATCCGGATGCAGAAAACTTTCCTCCACTCAATACCAGACAAAACTAGTTTCCATCGGCCCTGAGCCCAGAAGAAAGAAACTTTTTACCAAAACTCTCTTATATATTCTAAACTCTAACATGGTAATCTTATGGTACCTTGTCTGTTAAAATCGATATATAAATACACATCACATTACATTAACATAGTGTTTACATTACAAAAAACGCAAATCACACTCTTTTATTCTCATCACAATGAAAAACCTGGGCGTAATCTGGACTCTGAGCTGACCGTTTATTTCCTCACAACAAGAACATCACAAAAATAGATTTTTAGCACTAAAGAACATCGCCAGAGTCCGCCCCCCATTCTCTCTCGGCAACACAGAGACCTGATGGCATTTGTTCACCATGCATTGACTACTGTAAATGACCTGCCGCATGGTCTTCCAAAAAGAATATTTCAGGTTACAATTACTTCAAAACTGGCCGCACGTCCTGACAAACCAGCGGACCACATTAACACCGGTTGTAAAATCGCTGCATTGGCTCCCCGTTGGTCAGATCAATTTTAAGGGTTTTTTTAATGATTTTTTAAATGTCCTGAATGGTCTTGCCCTTCTGGGATAACAACGCATTGTCAAAGTAACAGTACTCGCAAGGCCTCTCTGTGCAACCTTTTATAAAATTTTATCAACTTTTTAGCGCGTGTTTTATGTTCATTTTTTAATATATCTAGTGTTTTATCTTGTTTAAATGTCAGTGTTTCAGCAAATAGCACTTAGCCCGACTGAAACCCACAGTACTCAGAGCTACACAAGTTAACGAACCTGGAAATTGACAATGAAATTGCTCACACAAGCACAATAGTAGTCCCTCACCTTGGACCCGGGGAAGCAACCGTCGCCACCATGCAGATCTACGAAAAGAAATGTCCTTCGACCTCACCGCAGAGTTTGATTGAAAACATCGCTAGTTCCAAACGTGTGGAAGTCGCGGTGCAGCATTCACGGCTGATCACTGAGCGCGGATAATTGACACTGCGTGTGGGAGAGATCCGTCAGCTCCGACCCTCCTGTCTATCACCTAACGCCCGCTTACGAATAACAGCCCCGGATTCCGAGAGCCATCTGCGCCGGCCAAGTCCTGATCTGCAAACCGCGATGCCAAGCCCTCTCCACCGACATACCCCCCCCTCACAAACCTCTGGACACTCAGCAAACTCTAATGCTCTGATCCAATCCACTACAGAAAACGCTTCCGAAAGATGCAGTCCTCACGAAAGAGCGGTCCTCCACAATGTGGACCCCATGCAGCAGCCTCAGCCTGGGGTAGCTACCATCAACCACGCTCACCTTCCACCGGGTCCAGCACAGCGTCCAGAGCCAGCCCCTCTCACCGCTCCAGCTCCCCGACACACAGCAGTGGGTCCCTGGTAGCGGAAGTCACACCCCCCCCCTCCCCCCACCCCCCCCGCCCCCCCTGCTCCTCCTCTCCATGTGTTCACGGCGCTCAGCTCGGTCCTGCTTCGGTGACCCCGCTGGTTCCGGCCACCGACTCCTTCCCGAGGCCCCTCTTCGCCCAACGACTCTGATTATGAAGATTCCATCGTGGAAACACGTCCCTTCTGCAACCGCACTCGCTTATCCAGCTACGGACAGACCTGCGCTTACTCTCCCTCCTCTGCTTCAGTCCCAGGCCTATCCGTTTCCAGGTAGTCCTGCATGTGGGAATAACGACATGAAACTTCACATCAGATCACTAAGAAACATATGGATCGTTTCCACCTCCTGCAATCCTCCGGACATTCTTTTGTTTGTTTTTTTATTTCGGCCAAGCCAACGTAAACAAGTGACTGCCTCTACCAGTCGTGTTGTGCCTGCATAGTGCATCAGGCTACTTGCAGCGCTTTAACTTTTCTTGTGAATAACTTTGCCCCTTCTGGTAACGTAACGAAGCCTATCTCCAGAACGGATTACACCCAAACAGATACGTCGCAGCCTGTTGATGGATTAACATACCGTTCTTTGTCAGTGCCCCCAGCTGACTTTTACATCTGAAGCCCCCTCACCCCACCCACCCCCCCACCTCCTCTCACACACACCGGGTACACACGGCAAACACACTCCCTTCCGTCTGCCATGCATTACCAGCTCCAAACACTGAACTGAGCTGACTCCCTTCTGACCTCGACTAAAAACAACAAGTTTTCACATTTTTAGGCCAATTGAGACTGTGTGGTTTCCTCGCACCAGCTCAAAAATGTTTTACAATTCTAAAAACCGAAATCAAAACAGGACAGCAGTAGACGTCCACCCGTCAATCTAATTCTGTTTCCCTGTAAAATCAATCAACCACATTAATCGACTCGACTTTATTTTAAACGTGCTAGCTTTACTTCTAAGCTCGTTGTAACAAATCATTTTTAATTAATAATTTTATCACTTCTTATATCTTGATTTTCTGATGGCTAAACATGGCGGACCATAAATACAGGAAATGCAGTTCTATTAACAAAATAAAAAGCAACACCACCCAATTTGTAATTCGAATTCCGAAATACGAAAAACAAAAGGGGGAGCATAAGCGCATTTTAGAGATGCACTTTGTCTCCCATAAAATGCCCCTTGGAATTTTTCATCGTTGAGTATAGTGCTTTGAAAGGGAACCAAAGCTAGCTTCTACTCTTTTCATTCCTGTACACCACCAAATCATTTCATTGTATTGACCTTTTTAACTGAAACTACTTTCATTCGTGGCAACAGATTTGATATTTAGTTATTACAGTGATTAAATGTACAGGTTGATAATGTTATGAACAGAAATGCAAAGAGCTGGCTCTGTATTTGACCTTTGGTTTCATTCAGCAGTGAGTGCCCCACCCACAGCAGGGGCACATCTGACCTCTAATTACAAAGGGGTTAATGTATCAAATTTTAAGGAAGTTGAGTGCTTGTCAATCTTTTCTGTGTATTTTTTGACATGTTTTGCTAGCAAACCACCGCTGAATTTACAACTGGGTTAAAGAAGACACATACATGAAAACACAAGTGGAACTGTTACTTGGAATGCGATATTTTGAAAAACTCCTGCTCAACGTGAGAATTTAAATCTGTCACCACCAGGTCTACGGTTTCGGGACGCCATTGCTCCTGTACGGTAAAAATAGTACCAGTAAGAAAAAAGGCCCCATGACTAAGGCAACTCGGTAGGGCACTGAAGCAAGAGTGCCGAGGCCGAACGGAATGCGAAAAGTCCAATTTCCAGGCGATTAGGATATCTGTAATAGAAGAATTGGAATTTAAACCGGGTTCTACGAAACAAGAGATATGTAGTTTTCTATATTAATTAGTTGCAGGTAACAAATTTTTTCGTTTAGTTTTCAACAGTTGTAGATTAACGAACCCCCCTGTAAAGTTGCCCCTAGAAGTTTTCCTCTAAATCCTAGTGTAATGATTCGCACAGTTTTTCGATGACAAAAGTACAAGAATCAACAACACATCACCTCCTCTGCACGTATAACAATGCAACAACCAAGAAGCTTTCTGAGCTAACTCACTTTACCTGTAGACGTAACTGTCAAAAGATAACATGAGTCTAGCTCCTCCACATGTAGCCTGATATGAATGCCCTCAAAATTTCTGAAGTCCCCAGTCCTGAGCATTTGTTACCTTCACTGACACATATATAAACAACATGTCGCTGTCGCAGAACATTTCTATGCCCAAATAACTGCAGTCATAAGACCTCTGCTAAAAAAAGAGCAGTCGATCCGCGAACTTCATAATACGCCCCATATCGAACTGCCGTTTATGATAAAATTCTTGAAAAAGTGCCTCCCAACAACTTACTGAATTTTAACAATGAATAATTCCCTTTTATATGTTCCAGTCTGGTTTAGACCCCACCAAAACACGGAAACCCTCAAGTGAAGGTATCAAACCGTCTTACTTCCACACTGAGCAGGTAAATCACAGTTTTGGGTCATGTAAGATCTATGCCAGCGCGACACTGTCGACCATGAGATCCCCTCATGCAGAGACTGAGGACTGCTGTTCCTCTGCACAGCCCTAGACGGTTTAGTCTACCTGGAGGATAGAAGTTACTTCTGTAATTGGAGACTCTCCATAAGGGCCCTGACCTGTGTTCACAGTACCGATCCTGGGACCTCTCTATTAATCTCTACATCTGCCGTTAGGTCAGTTAATACACAGAAACAAAGTGTCCCTACCACAATGACCTGACGACACTCAGAGATATGCTCACTGTCTGCAGAGAACATGACCACTGATGTGCGCCTTACTGTATCCATTCAGATCAGTGACTAGCAAAATAATTTCCTCCATAAAGACAGACTAAACCGAATCAGGGACTTTCCCAACACAAATAGAGGGCCGTCATTTTGTCAACTTCAGTCTCTCTCTCTACTTCCTCAACAAGTTCAGAAAATTTGGGGTACTACTGGACTCAGACCTTAAAATCATAGCCACATAAAATCATAACAGCAACAGCTTTTTACCATCTGAAGAACATTGCCCAAAGTTAGAAATATAGTGTCCCCAGGCAGACTGAGAGCTGGTCGCATGCATTTGTCTCCACAGGCTAACTAACGCAAGGCCCTCTTAACTAGTCTGCCCTTACAGACGCTTAAGCAGCTGCTGGACATCCACAAATGCAGCACTAGAGTCCTGACAGAACCTAAGTATGACCATATAAGATCCTCCTCAGGGTTGGGGGGGGTTCCTCGCACGCTCCGGGCTCAAAGAATAATTTTTATAACCTCTGCTTGGTTCATCTCTCCATGGGCCTTGCACAAGAATACATTATGACACTCTTTTACTCAACATGTTGGTGTCATATAACCACCCGACTCTGAAGCACCAGACTGGCTCCTGCTGGCCCAATTGAGACCAAACATGGAGCTGCTTCAGATCCATGAGCTAAGAGCGAACAATCCCCGAAAATTGAGGGAGCGTCTACTCTGTCGATGTTCTAATCCTGTTAAAGACTGTTCCTTTTCCTTGCATACAACTGAAGATTGGTATCTCATAACCAGTTTTAATGCACTGCTTCCTTTATTTATTTATTTTTAATTTCTTGTGTAATTTTGAAAGTTTTAATGGTTTATTCTTGGTTGATTTTAATGTTTTAATTTGTTTTAATACGTGTTGATTTTACTGTTTGTAATTGTATTCTGGTTTTGTTTTTATTAGATTTTGATGAGACTGTGAAGCGCTTGTGTTGCCATTGTATAAACGCTCTACAAATTAAACTTTGATTGATTGATTGATTGAATTCTTACTTTCAATTTGCTTTTATCCTAGAACCTTCCCCCCCTGCCTCCTCCGCACAACGCCTAACCATCCCCAAAGTCTGACAACACAATCACGCAGGCATCTTTCCAGCACTATGGCCCGTCTCGTGAAAAGCTGCCGAGGACTCAGCGCAGAGAACAGCAATATTTTTATAAGCAGGCTCAAGACACTCCTTTTTAGATACTTGTGATGTATTGTTATTATTAATTATTCGTTTGAGGTAAATTATTTATGTTTTTAGAACACATTTAGTGAGTTTTTTATGTTATTTATTTAATCTCCCTGTTTAACTAGGTTATTATTATTATTAGGCCAGCTGCCTTTTTTTTTTTTGTCCTCACAATTTAGTTTACTTTCGATTGTATGTTGTAGGAAGCCCATGTTGCCTGAAACACTGAGCTCTGCTGGGCGGAGTCGGGTCGTGGACCTGTGGGTCTGGCGGCTCTCTGCTCCTGGTGCAGATGCTCCTGAATGCGCTTCTTAACACGGATACATCTCCACCCAACCTTATCTTTATTTTACCTAATATACCTGATGTTATGTGTTGTTGTTTGTGTGTTATTGTCCACCATGTGGATGGTAAAAAATAATATATGGTTGTTTGGGGGGTCTGTGGAGTGTTTAGGCAGTTTATTGTTTCGGGTTTGAAAAGAGCGTTAAGAAATAATTGTTTATTGAGATGGTCTAGGTTACATGGCCACTTTGTGCTGCGCGCTCGTTGTTGTCAATGCGCTCTCAGGAAGCCGCTGGACCGGAACAGCTGAAAACCACTGTTTCTCCTAGATCAAGATTTGAGTATCATTCGAATATTCTCTCCAGAACTTTAAATAGACCCGAAGAGCTGAGGATGTGATCCCACATAATTAAAATAACAAACCATCCGCAACACCCACAGTGCTCACTTGGCCTGCATCCTGGTTATCTGGACGTCCCATCATGCCCTTACTCCTGCACTTGACTCAGCCCTACTACACCACAGGGTTCGGAGATTGGCTCCAACCAGCACCGACGTGATTCTTCAATCAATCAATCATCAAATTTTATTTAAAGCCGTTTCATACAAAAAATTTATCACAAATTCGTTACAGTTAATTAAAAACAAGCCACATCCGACCCTAAACCCTCCTCCCCACAACCCCCAAAACCACATTTATAATTATTTATACATGTAGCGTGGTCATGGTGGTTTTGGACCACACATAGACCACTCGGTCACCTAGGTCCTGTTGGCCATGTGAGACCTATTAAACACTTATTTTACACATTTGCATCAGAAATGTGAAAAATAAATGTAACCATCAGAAAGTTCCCATGAAAATATTCGGGTGGTGGTCATCTACGAATATATCGCCCATGTTCTGTCAGAGGCTGATTCGTGAAGCACTTTTGACACTATACTGTATTCAAAAGTAAAAAGCTTTTATTTTGATTAAATTGTTTAGAAATCCTAACATAAAGGGCAGCTGACTTTTTTGTCTATTACCTCTAAATTCTCATGTTACGCGACAATGATAAGCACCTACAAATTTTCATCCTCCCATGTATAAGACCATGTTCGCTCCCATTGCAAACCTGTGTCACACGCGAGTTGTGGATCACACAGAGAGGAACAAATGTTTCATTTTACTGGGCACCAAAACGAAAGGAATTCACGCCCATGTGAGACACAAGCTCCGGTCCCCGAGCAGGCAAGGATTGGTGTACCCTTATTTCCAATGAAGTGGCCCCTGACTCCATTTGCGGCTGTCTTTTGGATGTCTCCCCGCACACCCCCCGCTTTCAAGTAAGAGTGTTTCTATATGCCTCGTGCACATCGCTGGAGGAGGCCAGTCGAGTAGCTTATACACAGCCCTGATTCAAATATAGCCAAAGACCTCAGGGTTTTCAGAAGGAATTCGGCTGAATGTGACAGGGATAAGTGTTGGGAATAACCATAATCTCTGTCCTTCCCTGCGGTTCCCGTCGATGATTGCTGTTATCCAAAGGAACCTCAATATGAGGTGCAATATTAATGTATTTTTAAGTCATGTATTCGTACCGCAGCCTTTAATCCCCACCACCGGTCAAGACTGTACATTAATCACTTAAGTCTACTAAATCACTAGAATGAAACACATCACTCTGCTATTGCCATTCTTTCTTAGGGCACCTGCTTTGTTTGTGAGATAATATAGCCGCACAACTTTATTTTAACCTGTAACAGAGCTAGTGAGCTATCTATGCCAAATGTGACATGTGAATCTATCCAGTGTAATAAATATGTCTATTTTTTCTTAGCTTATCTTAAAGAGCATAAGGTGGAACTAATTACATCGCCCATTCAGATTTCACAAGAAACAAGCTAACAAGAATGTACGAAGCGATATCTCTAAAACAGCAGACCTAACTACAAAAATGATATGTATTCAAATCTAACGATGTCACACTCTGAAAACCACTTTGGCTCGATCTTGATTGCCAACTTGTTGTGTCGTTGAAAAATGTAAAAAAGAAGAAAGAAAACCTCAAGGAGACTCACAGGAATAGTATCGCTCCCAGTGGGCGACAGCTGACGAGCCAGACTGAAAGAGCCCTCCCGAGCGGAAAAGGCGGGTCATGCGGCCAGTTCACTAAGTGTAGATGAAAAAGGACGTCCAATTCCCACGGCCACGTCTTAAAACAGACAGCCGGGTGAATAGCCACAGCTACAGGTGTAGTCAAATACATAAAAATAGAGAGAGAGGATCGTGCCAAATGGAGCAGTCGCCACTTCACTTGGAAATAGTACATTCCAATCCTCGGCCTGCATCGGGACCGGAGCTTGTCGCTCATGAATTCATTCCGGTCGTTTTGTAGCCATAAAAATGAACCCTATTTGTTCCTCTCTTGTGCATCCTAAAGAGCTGTGTGGAAAGAGTTGCAATGGAGCCCTCGAACGGCATAGACTTGGAGTGAAAAGTCTGTAGTCTTTTCATTTGCCGTAAAATGAAATGTGAGTACTTTGACAAAAGTCAGCTGCCTTTTTGTTCAGATGGATTGCTAAACAAATTTACTCAAAATTAAAAGCTTTTTACTTTTGAATACAGGATAGTGGTCCAAAAGGTATCACTGTATCAGCCCTCTGACAGAACAAGCACGAAGCATATATCTAGATACCTACACTAAGAAATATTTTCATGGAAAATTGAAGGATTTACAGTATTTCTCATTTGCTGATCAAATTGTGTAAATAAGTGCTTTTAATAGGTCTCCCTTGGGCAACAGACCTAGGTGACATCAACTATGTTGGTTCCAAAACCCCCCATGGACCAAGCAACATGTAGATAAAATTATAATTGTTTTGGGGTCGTGAGACGGTTTACTGGGCATTGGGGATGTTTTTTATCTTAACTGTAAAGCACTTTTTTAAAGGTTTTGTATGTAAAACCGCTTTATAATGTAAATTTGATTATTGATTGATAGTAGAATAAATCTCCGGTGCTGCCTGCTCAATCTCCGATCCCCTTGTTAGTAAGGATGCATTCAAGCTAAAGTAACGGAGCCCTGATGGACTCCAAGCTAACCAGACTTTGGCCCCCAAAAGCCAATGCCCCACTGCGGGCGGTTGCGAGACTGTTTTTTTTCTAATTAGTGTATCACACCCTCAGCCTCCCTTCAGTTCTATTTAAAGTCCTGAGAAAGACTTCGACGATAACCATATCGTCTTGGACGCAAGAACAGGTGTTTTCAGCGTTCCCGGCTCCAGCGGCGCCTTGAGCCCTTTGACAATAACAACACGGCAGCGCGCCAACTACGTGCCATTACCTAGAACCATATCACTCAATCAATATTTAAAAGCGCTTTTCAAACGAAAAAATCCAATAACCTAAACCCCACCTCCCCACAGACCCCCCCAAAACCACATTTTAATTATATATACTACACCACATGCTAAAATACAACACAACAAACTCACACACATCACATCAAGGAAAATAGTATCACAATAAAGATATAGGGCTGTGCAGAGGTAATCCACTGGAACTCCCATTCAAAGCCAGCTCACCAACCAGAAGAGCCCCCCAGACCCCCCACCAGTCCAAGAACCAGACCCCCTGCAGCACGGCAGAAACCCCACCCCTTGGGTTCCAGGAAACACGGAAAAAAACAATACAATAGAAATAAAACATAAAAATTAAAAAATAAAAAAAGGCAGCTGCCTAATATTAATAATAACAATAGTAAAACAGGTAGAAAAATAAATAAATAAAACCTAAATATAATGTCCTAAAAACATAAATATGTTACTAAAACCAATAATAATAATAAAAACAATCATAAGACAATCTAAAAGTTTGTCTGGTCCTGCTTTAAAAAGATGAAGTTCTCTGCGGGGGGCCCCCCCCCCTGACGCCTCCCAGACGGTTCCAGAGACGGGGCCATAGTGCTGGAACATGCCTCGCACGGGTTTGTGGCCTAACTTTGGGGATGGTTAGAGTCGGCTCGAGGGAGCCAGGCCGGGAAGGTTCATAGGATTATAGCAAAATCTGAAAAAAAATCAATCAATCTAAGCCTATCCAAAGTTTATTTGTAGTGCGACTTTCATACACATCGCAACACTTAGCTTCAAAAGTCCACATCACAAATCATCACATAAAACAACCCATAACCACAATGAATACTTTAAAATCAACACAATAAGGTTATCACAAATTAAATCATTAAAATCACACAAACGAAATATAACCAGTTTTAAAAACTTTCAAAATTACAACAAAAATTCAATAAATAAATAATGACAGCAGTGCATTAAAAATGATGATAAAATCCTTCAGTTGTATCACAGCAAACAGAACAGTCTTTAACCGATTTTGAACTTGACAAGTAACCCTCCTCACATTTTCTGGAGATTGGTCCAACTTAGATGCATGGATCTTAAACGCAGCCTCCCCATGTTTGGTTCTCCCGCTGCACCACAAGCCAGTCCCTGGCCCCAAGTCCGCTGGTTCAATGAGACACAACAGTCACCGAATGTATTCTGGTGCAAGGCCATGGAGAGACTTGTACACATGCAGACCGGTTAAAATACTATCTTTGAAAGCCACAAACAAGTTGAAAGACCTGAACCGACTAAATGTCTTACTTCCGGTTCCTTCGAATCGACTGCTGCTATTGTGGATGTCTGCAGCTCTTACATCTGTTTGGACAGACCGTAAGCTCATTGGGCATAGTCTAAACCTCTGAGACAAATGCATGGACCAGAATCTCCAATCTGCCCTGGACACTAAGATTTCTAACTTTGTCAATGTATGCAGATGAAAAGCTTTATGTTATTGATTATGTGGCTATTTGACATTTAGGTCTGAGTCCAGTATACCCCCCAAATTCTGACCTTGTTCCTGAAGTATAGAGAAGAGACGGGAATTGACAAATAACCCTCTCTTTTGCGGGGACCAAAGACAATGATTCGGTTTTGTCTGTTATTACTGGAGAAATTATTTTGCATCCAGTCACTGAGCGGTTGAGACAGTGAAGGGAGCAAATCCAGTGTCCCATGTCTCCTCAGTCATGAGATCACATAGATCTAGTGTCGCAGCGTATTGGGGTAGGTACCACTGTGATTTTTGTTTTTTTTGTATTGTTTCGTTTTTTTTCTTTTATTTTGCGGTTTTTTTTGTGTCTTTTTTTTTTTTTTATTATTGTTTTTTTTTTTTTTTTGTTTATTTGTTTTTATTTTTCTTTGTAGAACTGACCTAACGGCACATTAGAATTAAATAAGAGGTCCCAGGATCTGACCCCTGTGTACACCACAGCCAGCCACACATCTGAACCAGTCTCCAATCTCCACAAGTACTTCCTATCCTCCCAGGTAAACCTAAACCATCTAGGCTGTGCCAGTGACACAGCCAGTCCTCCCATCTCTCACTAAGGATCTCATGGGCGTCAGTGTCGACCGGCTCTAAATCTAACATGACCAAAACTGTACTTTACCTGCATCAGTTGAATCGAATTCGTTTGTTACCTGCACCTAAGCGTCTCATCTGTGGGGTCCTATACCAGACTGGAACATACAAAAGAATTATTCATTGGGTAAAAAATTCTGTTAGTTGTTGATGGCCACTTTTCAAAATTTTTCCAATAAACGGCAGATTCGATATGGCGATAATTTGAATCCCCAGATCCAGCTGCCTTTTTTAGAATTCTTATTCGCTGTTTTTTAGGCCATAGGAAATTTCCGACACCAAGACATGTTACTATGGTGGCTGTAAGTTACAAACTCGCAGGAACGGACTTCAGAAATTTTAGCAATATATCCAGGCACAATGTAGAGCCAGACTCCTGATTATCTTTTTTACATTCAGTATCCAAGTGCAAATGAGTTAGCTCTAAAGCCGCTCTGGGCTGTTTGCATTGTTTACTGCTGAGGAGTGTTAGGGTTTTTGATTCCTTTGACTTGTATCCGAAATAACGTGCAACTACATTACACTAATTTAGAGGAAAATTCTAGGCAACTTACAGGGGTTCGTATAATCAACCAACTGTTGAAAAACATAACACTACGAAATATTGTTACGGCAACCTCCAATAAGTCAGAATAAACATTTCTCTTGTTCTACTAAACCCGTTAAAATGCACCCAACACTTCTTATAGATCTCATAACGCCCCTGGAAATTGGAACTTTCGCCACTTCCCGTTCGGACCTTCGCCCCCGCCGCATCCTGCTTTCTGTGCCCTAACCGTGTCGTGCGTTAGTCCTGGGGCCTTTTCTTTCGGGTAACTAGTTTAACCGTCACAGGAGCAATGCGTCCAGAACATCTGAACACGGTGTGACTGAGTTGTGTACAATTTCATCAACCAGTAGACATGATTTATCAAAATTTAGCATTCCATGATACAGTTACTTGTTTTGTATGTAGTGTCGTCTCGAACATTGTAAATCACTGTGGTTTGCAGTAAAACACATGTCAAAAATACACAGAACTGTTCGACAAAGCAACACAACTACATACCATTTTGATACTTAACCCCCTTTGAATTAGCATCAAGAGTAGCCCCCTCGTGGTGGGCACTCACTCTTATGAAACCAAAGTCTCAAATACAGGAAGCCACTCTTTGCATTTCTGCATCAACATTATGCAACATGTAACATTAAATCACCTAATAACTAAACGTATCATAATCGTGCACACAATGAAAGTATTCAGTAAAAATGGTCAATAAAGCTGGCACTATGACGTGCCGTACAGGACAATAAAGTTAGATAATTGCTTTGTGTCCTTTTTAAAAGATATAGACACAAAACATGAAAAAGTTCCAAGGGCTTTCTATGGAACCAAAGTGCTCTCTAAAAACTTGCAAGCTATCCTCCCCCCCTTTTGGTTTCTCCGAGTTTCGGAATTCGAAATAAAAGGGGTGGTGTTTCTCCTATTAAACTGCATGTTCCTGTATTTGTCCATGCCTTGGTTTCAAGCCATATGCGAACAAGCAAGATAATAAGAATGGTGATAAAATTTAGTAAATTAAATTGATTGTTACATAGAGATCTGACATTAAGCAGAGCAATTTAAAAAAATGAACGTCAGAGTCCGATTAAAGTGTGATGATTTCTACAAACAGAAATTATAGTGGCAGGGTTGGACCGTCGAACTCTGTACTTTTTATTTCGTTTTTGAGAAATTTAAAAACATTTGGAGCGGGTGGCGAGGGAACACACAAACAGTCCAATGCCGAAAAATGTGATAACCCTTGGTGTGCCTTTTGACTCCCATTTCTAGAAGGAGTCAGCACAGTTCATGTTTGACTGGGAATCACCTGCCAACGGACAGGACAGTGTTGGCTCCGTTTACTCAACCGGTGCTGGTTGAACAGGAGGCGGGAGTCGTGGGGTCCGAGGGCTCAGATGTAAACAGTCTCACCGCCCCCCTCGAGCCTGAACAACCATAACTATTAATCCATCAACAGCTGCTACCGTAGCTTCTTTGTGTAATCCCGTCGGGACATAAGGCCTGTCGTTACGGTTCCAGAAAAGGGCAAAGTGATTCACAAAGACAAATTAATAGAGCTGCATAGCCGAAGCCACATTGCAGCGGCCACAACACACGTATGCATCCCCTCTGTAACAGTCTGATTGGACCAAAAAAAAACAATAGGTTCCCAGAGAAAGGAGTGAACAATCCATAATAGTTTCTTATGACTTCTACTCTGAAGTTTCAGGTCTTAATGTCCCACTTGCACACTACCTTTGTAACGTATCAGGCAGGACTGAAGCAGAGGAGGGAACGTATGAGCAGCTGTACAGTACCCGGAATACACGAGTGACCAGCGTTTGATAAGCGAACGTTCCTCAATCACGATGAATCTCCAATAATCAATTCTGCAAGATGCCTCGAGATGGTGCTCGGGACAACCAGCGTCACCCGACACCGGACCCAGCCGACGCCGAGGAACACAATGGATAGGAGGACGGTGCTGACTCTCACTACTGCACCCACCGTTCTCGGAATACGCTGGAGCGTTGAAGGCTGCTCTGGACGCTGCTGATGTCCCGGAGGGAGCTGAGATTGGATGGCTACTACCCCATCGAGCTGCTCACTGGGTCAACATGCTGGGACCGCTCTTTCCGCCAGACTTGCTTCCTTAAGGAGCTTTTCCTCGTAGTGGACTTGGAATCCTCGACAGTCGAGTTTGCTGCAGTGTCCATAGTGTCGGCTAGGGGCCGATGGCGTGGAAGGGCTGCATAGACGGTTGCCAGACTCAGACTTGGCCACCGGCCAGGATGGCTCCTTCGAATCCGCGGAGCTCGTTATTCGTAACGGCCTTTGGTGTAGAACTGGTGGGGCCGAGCTGAACGATCCTCTCCCACCACAAAGTGTCACAATATCAGCGCTCAGTGACATCAGCCTGAATGCTGCCCTACCCAGCGACTTCAAAAAGTTTGGATACTAAATTGTTTCTTCATTCAACTCTGGCGGAGAGGGCAAGGACTCGTTCGAAAGATCTGCTATGGTGGCAAAATCGCATCTCAACAGGAGCTCCAATTGAGCGACTAATATTGTGCATGTTGAGCCTATGTTCATTGTCACTTCAATTCCTCGTTAGCTTGTGTAGCCTCTGTGCTACTATGGGTTTCATCCGGACTCAATCTATTTGCTGAAACCACTGATATTAAAAATAAAACACTCAGATATATTAAAAAAATACTAACAATATAAACGCGCTAAAAAGTTGTTTAAAAGTAGACTATAAAAGGTCCCAGAGCACCCTGCAAGACTGCACTTCTTGTTGACACAACAACAAGCACTACCCCGCTTGGAGTCCGCCCAAAAGGGCCCAAGACCATTATACATTTAAAAATCATTAAATATAACCTTAAAATTATCCGGAAACACACGGAGCCATACAGAGCACGAGTTTAAAACCTGAATGGTCCCGCCCCCTGTCTTATCAAGGACTCTCGCTCCCAAGTTTGTGAAGTAAATGTAAACCTGAAATATTCTTTTTGGAAACCAGAGTCAGCAGTACAGTATACAATGCAACGGTATAAAAGCATCAGCGTCCGCTGGTTGCCCCAGAAGATGGGCGGACTCGCATGTACTTAGATATAAAAAGCTATTTTTGTGAGGTTCCTGATTGAGAAAAAAAGGTCCTCAGAGACAAAGATTATACGCCCAGGTTTGGCACTGTATAGCATGAAAAGAGTTATTGGATTTTGGTAAGGTAACACAATGTAAGGTATTGATGTTTATATTTAATACTAGCGCTAGTTTAAACAACCAAGTCCAACAAAGCACGTCATCAATGTGCAGAGTTCAGATATATAAAGCGTTTTTTTGTAAAAGTTTCTGTCTCTCGGCCGCAGGGCGATGAAAACTCATTTTGTCCTTGACTAAGAAAGTTTTCTGCCATCCAGGATTTCATCTAAAATGCAGGTCAAAAGACTTCCATTGCCCTGTTCATCAAACAGAGTACCTGAGTATCATCTGCATAACTGTGGAAGTAATTCCATGTCTCCTGATGACAACTACGCCAAAGACAATGTCCAGGTTAAAAAGGACTGGACTAAATGGAACGCTGGGGCACACACATAATTTCACATGTCCTGAAAGGAGAAGACCAAACTACCATGAAGGACAAGTCGCTAAATAAAAGTAATGAATTATCTTATTTATATTCCCCCTTCAACAACCAAGTCCACAAAGAGGTGTACCAGTTCTTTTTATTTTTGGCACCCAAAAATAGTCCTCTCACTCCACAGAGAGAGGAGCGGGCACATTACCCTATTACAATTTTATGGTCAAACTGGATACCCTGACTCTCAGCCAAACCCATTATTCCATGCACTTCAAACCTTTCAAACCACATTTTGTGTTTCTGTACTGACCCAGAGGGGTTGGATTGCAAAGGCAGGGGCTTGGAAAAAAAAAAGCCTATATGTATTGGAGACACCACTGGTCCTATCTTGTATAATTCTCTGCTTTCCTACCACTCTCATAGAAGCACAACGCTCCCATAGTTGCCAAATCCCACATTATTTCTCCTCAAGGATTTTTTTGCTAAAAACGGACTACTAATCAACGTTGGATACCATATTGGTTTATTGCCTTTCTGTTATTAATAACTATACAAGTCTTGGAAAAATTTATGCGGGAAACCAACCAAACCTGGCAACCCTCGCGCTATATGTGTAAACAGACACGAACCAGGCTTCTCCCTATACTTACAGAACTGTGACTCTAATACACACATATATAACATAGAACCATCTACATCTCGCTCAAATGGCAGTAAACATGGACCTCCGTGCTATATTCATCGGATTTACTCTATAAAAAGATTCCACTGTACGTCCCACCATCTTGGATTCCTACTCGCTGCTGCTCTAAGAACCTTGAAAGGCAGTGCAGAAACCCCGCAAGCCTATGGGCGATTAAAAAATAATCTGGGAACTCGGCTTATCTCGATACCAACCCATGTTGCACCAAACGCCGCTTGGAGGCATGCGGAACTACAATCCTGCAGACCAGCTAGAAACTGTACCCAGAGGAAACCTACGCAACACGGGAGAACATGCATAACCCACCGCGAGAATGGCCCTGGTCCTCGTTGCTGAAGGAGAGAGTGCTATCACCACCACCTGCAGCCCAGTTAGTAATCAATTATTTTGAGAGGAAATTATATTCTAGATAATGACCGTGTTATTTGACAAGGTTCCACAGCACGTGGGCTGATGGAGAGCACTCGCGCCTCTCCAAAAAGACAAGCCTTTACTGTGTGCGGTTGCTGTTCTCCCCGTGTCTGCTAGTTTTCTCTGGGTACAGTTTTCTACCGGCTCTGGCCAGACCTTGTATTCCGCCATGCTCCACAAGCTTTGGCAAACCACAGGGCTGGATCGTGCCCATACAACGCCTTCCCCAGATTTAATGTTTTAATCGGCCCAATCTGATGCCGTTTCTGCACTGCCTTCCAAGTTTCTCTCAAGCAGCACGAAGGAATCCAAATGTGGGACGCAAATCCCCGAATCGTTTTAAATAGTAATACAACGAATAAGACACGAGTCACTTGTAATGCAATTTGAGCGAGATGTAGAGCTTCTATGTGAGATATGTTGATTCATGCAAAGTTCCTGTTAATTTGGTAAGCACGTTTTCAGTTTTCTTTTGACACACTAGCACAGGTTGCCAGTGTGTGGTTCCCAGCAATATGTTTCCTAAAACTTGTAGATTAAAATAAACTGAAAGACAATCAACACAATCATGAATCCCAATTGAGTATTTGACGTTTTTTAGCCTATAAAAATCAGGAGGTGGAAATTATGCGGATTTGCAACCGATAGCCGTGGGCGCGATGTAGGGGATTGAAAGTAAGACGTCAGTCAAATAATCGGACATGTGGTCGTAATCCATCTCATATAAGGATTTTTTGTTTACAAGCCCTCCTTCTGAAAAACCAACGCCAAAGATGCGCAGTACCAAATCATTGTGCAGTCAAACGAACTACAGGGCGGGGCGAGAGTCCAGCTATCCAGTTGCCCCCACCACTATAAATATGTACATTTGGTACTGGCGACCCGCTCCCATACTCTCTGGAGTGAGGAGACAAAGGCCCCAAAAATAGAACTGTAAACCCTCTTTGTGACTCGGGTCTGGGTACGGTAGTGAAATAAGATAAATTACGTACTTCTATTTAACAGACAGATCCTTCTGGTAAGTTGGATACCTGCTCCTCTCTAAGGCCATGAAATCACATTTGTGCCCCAGGTCCATGTCGTCCATCCTGTGAACCCATTCATCCCTCTTGCGTGTCATCTAACATGGGGAATTAACTTCCACATTATGCAATGATACTCACTGTACTTCTCCAGTCGCCTGATGACACCAGGCCCAATGATGCTCTTTTTGAACGGCATTTAACCGGAAATCCTATGCAGAAAACGTTCTCCAGCTCACCAGGACAAAACTGAGGTTTTCCAACCCCTAGCCAGAGAAGAAACTTTTACCAAAACTCGCCTTAGATATCTAACTCTGATCAATGTAAGTGCTTTGTGACCTTGGTCTTTAAAATGCCTATAAATAAACAATCACATTAACTTTACATTGTTTAAACAGTACATTACTCCATCTCCAACTCTTTTATCGTCATCACAATGAAAAAACCTGCGTAATCTTTGGACGCTGAGCTGACTTTTGTCTCACATCAAAACAGCCTCAAAAATAATTTTTATCAGCTAAAAAAATCCCAATCCCCCCCATTCTCTCTCGGCAACCCAGAGACCTGAGCTCTTTATCACCAGTCATTGACTACTGTAATGCCCTGCTCTCGTCTTCCCAAATAAGATTAGTTCAGGTTGACCAATACTTCAAAACTGCCGGCACGTGTCCACCTAAACCAGGGGCGTCCACATGACACCGTTTAAAATCGCTCATGGCTCCCCGTGTTTCAGATCATTTATTAAGTGTTTTAATGATTTTTATAAATGTCTTAATGTCGTTGGCCAGTCATATGAATCAACGCAGGTGTCTATAAGCAGTACTGCTGCTGCTCTGTGAACCTTTTTAGTAAACTTTAACTCTTTTTGCACGTTTTTTAGTGTTCTATTTTTTAATATATCTGAGTTTTATCGTTTTAATTCAGGTTCACAAATACACGTAGGGCCCGACAAACCACTAGTACACAGAGCTAACACAAACAAAAAGGACATGAAATGACACTGAAATTGCGTCAAACATCACATTATTATCCCTCACCTGAGCTCCGTGAAGCGACCGTGGCCACCATTCAAATCTACGAAAAGAAGTCCGTCGTCTCACCGCAGCGTTGGATGAGAAACAATCTCTATATCCAAACTTTTTTGAATCGCTGTGGGCACATTCCGCGATTCACGGACCTGCATATTGGACACTGTCCCGTGTGAGAGAATCACCACTCCACCCGCCTTGTCTACACCTAACGCCCCCTTTCGATAACACCCCGATTCCCGAGGAGCCATCCTGCCCGTGGCCCATGTCCTGATCGGGCAATCCCAAATACACTCTCCACCACTTCCCTGCCCCCCTCAGCAAAACCTCTGGACACTGCAGCAAACTCTACGGCTCAGATCCAAGTCCAGTATGAAAAATGTAAATTCTACGAGGAAAACGCTCCAAAAGAAGCTGTCCTCAGGCGTAAGAGGCGGTCAACCAGCCAGGTTGACCCCAGTGCAGCTCCTCAGACAGGTATGCTATCCTTCATCACCACCGCTCACTCTCCACCGGTCAGCACAGCGTCCAGCATCCAGTACCCTCTCCCCGCTCCAGCGTCCCCGTCACACAGCGTGGTCGTCCTGTACTGAAGTCACACCCCCCGCCGCCCTCCATGTTTCAGCGGCGCTCAGGCCGGTCCTGCATCGTGAACCCGCGGGGTCCGTCCACCGACTCCTTCTCCTAGGCCACTCTTCGCCCGTCCAATCTGAGTATTGGAGATTCCATCGATACACGTCCGCTTCTTCAACGCGGTCACCCTGTATGTCCGAGCACTGTACCAGACCTGCTCTTACTCTCCCTCCTCTGCTTTCATCCCGCCTAGACCGTTTCCAATATCGTGATGGGAATTAACACATGAAACTTCTGCATCAAAGTCTCGAAGGAAACAATTATGGATCTTCCACCTCCTTCAATCCTCCGGACTATCTGTTTTTTATTCTGGGGCCAATCCAACTGAATACAAGTGACTGCCTCTTCAGTCTTTGTGGCGCTGCATATTCGTGCACTACATGCAGCGCTTTTAACTTTGTCTTGTGAAGAACTTCCCTTTCTAAACTAACAAGCCTATAGTCCAACGGATTCACCTAACAATACGGTACAGCCTGTGGATGATTACATACGGTATGTGTTCATGCCCCCCGAGGCTGACTGTACATCTGACCCCCATCGACCCCTACCCCGCACTCCCCCCTCCTGCTCACTCAGCACCGGAGAGACAACGTGCAAACACTGCTCCCTGTCCTCGCATGTGCTTTACCAGTCCAACACTGAACGTGCTGTCTCCCTTCTGACGCTGGAGCTAAAAACAACTTTGGTTTTCACATTTTAATGCCAATGAACTGTGTGTTCCTCGAACCAGCGCATAAATGGTTGTATTCTTAAAAACGAAACAAAACAGACAGCAGTTAACGGTCCAACCCGCAAATCTAATTGCAGTTCCCTGAGAAATCATCACCACATTAATCACTCTGACTGTTATTTTTAAACTTCGATGCTTAAGGTCAATCTCTTTAACAACTCTTTTTATTAATAATTTTATCATTCTTATGATCTGATTTTACTTATGCTGAAACATGGCGGGACCAAAATACAGAAATGCAGTTCTAATAGAACAACACCACCCCAGTTAAATTCGAATCCGAAGACGAGAGAATAATAAAAAAAAAACAAAAGGGGGGAGGCATAGCTGCCGTTTTTTATGACACTTCTCCAAAAATCCCCTTGAAATTGTTCATCGTGATATATTCTTTTAAAATGTCACAAAAGGCAATCTCTACCTTTCTTGTCCTTACATGCCACCACGTCATGTTGCGTTTTATTGACCAGTTTACTAACTACTTTCATTCCGTTGCACAGATTTTGATAGTTTAGTTATTACTGTATTTTAATGTACAGTTGAAATTTGATGAACAAAAGGGCAAAGAGCGCTTCTGTTTTGAACCTTTGGTTTCATTCAGCACGTGATGCCCCCCCACAGCTGGCCACACTCGTGACCTCTAATTAAAAAGATAATTATCAAATGGTAATGTATTGAGTGCTGGTCAGATCATTTCTGTGATTTTTTGACATTGTTTGCTAGCAAACCACATCTGAATTTACAACTGTAGAAAAAACACATACATGAAAACACATGGAACTTTCAGGGAATCTAAATTGTGAGAAAACTCCTGCTCTACTGTTGATGAATTGTATAAACTCTGTCACCCACCTGTCTGACTTTCTGGACGCCTTGCGCCTGTGACCGGTTAAAATAGTTACCAGTTAAGAAAAGCCCCATGGACTAAGCAGACTCGTGAGGGCACAGAACTAATCCGGTGGCCGAACGAATGGCGAAAGTCCATTTCAGGCATTTATGATATCTTAAGGATAGTTGGTGAATTAACCGGTTCTACGTAAACATAGAAATTAATTTTTTCTGACATGATTGAGTGCAGGAACAAGTTCGTGTTATTTCATATTGGTAATAACGACCCCCTTAAAGTTCCCCTAGAATTGTGCCGCGAAATCTAGTGTAAATGAGTTCGCACATTTTTCGATGACAAAGTACAAGAATCAAAATCACTTATCACCTCCACAGCTCGTATAACAAGTGCCAACACCAAAGCTTGCTGACTACTCCTTTGCACCTTGATACTGTAAAGGCAAAAAGAGATGCATGTCTTGCGCCGCCACTATGTACAGGGATGATATGCCCGCTAAAGTTCGGATGTCCGCCAGAGCAGGTTGTTACCTGCACTACATCAATGAGTATTCTTGTCTCTGTCGTCAGTACAGTCGATGGACCCTAATAATAGCAGCTAGAAAACTCTCCGAAAAAAAAAGCAGCGCGGGATACTCGACTTCAAAATTATTCGCCCCATATCAAGCTCCGTGTTTATTGGAATAAATTCTTAAAAAGTGCCTCCCAAACATCTTTACTGAATTTTAACAATGAATAATTCGTTGATATGTCCATCTGGTTAGACCCACCACAGCACTGAACGCTCTGGTAGTAACAACGACATTCGACTCACACTGATGCAGTAAAGTCAAAGTTTTGGGCAGGGAAGCTTATGCCGCGTTCGTCACTGTCGACCATGAGATCCTCAGCAGAGACTGGAGGACGGGCTGGTGTCCACTGGCACACCCAAACTGTTTAGTCTTACCTGAAGATAAATACTCTGGGAATTGAGACTGCTCGCAGAGTAAGTGCCCTGACCTGGGGTGGACCACATCATCCTGACTCTCCTGTTTAGCTCTACATGCTGGCCTTATCATTAATACAAAGAAACAACAGTTCCGACCACAATTACCTGGACACACGCAGATCTATTCTCACGACTGCAAGAACTGACCACGGAAATTTCTCCTTACTTATCCAACAATCAGTGCTGGTTCAAAATAAATTGCCTCCTGCAAAGACAACAAACCAAATCATTGTCGTGGGTCCCCAGATACAAAGAAGGCTCATTTGTCAACTTCATCCTCTCTCTCTACTTCCTCAGACAATCAAAATTTGGGGTAAGTCTGGACTCAGACCTAAATTGCTATACCACTTAAAAGCAATAACCTCATCACTGTTACCAGCTAAGAACATTGCCAAAGGTAGAAATATAGTGTCCTGGGCAACTGTGGAGATACTGTCCCAATGCATTTGGTCTCCAGCAGGCTAGACACTCAAGGCCTGCTTACTGTCGTCCAAACAGACCTGAAAGCAGCTGCAGTACATCCAAAATGCAGCACTAAGTCCTACAATCCAGAAGAGTGTCCAATATGAGTCCGTCTCAGGTCTCTGCACTGGCTTTCCTGTGGCCTCAAAGAAGGGGGGGGAATTTTAAACGCTCTCTTGTGTACAATCTCTCCATGGCCTTGCACAGATACATTAGTGACATGTGTGGTGTCAATTAACCAGCCCGACGCGATGAAAAGGACTCCTCCTGCGGCCCAATGAGAACCAAACATGTGAGCTGCTTCAGATCCATGCAGCAAGATCTGGAACAATCCCCTAAAATGTGAGTCCGTCGATCTTCAATGTCAATCCCAGGTTAAATGACTGTTCAGTTTGCCTGTCTTACAACTGAAATGTTGATCTCCATTTTAATCACTGCTGTCCATTTATTTTATTTAGTAAATTGCTGGTTAATTTTGAAAGTTTAATGGTTTTATTCGTTGTGTGTGATTATAATGTTGTTAATGTGTTTTAATCTTTGTGTGATTTTATGTTTTAATTGTATTCTGTGTAGTTTTTAATTATGATTTGTTGATGTGACTGTATGCGCTTTGTGTTGTCCATGTAAGAAAGCCTTCTACAAATAAACTTTGATTTGATTGATTGTTTTCTTATCTTTCAGATTCGTTTGTGATCCTATGAACCTTCCCGCCCCTGCGCTCCTCCGGCCTCAACTCTAACCAGCCCCCAAATCAGACACACCGCCACGCAGCACTTTCCAGCACTATGGCCCCCGACTCTGAACAGTCTGCCAGGACCAGGGCCGCAGAGAACTTGCATATTTTAAAAGCAGCTCAAGACACACCTTTTAAGATTAGCGTTGATTAGTTTATTTAGTATTATGTATGCGTTTTAGTAAATTTTATTATGTTTTTTAGACACATTTTATTTTGTTTTTATTTATTAGGTTATCGACCGTTTACTAGTGTTATTTTGGATATAGCACTGCCTTTGTTTTTGGCTCACATTTAATGTTTTACCTTTCTATTTATTTTTTAGTTATCCCCAGGGTCCTGGAAACACTGAGCGGTCAGGTGCTCAGGGGCGTTCCTGGGACCTGTGGGTCTGGCGCTCGCGCTCTGTCAGATGGCTCCTTGATGCCGTCTTCAGCTGGAATACATCGGCACCCAGCCCTATATCTTTTTATTGTTTACCTATTTTACCGATTACTGTGTGTGTGTTTGTGTGTGTATTTTCACCATGTGGATGCATATATAATAAAAAGTTTGTTGTGGGTCTGGGAGTGGTTGAGGCAGATTAAGTTTTTCTTGGAAAAGCCTTTATAAATAAAATTTATTATTGATATGTCTATTACATGCCACGTTTGGCTCGCGCTGCCCGTGGGGTTGTCAAGCTGCTCCAGGAGCCCGCGTGTCCGGAACCCTGAAACCCACTGTGCCTCCGTTCCAAGATGGGGATATCAGTCTATAGACTCTCCTGACGTTTAAATAGACCTGAAGGAGCTGGATGGATCCACAATATAATACCAACCACTCTCCGCACAGCCAGCAGGCAACTCTGGCCTGCCTTCCTTTTAGCTTGACTCCCATCATGGCGCCGTTTTCTCCTTCACTTGACACATCCCTGACTACTCCACAGGGGTCGAGATTGCTGCCAGTCCACACAAACTTTAATCTGCAATCAATCAAGCAATCAAATTGAATTTTATAAAGCGCGTTTCATACATAAAATTAAACACCTAATTGCTTTACAGTTAAGTTATAACAACCAACACCCTGCCCTAAACCCTCCTCCCACCAGACCCCCAAAACCATCATGTAAAGTAATATATATGTGCTGTCCCATGGTGGTGTTGACTCACACATAGTCCTGACGCTCTCCTATCCTTTTCCAGGATACCAATTAAACACTTATTTCCAATTTGTCATCAAATGTTAAAAGAAAGGTAACTTCATTAAATTTTCCATGAAAAAATTCTGTGTGGTCATCTGATATGATCGGCCCTTTTATTCACAGGCGATTCGTGAGCACTTTTGACACTATACTTATTCAAAAGTTTAAAGGCTTTTAAGTTGATGTAAATGTGGTTTAAAAATCACTGACAAAAGGCAGCGGACTTTGTCAAATACCCTCAAAATTCTCATTTTTTACGGCGACTATTGAAAAGCACCTACGAATTTTCAACCTCCCATTAATATGACTCATTTCTGGCTCCATTGCAATACTCTTGCCACACACTCTGTTTGGATCTAACACAAGAGGAACAAGATGCATTTTAACTGGCACCAAACGTAAGGAAGCACACCCATGTGTACACACTCCGTCCCCAGCAGCAGAGGATTGATTACCTATTTCCAATGAATGCCCCCTCCATTTCGCTGGCTTTTTGGATGTCTCCCCTCCACCTCGGCTTTCATTATTAGTTTCCTATAGGCCTCGTGGCACACGACTGGGAGGCCATCATGACTTAGCACACCACTGAACTCCAATAAAAGGGCCAAAGACTCGGGGTTTTGGCAGAATGAATCGGCTGGAAGGGTGGACATGGAAAAGGTTGAGAAAACCGATTAATCTATGGGGTCCGGTCCGCCGGCGTGTGCCCGGCGAGGTTATTGGCGGAGCCAAAGAACCTCATTAGGTGCAATATGAAATGTATTTAAATCTCATGGTAGTCTTTCCGCAGGCCATTATCCCCACCACGTAACCGTACTATTAGCACGTTAAGTCACCTAATCTCTAGGACTGATAATCATAACCTCACTGCTAGTGCCACTCTGCTCTTTATGCCACGTTTGTATTTTATAAAATATACTGCACAGACCTTTTATTTTATCCTTTAACATGATCTGAGAGTCTAACTAGTCCAAATTTACAATTGAATCTATCCATTGAGATGAATAAAGTCTATTTTTGTCTTACGATCTTAAGACATAGTACGTAAAACAACTCCAGTCTATATTTCACAAAAAACAATTGCTATCTTAATGTGCGTTAATGCTGAATCTCGTAAAACAGCAGTACCTAACTTACATAAAATGTGATAGTATCCTAACTATCTATTCACACTCTGGAAAACAAGTTTGCTCGATCTTTAGTGCCACTTTCGTTTGAAAAGATGAAAAAAGAGGAGAAAAGAAAACCGCAGGAGACTCACATAGAAGGTATCGCTCCATGGGCGGACAGCTGTAGATCCAGGACTGAAGAGGCCCCGCAGCGGGAAGGCGGTGGTCAAAGGCGCCAGTTCACAGTGGTAATGAAAAGGACGTCCATTCCCACGCCACTCTGAAAAACAACATCGGTGAATAGCAAACTGGCTACAGGTGAATAATAATGTATATAATAAAGTAAGAGGAAGAATCGGCTCAAATGGAGGCAGGCCACGTCACTTTAATTAACTAGCCAATCCATGCCTCTCGACCGAGCGTGTCCACATAGTGCATTCCTGCTTTTTGCCATAAACATGAACCCTAGTTTTCTCTGCGGTTCCTCCAAAAAAACTGTGGAAAGAATGTGCAAGGACCCACGAACATGTCTTATACAGGAGGTTTGAATTTTCATAGTGCTGTGTCAATTGTCGGCGTAAATGAATTTTTGAGGACTTGACAAAAATCCGCCTTTGGTTCTTTGTTTTCTAAACAAATTAACTCTAAATTCAAAGCTTTTTACTTTGAATACATAAAATGTCAAAAGTGCTCACAATCAGCCCCTCACTGACAGAACAAGCCGATCATGATTTCTAGAATGACCACCACCAAATTTTTCATGAAAATTTAGAAGTTACAGTATTTGTGTCACATTTCTTTCAAATGGTGAAATAAGTGCTTTTTAGGTTCTCACCAGGCTAACAGACCTTTGACAGTGCAACTAGGTTGGTCCAAAACCCACCAATGACACGCAACAAAGATATAATTATAAAGTGTCAGTTTGGGGGTCTGTAAGAGTTTAGAGGCGGGCATGTGGATGTTTTAACTTAAACTGTAAGCAATGTTGTGTAAATTGTTTGTAGAAAACGCATTATAATGTAAATTATTGATGGCATGAGTAGTAATAAATCGCCGTGGCGGGCCTGCATCATCCTCCGAACCCCTGTGGTGTAGTAAGGGATCAGTCAACTGAAGGAGTAACGACATAATCTCCAAGCAACCCAGACTGCAGGCCAAGGTGCCACTAGCCTGCTGTTGCGAGACTGGTAGTCTAATTATTTGTGATCACCACGTCCGCAACCTCCCCTTCATGTCTAATTAAAATACTGAGAGAATACTTCGACGGTTACTCCAATCTGGACGCAAGGAACAGGTTTGTCAACGGTTCCCGCGTCCAGCGCTTCGGGGAGCCGCTTGACAATCAACACGCAGCGGCACACAACGGCCATGTACCTAGACCATATCAAGCAATCAAATTTTATTGTATAAAGCGATTTCAAACGTAAAAATCCAATATCCTATCCCACCTCCCCACAGACCCCCCCAAACCCACATTATTTTATATATACACCCAATGCGGAAATACACACACAAAACACACTAACACGTCACATCAGGATAATAGGAAATCAATAATAGAGATATGGCTTTGGGTGCAGATTATTCCATCTGAAAAGCCCATTCAAGAGCCATCTTCACCAGTCAGAGAGCCGCCCCAACCCCCCACCAGTCAAGAACCAGACCCTCAGACCACAAGCAACCCCAGCCCCAGTTTCAAGAAACACTGGGTGATACTAATACAATACATTAAAAGTAAAACATTAAAATTGTGGACAAATAAAAAAAGCAGCTCCAATATTAATTATAACTTATAATCAGTAAAATATTATTAAATAAAAACCTAAATAAAATTGTCTAAAAACAAAATACATTTACGAAACCAATAATAACTAATAAAAACTAATCAAAACTAATCTAAAAAGTGTTCTGAGCCTGCTTGTAAATATGGGATTCTCCTTTGCGGCCCTGAGCTCTCCCCGCTCCGCCCTGACTGGTTCCAGAACGGGCCATAGGCTGAAAGATGCCTCCCGTGATTTGAGTCCGACTTTGGATGGTTAAGTCCGCTGCCGAGTCGCAAGGGGGCCGAAGTTCATAGGATATAAGCAAATCTGAAAGATAAGAATCAAGCAATCAATCAATCAAGTGTGTTTGTAACGCCTTTCATACAAAGGATACACACGCTTCACTTCCACCTTCACAATCATCACATAAAACAAACACCAAATCACAATTAAAACATTAAAATCACAACAAAAATTAAAACACAATTAAAACATTAAAATCACACAAAAGAATAAAACCAATTAAAACTATTTTCAAAATTACACATGAAATTAAATAAATAAATAATTACAGCAGTGCATAAAAATGGAGATAAATCCTTCAGTTGTATCACGGCCTAACAAGAACATCTTAAACCTGGATTTAACATTACCAAGTAACCCGCCCTCAAATTTGCAGAGATGTTCCAATCTTACTGCATGTATCTGAAACGCTCCTCCCCTTGTTTGTTCTCACTCTGGACCAGCAGAGGCCAGTCCCGTCTCCCTCAGATCCAGCAGGGTCAATGACACCTCCTGTCACAATGTATCTGGAGCCAGCCATAAACTTGTACACAACAACCGGTTTAAAATCTATTCTTTGGAGCCACAGGAACCAGGGCAAGCCGTAACCGGACTAATATGTCAGACGCCTGTTCCTTCAGACTCTACTGCTAGCATTGTGATGTACTGCACTGCTTACCGTCTGTTGGGACAGACCGTAAGCAGGCCATTGCAGAGTCTACCTCTGAGACAAAGCATGGACAAATCTCACAAGTCTGCCTGACACTATATGTCTAAACGTTTGCCAATGTCGTCAGATTGTAAAAGCGGTTGAGGTTATTGATTTATGTGGCTATAGATATTTAGGTCGGAGTCCAGATGTACCCCCAAATTCTGACCTTTCAAAATAAAGAAGACTAGTTGACAAATGACGCCCCTCTCGTTGATTTCTGGACCCAAAGACAATTAGTTCGGTGTTTGTCTGTAATTACTGGAGAATATTATTTTGCATCCATCACTGATCTGTTGGATACAGTAAGAGCAAATCCAGTGTCCATTTCTCCCAGTCAGTTAACATAGACTAGTGGCGCACTAATTTTTTGACACTTTGTTTTTTTATTGAGTTTCTTTGTATTAACAGACCGAACCTCAGTAGAGATTAATAGGAAGGTCCCAGATCACCCCTGTGTTCACCACAGTCAGGCCAACATCATCTGAGACGCATCTCCAATCTCCACAGAGTACTTCCTATCCTCCAGGTAAGACCGAAACCATCGAGCTCCATGACTCCAGCCCATCCTCCAGACTCTTGCATGAGGATCTCATGTCGACAGTGTCAACGCAGCACGAAGATCTAACATGACCAAAACGTACTTTACCGGCACATGTACATGAAGGTCGTTGTTACCCTTCACTAAGCGGCCTCATGCTGTGGTGGGGTCCTAAAAACCCAGACTAACCATGATCAAAAGAATTATTCATTGGTAAAATTCAGTAATTGTTGGAGGCCACTTTTCAAGAATTTTTCATAAAACGCAGAATCGATATGGGCGTTAATTTGGAAAGTCCCCTGGATCCAAATGCTCTTTTTAGGAGAGTTCTTAGGACTGCTTTTTTTAGCCATAGGAAATGTTCCTGACACAAAACAGGTTTACTATTTTGTCATGATGTAACAAACTGCTCAGACGACTGAAAAATTTTGAGGGCAATATAAGTCCACTTACATGTGAGTGCTCATCACTGAGTAATCTTTTTGACATTTCAGTATCCACAGTGCAAAGTGAGTTACCAAAACTTCTCTGCTTTTGCGGTGTTATACCTCGTGGAGGTTGAAAGGTTTTTATGCCTTGTACTTGTCCATCGAAAAACTGTGCGAACAGCAGTACACCTAGATTAGAGAAAATTCTAGGCAACTTTACAGGGGGTTCGTTAATCTCTACCAACGTTAAAACATAACACGAAAATTGGTTACTGCAACCTCCATTAATGTCATAAAATAATATTTTCTCTTGTCTACTAGAACCCGTTAAATTCACACAACTCTCTTAAAATTTCATAAAATCGCACCTAAAATTGACGTCGGCCACGCTCCTTCGGTCCCTCCGCACTCGTTGCTCTGTGCCCTAACCAGTCCCTTAGCCATGGCCTGTTTTCTTACTGGTAACTAATTTAACCTCACAGAGCAATGGCGTCCAAAACAGTGCAGAACACTGGTGGACAGAGTTATACAATTCATCAACAGTAGAGCATCGGAGTTATTCTCAAAATTTAGCATTCCCAGAACATTCTCTTGGTGTTTTCATGTATGGGTCTTCTTCTAACAGTGTAAGGCAGCGTGTTGGGCGTAGCAAAACACAGTCAAAAAATAACACAGAAATATCTTCTAACGCAACAGCAACTACATAACATGTGTGACATTAACCCCCTTTGTAATGAGCATCAAGAGTGTGCCCCCTCGGTGGGTGGGGCACTCACGTGCTGAATGAAACCAAAGGTCTCAATACAGAACCTAGCTCCTTGGCATTCTTCAACAACATTATCAACATGGTACATTAAAATCACCGTTATACCTAAACCTATCAAAATCTGGCACACGAATGAAAGTAGTTTCATAATTGTCAATAAAATCGCATCATAACTGTGGTGGCCTGTTACAGGACCAATGAAAGAGTAGAAGATTGCTTTTTTTCCATTTTAAAAGATAATATACTCAAACATGAAAAATTATCCAAGGGCATTCTATGGAGCTATACTGCTCTCTAAAAAACGCAGCTATCATCCCCCCCTTTTTGGGTGTCCTCGTATTCGTATTCGAATTAATATTGTGGTGTTGCGTCTATGAGAACTGCATGTCCTGTAGTTGGTCCAGCCCATGTTCAGCCATAATCATAAAATCAAGATCATAAGATGGATTAAACTTATTAATAAAATGATTTGGTGACAATAGAGAGCTACAGTAAAGCATACATGTAAAAATACGTCTAGTCGATGAAGGTGTGTGAGTGATTCTACAGGAAAAGAATTAGATTTGCAGTGACCGTCAACGCGTCCTTTTTGATTTCTTTTTTAGAATTTAAAAACATTTTGATCTGGTGCAGACAAACCAAAACACAGGCCAATTGCCGAAAAAGTGAAACCCTGTTTCTGTGACTCCCAAGCAGAAGGGAGTCAGCACAGTTCATGGGTTGGTCCTGTAAGCACTGCCAGAACACAAGCTGTGTGCCCTTACCACCTGCTGTAGCAGGACGGGAGCTGAGCCGAGGCTCAGAGTAAACATCACGCCCCCCTCGACACTGAACATCATAACTATTATCATCAACAAGCTGCTACCGGATCTTTTGTAATCCGCTACATACTTCTTACGCCAGAAAAAGGGCAAATTTTCACAAAGACAAAGTTAAAGAGACGGCATGAGCCTGAGCCACATATCCACCCCACACACACGTAAAGGCATCACCTCTGTCCATCGAGTGACCAAATAAAAACAAATAGTCCGAGGAATTAAGGAATCAGATCCATAAAATCGTTTCTATACTTCTGACTCTAATTTACATGTCTAATTCCCACATTGCACGACTACCTTGGAAACGATCAGGCAGGACTGAAGACAAGAGGAACGTATGTGCATCTGTACGTAAATCCGGAATACAGCGAGTGACCGCGTTGAAAAGCGTCGTGTCTCATCATGGAATCTCCCCAATAACATAGGTCGGGCGAAGAGGGGCCTCGGGAGAAGAAGCACTGAACAACCACTGGTTCACCTCCAACAGACCCGACCGACGCCGCTGAACACATGAAGAGAGCGGGGTGCTTGACTCTCAGCTACAGCGACCCACCGCTGTGTCTCGGACGCCTGGCCTGAAGGGGCTGCTCTGACGCTGCTGCTGACCCGTGGAGTGAACGTTGTGATGATGGCTAGCTACCCCAGTACTAGGGCTGCTGCACTGGGGTCTAACATGCTGGTGACCGATCTTTTCGCTGAGACTGCGTCCTTTAGGAGCTTTTCCCCTCGTATGGATCCTTGGATCCTCGAGCAGTAGGGTTTGCTGCATGTCCAATCTCTCGGACCGGATCGCGTGAGAGGGCGGCATACGGTTGCCAGACTCAACATGCCACGCGCTATGCTCTCAATCCGCGGCTCGTATTTCCGAAACGCGCTTAGTGTAAAACAGAGTCCGAGCTGACCTCTCTCCACACCAGTGCACAATAGTCCAGCCTCATGACATCAGCCGTAATTCTGCCCACTCAGCGTCTTCAAAAGTTTGATACTCAGAGATTGGTTCTCTTCTTCGGCTGTAACAGACGTCGTTCGAGATCTGCATAATTGCAATCGTCGCTCTCTCTCACGGACTCCAAGGTAGAGCGACTAAATATTGTGCATGTTTGAGCCAATTTCATTTGTCACTTCTGTTCTCAGTACTTGTGTTAGCCTCTTGCGACTAGTGTTTCATCGGACTAAGTGCTATTTGCTGAAACCACTGAATTATAAAGCTAAAACACTCAGATATAGTAAAAAACTTACAATATAAAACCGCTAAAAAGTGAGTTAAAATGGACTAAAAAGGGCACAGAGCAGCCCTGCATACTCTTACTTTGACACACTGCGTTTATATCATCCCAAAAGCCCATGACCATTAAGACAGTGAAAAATCATTAATAACCCTTAAAATTGATCCTGAAACTCTCTGGGAGCCAATGCAGCATGTAAAACCGGTGTAAATTAGTCCCGCCCCCTCTCTTATCAGGACACGTGCCCAAGTTTGAAGTAATTGAAACCTAAAAATTCTTTTTTGGGAAACCAAAGCAGGCATACAGTATCAATCAACTGGTGATAAAAGCATAACGTCGCTGTTGCCCCGAAAGAAGGGGCGGACTCTGGCGTTGTTCTTTTAGATGATAAAAATCTATTTTGGGGATGTTCTGGAGGGGAGAATAAAATCCGCTCAATCTAAGATTACGCCCAGTTTTTCACTGTGATGAAGCGTTTAAAAGAGTGGGATTGGAGTTTTGTAATGGGTAATCAAAAAAAATATATAAAACACAATAATTGTATTTTATGGTTTATGTTTTATACGCATTTTAACAGACCACAAGACACAAACACTTCACAAAGTTCAGAGTTCAGATAATAATCAGAGTTATTTGGTAAAATTTTCTCTCTCTTTCTCTGGCCACACCGAGAAAACCTCATTTTGGGTCCTGTTGACGGAGAAAGTTTTCTGCCATCCAATTCCTCTAAATGCAGTGAAAAGAGCATCCATGGCCGGGCATCAGGAGACATGGAAGTACACGATTATCTTCTTCATAACGTGAATTAATTCCATTCCTCCTAGGACACCGCCAAAAGTCATTACAGTTTAAAAACTGACATAAATGAACCCTGGGCTTCACACATGTGATTTCATGACCTGAGAGACTGTACCAAACTGACCATGAAAGGATCTGTCTGTTAAAATAAGAAGTAAGATTTATCTTTAGTTAATACCGCCTGCACAGACCAAGTCACAAATTACAGTGCTTATTTTTTGGGCACTTTCCCATCACTCACAAGAGAGGAGCGGTCGCCAGTACCCTATTTACATATTTTTAGGGTAGGGAAACCGGAATACCTGACACTCCCAGACCATGGATTCCGCTATGCACTTACACATGAGTCTGTACTAGAGCCATAGTTTGGATTTCAGAAGCAGGCAATGTAAAAAAAATCCTGATAATGATTGGTTAGACCACTTTGGTCCTTATCTGAAGATGTCTGCTTGCAACCACTCACATCAAGCACACGCTCCCATAGGTTGCCAAATCCCAGCAATATTTTTCCACCTCATATTTTTTTGGGCTAAAAACTAATATATCATCTTGGATACCAGGATTGTTTTATATGGTCTTCTGTGGATTAATACCTAAAAGTCTTTTGAAAAATATATCGGAAAACCACCAAATCCTGGCATCCCTGCGCTTATGTTAAACAGGACACTGAACCAGTCTTCAACCAAACTTTACAGACATTTGACTCTTAATACACACATATAACAACAGAAACCATCTACATATCTCGCCTCAAATTGCTTTAAAAGTGACCATCCGTGTCCTAATTCGATCGTATTTTACTCTTTTAAAAAAGATACGCGACTTTAGCTATCCACCATCTTGGATTCCTCTCGCTGCTGCTTGAAGAAACTTGAAAGGCATCAGAACCGCAATCCTATTGGTCGATTAAAAATATCTGGTAACGTTCGCTATGCTCATACCAACTTCCATGTGGTTCAGCCAAACGCCTCTGTGGAGCATGGCGAACACAAGGACTGGGCATAGCCACTAAAACTGTAACCCAGAGAAACCTACCAACACGGAGAACATCATACGCAAGCAGAAGCCCTGTCCGTCCTGCTGAAGGCAAGTGCTATCCACTCAGCCACCGTGCCGCCCAGGGTTAGTATCAATTATTTAGATTAAATAATATTTCATAATATGTCCGTTTGATTTTACAAGGACCACAGCACTGGGCTAGGTATAGCACTCTCCGCCTCTCAGCAAAAAGACCAGGGCCTTCTGAGTGGCGTTGCAGGTTCCCTCCCGTGTCTGCGTAGGTTTCCTCTGTCAGTTTCTAGCCGCTCCCGCCAGACCTGTATTCCGACATCTCCACAAAGGCGTTTGGCTGAACCACATGGTCATGGTATCGAGCCCATAGCGAACGCCTTCCCCTAATTATTTTAATCGACCAATCAGGATGCCGGTTCTCACTGCCTTCCAATTTTCTCTCAACACAGCGAAGAAGCCAAATGGGGGTCGTAAAGTCCCGAATCTGTTATAAAGATATATACATCGAATTTAAGACACGAGGTCACTTTAATGCAATTTGAGGCGAGATGTAGATTTCTATGTGATATATTGTTATAAGAGTCTAATGTCCTGTACAAGTTTGGTGAAGCACTGTTCAGTGTTCCTGTTTACACACATCACAGGTTGCCATGGTGGTCCCCATATATTTTTTCCATAAGGGACTTGTGAAGTAAATTTCAAAAGACAATAATCACTATCATGGTATCCCAAGTTGAGTAGATGACGTTTGAGCCAAAAAAAAATCATGAGGTGGAAAATATTCTGGATTTGGCAACTTTGGAGCCTTGGCTTCGATGTAGTGGGGTTGAAGACAGTACTTCATCAGAAACGGACAACTATCCAATCACATATAAGATGGTGTTTTTACAATCCCGCGTCTGAAATCCAACCACTATGCTCATACCAGTCTCATTTGAAGTGCACGAACTACATGTCTGGCGAGATCAACGTTCATGTCCCCTCCCCACTAAATAATTGTACAAAAGTACTGCACCCCAGCCCCCTCTCTCTGTTGGATGAGAGGACAAGGGCCCCAAAAATAAACTGGAAACCACTTTACTCTTCTGTGAAGGCGGTAGAGAAATATAGATAACTTACTACTTCTTATTTAACAGACATATCCTCATGTAAGTTGGATACCTGCTCCTCTCATCCCCTGAAATCACATGGTTGCCCCCAGGTTGTCCCTTGTAGGTCCAGTCCTTTTATCCTTACATCTCCCTCTTGGCGGTGTCCTCAGGAGACATGAATTAATCTTCACAGGGTATCCAGATATACCTTCTTACATCTCCTTGTCTCCCTATGACACCACGACAATGTTCGCTTTATTATCTGCATTTGTAGACCTAAATACTATGCTAAAACTTCTCCAGCCAACCAGACAAAACTGAGGTTTTCCATCTGCCCTAGCCCAAGAGAAAACTTTGTACCAAAAACGCTCTTATATATCTGAACTCTGACATTGTGAATGCTTTGTGTCCTTCGTTAAAATGCGCTATATAAATAAACATCACATTACATTACATTTTTACTTTACATAAACTCCAAGCACACTGGTATCATCAGCACATGGGATAAACCTGCGTAATCTTTGACTCTGAGCTGACTTTTCTTCTCACATCAAGAACAGCTCAAAATTAATTTTTATCATCTAAAGAACATCGCCAGAGTCCCCCCTTCTCTCTCGGGGCAACACTGAGACGCTGATGCATTTATCACCAGTTTGCTTTGACTACGGTATTGCCCGGCTCGCTGGGGGGTCTTCCAAAAAGAATATTTCAGTGACAATTACGTCTAAACTTGCCGCACTTCCCTAACTAAACCAGCGACAACATACACGTTTTAAATCGCTGCTTTGCTCCCCGTGTGTTTCAATCAATTTTAAGGTTATTTTAATGATTTTTAAAGTCTTAATGTCTTAGCCTTCTTGGATAATCAACGCATTCAAATAACAGTACGCTGGCCGCCTGTGCACTTTTAGTAATCGTTAACAACATTTAGCGCTTTTTAGTGTCAGATTTTTTTAATATACTGGTTTTTTATATTTTTTAATTCATGGTTCAGCAAATACACTAGTCCCACTGGAAAACCCACTATACACAGAGCAACACAACTAACGGAGACATGGTAATACAATAAATTGCTCAAACCTGCAAAATAAGCGCCTCACCTTGACTCCGGGAGAAGCACCGTCCACATTGCAAGCTACGTAAGAATCCTGTCGTACACCGCAGAGTAATAAAAACAATCTCTAGTATCCAAACTTTTGAATCGCTGGTGGCAGCATTCACGGCTGATGTCACGGAGCGCTCCTATGTGACACTGGCTGTTAAATCCGTCAGCTTCCACCCTCCGTTCTTCACCGAGCGCCCGCTTACGATTTCGAGCCCGCGGATTTCCGAGGACCATCCTGCCCGTGGCCCATTCCTATCTGGGCAAACCGCTATGCAGCCCTCTCCACCGACAATCCCGTCCCCCTCAGCAAACTCGACACGGGCATCTAACTCTACTCTCGAGATCCCAAGTCCACCTACGAGATAACGCTCCTAAAAGAAGCATCCTCAGCAAAGAGCGTCCACCACCATGTTGACACCCATGCAGCAGCCTCAGACGGGGGAGCGAGCCAGCATCTCCACCCTCACCTCCACCGTCACACAGGCGCCAACCAACCCTCCACCGCTCCCGTCCCCGAGCACACAGCGGGTCCCTTACTGAAGGAGGCAGCACCCCCCGCTCCTCCGCTCCAGTGTTCCAGCGGCGCTCAGACTCGTCCTGCTTGCGGGTGAACCCGCTGTTCCGTCCACACGAGCTCCTTCCCGAGCCACTCTTCGCCCCGACCACTCTGATTAGGAGATTCCATCGGGAACACGTCCCGTCTTCAACCTTTCACTCGCTGTATTCCCGAGGCTCAGTTACCAGACTGCGCATTCGTCTCCCTCCTGCTTCAGTCCTCCTGATACCGTTCAAGGTAGTCGTCATGTGAATTAACACATGAAACTTCATCCGCATCAGAAGTTCACTAAGAAACATTTATGGAGCTTTCCTCCTCCTTCAATCCTCCCTATCGGTTTTTAATTCTGTCCAATCCAACTGGTAAACAAGACTCCTCGTACTGTCTGTTGTGCGCTGCAAAATTGCTTCAGCTACATGCACTCGTTTAAACTTTGTCTTTGTAATAACTTGGCCCTTGTTCTGAAACTAACGATCCTATCGCCAACGATTACACCCCAACGATACGGTTGCAGCCCAAGTGATGGATTACATACTATTTGTTCATGCTCCCCGAGGGGCGTACTGTTGACTATCTACCCCCCCCCCCACCGCACTCCCCCGCCTCCTGCTCACACACACCGGTGAGACCAACTGCAAAACTCTGCGCCTGGCCGTCTGCAGTGCATACCATCCAAACACTGAACGGTGCTGAAACCTTCTACTTGGAGCTAAAAACAACAGGTGTCACCATTTTAGGCCAATTGAGACTGTGATGTTTCCTCGCACCACTCAAAAATGGTTTGTTATATTCTAAAAAACAAATCAAAACAGGACACATTAACGTCCAACCCTGCAAATTCTAAGTTCTGGTTCCTGTAAAATCAATCACCACATTAATCGACTCGACCGTTATTTTAAACTGGGCTAACGAAGTCAGAGTCAATTTAACAAATCATTTTAGATTAATAATGTTATCACTTCTGATTTCTTATGTTATCCTATGCTGAACATGGCTGACCCAAAATACAGAAATGCAGTCTAATAGAACAACACCACCCAATTTTTAATGCGTATCCGTAATACGAGAAAACTTAAGGGGAGCATAGCTCATTGTTTAGGGAGCAACTTTGTCACCCATCAGAAGCCCTTGAAGTTTCTTCTTTAATAATTTCTTTTAAAATGGATCAAAAGCAATCGTCTACTCGTGTCATTCCTTAACGTGCAACCACAGCATGGTGCGATGTAGGACCATTTTTTACTGGAACTGACTTTCTATTCGTGTCACAATTTTGATAGTTGTAGATACATATTTTAATGTACATGTGGATAAGTAGATACAAAATGCAAAGAGCTGGCTCTGTATTTGGGTGACCTTTGGTTCTTCACACCGTGAGGCCCCACCCACATCCGGCTCACTCATGACCGGCTAATTACAAAGTTAATGATCAAATGTAATGGTTTATGTGGCTTGGGTCAAGCATTTCTGTGTATTTTTTGACATGTGTTTTCAAGCAATCCACCGCTAATTTACTACTGTTAAAAAACCACATACATAAAAACACATAACTGTTCATGGGATGCGAAAGTTTGAGAAAAATCCCTGCGCTGACTGTTGATGAAGTGAATAACGCCTGGTCACCACCATTTCGACTGTCTGACGGCCAGTCTCCTTGACGGTTAAAATATACCAGTAAGAAAAAAAGGCCCATAATAAGGCAACTCGTTTAGGAACAGAACAAGAGTGCCGAGCCGAACAGTCAATCCAATTTCCAGGGCATTATAAATCTAAATGATTGTGAATTTAACCGTTCTACGTAAGAATCAAAACGAAATTGTATTTTTCTGACAGAGTGGAGTTGCAGGTACAAGTTTCTGTGTGGTTTCCAACATTGGTAAGATTAACGAACCCCCCTGTAAGGGGGGGGAGTGCCCCTAAATGTTCCTCTAAATCAGGTTTATTGAGTTCGCACAGTTTTTCGATGACAAAGTACAAGGAATCAAAAACTCTAGCACCTCCACACACGTAAACAATCAACACCAGAGAAGCTTTCTGACGACTCTCATGGCACCTGTGGATTCTAAACTGTCCCAAAAAGATTAATCTTGATCTGAGCTTCCTCCCCATTACCGGGATCTTTTGCCCTCTAAATTTCTAAGTGCCTGCCTGACATTTTGTGTACCTTCTCTTGTCACAAAGAGTAAACATGTCTCTGTCGGCAAAAATTTCCGTTGCCCTATAAAACAGCAGGCATAAACCTCTCCTTAAAAGACATCTGGATCCTGCGGACATCAAAATTAAAACAGCGGCCCATATCGCATCAGCCTTTATTTGGAATAAGTCTTGAAAAAGTGGCCTCCAACAACTTTCCTTAATTTTAACAATAATAATTCTTGTTGATATTTCCATCTGGGTTTTAGACCCCACCACACTCTGAACCGCTCTATGAAGTAACAAACGACATTCGACTTCAACACTGGGCTTAAAGTCATCCATTTTGGCATGTTAGATCTTATCCGCGTCGACACTGTCGACCATGTGATCCCTCATGCAGAGACGTGAACGGGGGCTGGTCACTGCACTGCCCTTTCTGGTTTAGGTCTATTACCGGGAATAGGAATATCTGTGAATTGGGAGACTGCGTCTCAGAAATGTGCCCTGCCTGTGTTACCACAGGGCATAAGGACCTCTCCGATGTAAGCTCTACATGCTGCCTTAGTCAGTTAATAAAACAGAAACAAAGTTCCTACCACAATGACGTCTGACGACACTCCTGATCTATTCCACTGACTGCAGTAGATCATGGACCCTGATTGCTCCTCACTGACCAACAGATCATACTTGATGCAAAAGATTGTCTCCAGCTAAATACAGACAATACCTATATGCATTGTCTTTGGTTCCCCAGAATCAAAGAAGAGTCTTTGTCAACTTCATCTCGCTCTCTACTGCGGCAGACAAGGTCAAAAGTTGGGTAATACTGGAATCAGACCAAAATTTCAATAGCCCACATAAAATCAAATAACATAACACTTTTTTACCATCTGAAGAACATTCCATAGTTAGAAATAAGTGTCAGCAGACGTAGATTCTTTCCATGCATTTGTCTCCAGCAGCTAGACGGACTGCCAATCCTGCTTACAGGTCTGTCCCAAACAACTTAGCAGCTGCATACATCCAAATGCAGCACTAGAGTCCTGACAAACCAAATAGACCATAGTAGATCCGTCCTCAGTCTCTGCACTGCTTCCTGTGGCTCAAGAATAGATTTTTAATAACGGCTCTCTGGTACTAGTCTCTCCAATGGCCTTGCACCAAATTCATTAGTGACATTTGGTGCAGAGGAACCAGCCCACTCTGAGGAGCACAGGGACGCCTCCCTGTGCCCAGATAAACCAAACATGAGGCTGCTTTCAGATCATAGCTGCTAAATCTGAACAATCTCCCTGAAAATGTGAGGGAGGCGTCTACTCTGTCAATGTTCAAATCACAGGTAAAGGACGTTCTGTTGCCTGTGCAAATACAACTGAAGGATTTTATCTCCATTTTTAATGCACTGCTGTCATTTATTTATTTATTTAAATTTCTTGTGTAATTTTTGAAAAGTTGTAATGTTTTATTCTTTTTGTGTATTTTAATGTTTAATTGTGTTTTAATCTGGTGTATTTTAATGTTTAAGTGGTGAGTTCTGGTTTGTTTATGCTGAGGGTGATGTGACTGAACGCTTGGTTTGCCATGTGTTATAAAACCTCTACAAATAAACTTTGAATGATTGATTGGATTGGTCTGATCTTCAGATTTGCTTTATCCTATGAACCTTCCCGCCCCCCTCCTCCGCACAGACTCCAAACATCCCAAAAATCAGGACACCACTCACGGCGACATCTTTCCTGCACTACCCCCGTCTCTGAACAGTCTGCCGAGGGATCTCACCGCACAACATTCATATTTTTAAAAGCCTCAAGACACTCCTTTTACAGTAGCTTGTATTGATGTGTAATTATGAATTATTCGTTTTAGTTCATGTATTTATTGTTGTGAGACTCATTTTGATGTAGGGTTTTATGATTATGTATCTACCTTTGTACGAAGTGTTATATTATGATGTAGGCACTGCCGTGGTTTTGTTTTGTCGTCACATTTTATGTTTTACTTTCTATTGTATTGTTTTTGTATCCCCTTGTTTCCCTGAAACACTGGGAGCTGGTCTGCTTGGCGCAGTCTGTTTCTGGACCTGGGGTCGCGCTCTCTGCGCCTGGCAGATGCTCCTTAAGGCGCGTCTCACTGGATACATCTGCACCCTCCCAGCCCCTATATCTGTTTATGTTTTACCTATTTTAACCTGATTGACTTGTGGGTGTGTTAGTGTGTGTATTTTCACGCAGATGATTATATATAATAATAAATTTTTGTGGGGGTCTGTGGGAGTGGGTTGAGGCATATTGGATTTTTCGTTTGAAAAGCGCTTTATAAATAAAATTTTGATTGATTGATATGGTCATAGTTACATGGCCACTTGTGCGGCGCGCTGCGGTTGTTGTCAAAGCGGCTCACAGGAAGCCGCTGACCGGGAACCGCGGAAAACCCACTGTCCTCCTGAAGTCCAAAATTGAGTATCAGTCCATTAGCCTCTCCAGTACTTTTCAAAAACCTGAAGGAGGCTGAGATTGGATCCACAATATTGAAACAAACCCATCCGCAACACCCAGGCATGGCACACTTGCCTCCAGTCCTGGGTTACTTGACCCCCAGCATGGCTCCGTTACTCCTTCAGCGACGCTTCCCTTACTACACACAGGGTTCGAGATTCTGCCAGACCAAGCACCGAGACTTTATTCTTCATTAAAAAAAAACAAGCAATCCAATCAAATTTTAGTTTAAAGCCGCTTGCATACATATATTTTTACAATGTGCTTACAGTTAAGTTAAAAACAATCCAACAGCCCAGCCTAAACCCGCCTCCCACAACCCCCCAAAACCACATTGATATTTAGATTTACAGTGCGTGGTCAATTGTGGGGGGTTTGGACCACACATAGGCTGAACTCGTCACCGAGTCCTGTTTGCCATGGGAGACCTATTAAACACTTTTTTACACTATTTGCATCAGATATGTGAAAAATTATAGGTAACGTCATGAATTTTTACATGAAATATCAGAGCTGGGTAGGGCATCAGAAGATAATGATCCCCGTTTCTGTCAAAGGCTGATATCTGTGGCACTTTTGACACTAAGACTGTATCAAAAGTAAAAAGCTTTAAGTTTTGAGTAAATTTGTTTAGAAATTCACTGATAAAAGGGGCAGGCTGACGTTTTGTCAAGTACCCCACAATTCTCATTTACGCGACAATTGAAAAGCACACAGAATTTTACAACCTCCCAGGTAAAGACCATGTTCGTGGGCTCCAGGCAAACTCTTCCACTAAGCTCTTTTGGATCAACACATAGAGGAACATAATAGGGTTTTTCAGTTACTGGCACCAAAACGAAGACTGCACTCCCATGTGAGACACAGCTCCGTCCCGCACAGCAGGAGAATGGATGTAACCTTATTTCCAATGAAGTGCCCCTGCCGCCAGTGCCTGCTTTTGGATGTCTCCCCTCCCACCTTCAGCTTTCAATTATTATTGTTGTCTATAGCGCTCATGCACACGACTGGGGAGGGTGGCCTTCGAGTGACTTGATATCATCACCACTGAATCCTAAGAAAGCCAAAACCTTCTGTTGCAGAATGAATCGGCTGAATGGTGGACATGGAAAAGTGTTGAAACACCGAGTAATCTGATGGGGTCCGTCGCCTGCTTGTTCCCGTGCGAGGTATTGTTGTTATCCAAAGAACATCAAGATGGAGCAATATTGATATGTCTTTTATCATTGTATCTTACCGCAGGGCCTGTAACCCATCACGGGCAGACTGTAAATAATCACTTTAAGTCACTAATGCACTAGACTGAAACACCTGCCTGCTGATTCGCACTCCTTTCTTATTGCCACTTTTGTATTGTATATAATATAGCCTTCACAGACTTTATTTTTATCCTTAACAGCGATATAGTGTTTCTATCGTATGCCAAATAGACAGTGAATCGTTCCCTGTGTGAGAGGAAATATAGTCTATTTTCTGTATCTTATCTAAATAGCATATTGGACTTAAAACAACTCCCAGGTCTAGATTCACAAGAAACAATGCGTAACATGAATGTACGTAATGCCTTAATCTCCTTAAAAACAGCAGTACCTAACTTACTTAAATGTATATTATTCAAATCTATCGATGTCACTCTCTGAAAACTGTTGGCTCTATCTTTAGTGTCGCCACTTTTCTGGTTAAAAGATGGTGAAAAAAGAGGAGGAGAAGAGAACCTCAAGGAGACTCAATGAGAAGGTATCCTCCCATTGGCGGACACTTAGAATCCAAGTCTGAAAAGAGCTCACCCGCAGGCGGGAGAGGCGGGTCAGGGCGACATTCACAATAAGATAAAAGACGGGTCCCAGGTTCCCCAACGGTCCACTTCTTAAAACAACACGGTGAATCACAACAGGCTACAAGTGAAGGCATAATATGATAGATAAAGTAGAAGGGAGGATCTGCTCTAAATAGGCAGGGCCACGTCACTGAAATAATACATCCAATCCTCGCCTGCTCTGGACCGAGCTGTGTCTCCATGAGGCATTCCTTCGTTGGGGTGCCATAAAATTAACCCTAGTTGTCCTCTCTGGTTGCATCCAAAAAGAGCTGTTGGAAAGAGTTTTCTATACCCACGAACATATGTCTTATACATTGGAGTTGAAAATTCTGTAGGTGCGTTTTACATTGTCGGCGGTAAAATGAGAATTTTAGTACTTGACAAAAAGCAGCTGCCTTTGTTCATGATTTTCTAAAACTAATTTATCTCAAAATTAAAATCTTTTACTTGAACAGTAAAAGTGTCCAAAATCTACAATCACCCTCTGACAGTACAAGGGCCGAGCTTATATCTAGATACCCCCACCAAAATATTTTCATGGAAAAATTTAATGAGTTACATTTATTTTTTCACATTCTGATCAAATGTGTAAATTAATCGTTAAATAGTCTCCCCTGGCTTAACAGACTATACGATTCAACTATTGTGGTCCAATACCCACCATGACCCACGCAACAATTAAATATAAATTATAAATGGGTTTTGGTCTGTGGAGAGGTTTGACTCGGCATTTGATTGGTTGAACTTAACGTAAAGCACTTTGTTTAATGTTTGTGTAGAATACGCGTTATATATATAAATTGGAGTGATTTTGATTGAAAATAAAGTCTCCGGGCTGGTCCTGCACAATCTCCGACCCTGTTGTTAGGTAGGAAATGGATCATCAAGCTAAGGAGTAACGACCATAGACTCATGCTAAACCCAGGACTGGCAGGCCAAGGTTCCACTGCCGGGGGTTGGTGGCAACGTTTGTTCTAATTAGTGTGATCACACGCCTCAGCCTCCCCTTCAGGGCTATTAAAAGGACTGGAGCAGAAACTTCGACTGATACTCAAAGCTTGGACGCAGGAGAACATGGTTTCAGCGGTCCCATCCAGCGGCCGTCTGTACCCTTTACAACAACACGCAGCGCGCAGCCACAACGTGGCCATGTAACCTAGACCATATCAATCAATCAATTTTATTTATACAGCCCTTTTCAAACGAAAAAATCCATTATGCTAAACCCCACAGCCCCACAGACCCCCCCCAAAACCACTTTTTATTATTGATATACACCACATGCGTGAAAAATACACACAAAAACACACCCACACATCACAATCAGTAAAATAGGTAAAACAATAAAAAGAATATACTGGGTGCAGAGGTAGCCAGCAGAAGAAGCGCCATTCAAGAGCCCTCTCACCAGGAGCAGAGACGCCCCAACCCCCCCCAGGCCCAAAACCAGACCCCTGCACCACACAGTCCCACACTCCCAGGGTTTCCAGGAAACCCTGGATACTAAAACAATAACAATCGAAAGTAAACATTAAAATGTGAACAAAAAAAAAAAAGCAGCTGCCTATTATTTATAATAACAATATAACAGTAGAAATATAAATAAATAAAAACTAAATATAATGTGTCTAAAAAACAAAAACATTTACTAATAACCCATTAATTAAGATTAAAACTAATCAAACTAATCTAAAAAAGGGGTGGCTTGGAAGCCTGCTTTTAAAAAGTATGATTGGTTCTCTCGCCACCTGAGCTCCTTCCGCAACTGTTCCAGTGAACGGCCATATGCTAAAATTCCACCCGTGAGTGGTGTTCCTGACTTTGGATGTTAATCAGCGCCGGGAGGACGCAGGCCGGAAGGGGCATATAAAATGCATATCTGAAAATAAGAATCAATCAATCAATCTATCAAAGTTATTTGTTAAGCCCTTTCTTACACAGGCATACACAAACCTTCACAGTCCACATCACAAAGCTTCATCATAAAACAAACACCAGAATCACAATAAAACATTAAAATTCACTCAAAAGTTTAAAACACAGAGTAAAATCATTAAAATCACCAACAAAAATAAAACAGTAAAACTTTCAAAATTTACACAAGAAATTTAAAAAAAATAAAGAAATGACAGCAGTGCATTAAAAAATGAATAAAATCCTCAGTTTATCACAGCAAACAGTACATCCGTTAACCTGGATTTGAACTGTGGACAAGTTAACGCCTCCCTCACATTTTTCAGGGGAATTGTTCCAGATCTTTACTGCATGAGCTAAACCCCTCCCATTTGGTCTCACACTGGCACCACAGAGCCATCCTGTGCTCCTCAAGTCCGGGCGGTTCATAAACACCAACATGCCACTAATTATTCTGGTCACACCAGAGAGACTTTACACAACAGAGCCTTTAAAAATCTATTCTTTGACCACAGAAGCCATGCAGAACACTGAGACCACTTAATATGTCAACTAACTTCCTTTCCTGCTGGACCTACTGCTGGCATTTGGATTACGGCAGCGCTTACTGGGCTTTTGACAGACCGTAACAGCCATTGCAGTACTAGCCTCTGAACAAATGCATGGACAAGAATCGCCTATCGCCCCTGGACACTTTTTCTAATTGGCAATTGCTGCAGATGGGAAAAAAGCTTTGATGTATTATTTTAATGTGGCCCTATTAAATGTATCAGTCCTATTGACCCCCAATTGCGACCTTGTCTGAAGAAGGAAGGAGAGAGACTGAATTGACAATGCCACCACGACTCTTGGTTTCTGACCAAAGACAATAGTTCGTGTGTGTCTGTAGTGAGCGGGAAAATTATTTCATCCATCACTGATTCGTTGATTCTGTAGACAAATCCATGTCCATTTCGCCTGCACTCAGTGAGACATAGATCGAGTCGTCCACCGTAAGTGTGGTAGAAACTTTATTTTCTTGGTCTTGTATTTAACTACCTAACGCAGCATGTAGAGATTAAATATAAGGTCCCAGATCTCCCCTGGGGTACACCACAGTCACCACATCTTCTGAGACGCAGTCTCACAATCTCCACAAGTACTTCCTATCCTCCATAAGACCTAAACCAGTCAGGTGGTCCATGACACCACCCATCCTTCCATCTCTTCTGCATAGGATCTCATGTCACAGTTCGGAAACGCGCACTAAATCAACATGACCAAAACTGTACTTTACCTGCATCATGGATTGAATTGTCGTTTGTTACCCTTCACTAGAGCGCTCAGGCTAGTTTGGGGTCCCAAACCAACGAACATATCAAAAGATTATTCAGTTAAAAATTCAGTAAGTTGTGGAGGCCACTTTTCAAGAATTTATCCAATAAACGGCATATTCGATTTGGCGATAATTTGCGAAGTCCCGCAGAATCCAATGCCGCGTTTTTAAGGAGAGGCTTATGACTCTGTTTTTAAGCCATAGAAATTTCCTGACACCCCAAGACATGTTATACTATTTGTGTCAGTGAAGTAACAAACTGCTCAGGACAGGAACTTCAAAATTTAAGGCAAGATATCCACAACATTGGAGGACTCACTCAATGATTAATCTATTACATTTCATATCCACATGGCATATATTAGCTCAGATAACTCGCTCTGTGCATTGTTATACGTGCTGGAGGTGATATTTTTGATTCCTTTACGTTGGGCATCGAAAAAACTGTGCGAACATTCATTACACTAATTAGAGGAAAATTCTAGGCAAAACTTTACAGGGGGTTCGTTTAATCTACCAACGGTGAAAACATAACACGAAATATGGGTCGCGCAACCTCCAATATGTCAGAAAAAATACATTTCTCTTTTCTACGTAATCCCCTCTAATGCACCCAGCGCATCTTTAAAATTTCTAATCGACCTGAAAATGGACTTTCGCCACTCTCCGATCGGACCCGCCGGCACTCTTGCTTCTGTCCCTAAAACCGATCTGCCTTAGTCCTTGGGCCTTTTTCTACTGTAACTATTGATCCGGCACAGACACAGGCGTCCAACAGTCAAAGCACTGTGACTGAGTTCGACAAAATTTCATCACATAGAGCTTGGATTTGTCCTATCAAATTTACATACCTGAACAGGTCACTTGATTTCATGTAGTGTCTTCTTCTATCAGTTGTAAATTCAAGCTGGTGGTTTGCTAGCACAAAACACATTCCTAAAAAATACACAGAAATATCTGACATAGCAACAGCAACGAATAACAATTGTTGATACATTAACCCCCTTTGTAATTAGCAGTCAAGAGTGTCCCCCCTCTGTGGAGTCGCCACTCACTGCTGATGAAACCAAAGTCCTCAATATACCGAACCAGCTCCTTTGCATTTCTGTCATCACATTATCACAATACATTTAAATCACCTGTAATAACTAAACTATCAAAAGCGTCACACGAATATAGTAGTTCAGTAAAATGGCAAAAAAACCAACAACTGTGTGCCGGACCGACTATGAAAAGTTAAAATGGCGTTGCCCATTTAAAAAAATATACACTAACATGAAAATTTCCAAGGGCATTCTATGGGACAACTGCTCCTCGAAAAACTGCAGCATGCCTCCCCCCTTTTTTGTCTCGTAGTTCGGATTCGGAATTTAAAATTGGGTGGTGTTGCTTCTATTAAACGGCATTTCCTGGATTTGTCCAGCCATTTCTGCCATAACATAAAATCCAGATCATAAGAAGTGATAAAATTATTAATTAAAAATAGTTTTTACATAAGGATCTACATTAAGCATGAGCAATTTAAAATAACCAAGGCGATTAATGTGGTTGTGATTTCTACAGAACAGAAATTAAGTTGCAGGTTGGACCGTCCTAACGGTCTGTCCGTTTTGATTTCGTCTTTTAGAATTCTCAAAAACTTTTTGAGCTGCTGAACACACACAGTCTCAATTGGCCTAAAATGTTAAAAACCTGTGTTCTTTACTCCCAGAATCAGAAGATGTCAGCACAGTCTGTGTGGACTGAAAGCACTGCCATACAGACAGGAGCATTGCACCGTTGTTACTCTCCCTGCTGACAGAGTCGGGGGAGTGCGTGGGTCCAGGGCCCTGATGAAACATCACGCCCCCCTCGGAGCACGAACAACATAACGTATTATGCACCATCACAGCTGCTACCGATCTGTTGTTAATCCTCTGGACAAGCTTCGTTACTTCCAGAAAAAGGGTCAAATATTCACAAAACAAAGTTAAAAGTAGCTGCATGTACCTATGGCCACATATCAGCGCCAACAACACACTGTAAGCTGTCCCTCTGTTTACAGTCTGGATTGGAACCAGAAATAAAAACAGATAGTCCGGAGATGGAAGATGTGGAACAATCCTTAAAATGTTTCTTATTCCTCGACTCTGAATTTTCAGTCTTAATTCCCACTGGCACGACACCTTAAACGTATCAGCAGGACTGAACAGAGAGTACGTATACATCTGGTACAGTATCCCGAATAAACAGCGTTGACCGCGTTTGCAGAAGCGAACTGTCTCACGATGACTCTCCTATAATCAATGGTCGGCGAAGAGTGCCTCCTCGAGAAGGAGCTCGGTGGACGGAACTACCGGTTCACCCTAAAGCAGGACCCGAGCCTAGCGCCGCTGAAACACTTAAGGGACTCTTGACTCTCAGCTACAGCGACCCACCTGTCCGACCAGAGCGGTGAAGGGGCTGCTCTGACCTCTGCCTGACCCGTGGAGGTACTGTCATATGGAGAGCTACCCCAGTCTGAGGCGGCTGCACTGGGTAACATGGCTTACCCTCGGTTTCCCTGAGACGGCTTCCTTAGAGCGTGGTCCCCCGCGTATGGACGTGGATCCTCGAGCAAAAGAGTTGCTGCAGTGTCCAGAGGTTCTGCTGAGCCGATGTCGTGGAGGGGCGGCATAGCGGTTTGCTCACTCGGACATGGCCAACGGCCAATCGCCTCGGATCCCTCCGCCACCCCCCCCCCCTCCCGGCTCGTTATTCGTAAGTCGGCGCTTAGGTTAAACAGAGGTCCGAGACTGACAGCGCTCCCACACACAGTTCCAATATCACGCGCAGTGACATCACCGGAATGCTCCCAACGCACGCACGTCAAAAAGTTTGGATAACGAAAGAGTTTCTCATTCAACTCGGCGGTGAGACATTGAATCTTTTCGTAGATCGGCTATGGTGGCAGACGGTCGCCTCTCACGGGACTCCAAAGTAGCGACTAATATTTCATGTTTGAACCAATTTCTATTGTCACTTTCCAGGTCCCTAGTAGCTTTTACTCTTCTACTAGTTTTCAGTCACTAATGGCTAGTTCTGAAACCACTGAATAAAAAGAATAATCACTCAATATATTAAAAAACTGAACAATAAAACCCTAAAAAGTTTTAAAAAGTTACGAAAAAGTGCACAAGCACCCCAGTACTGCTTACTTACACACTCGATGATCTCATCCCAAGAAGCCCCAAGACCATGAAGACATTAAAATCATGACAAAACCTTAAAATGATCCTAAACACAAACGGAGCCTAATGCAGGCATTTTAAAAACCTGTAATGTGGTCCCGCCCCGGGTCTTAGTCAGACACGTGCCCAATTTTGAATAATTGTAAACCGAAATCATCTTTTGGGAAGACCTGAGAGCAGTGAGGCATTACATGAGTCAATGCAACTGTGATAAAACATCAGCGTCTCTGGTTCCCCCAGAGAGAAGGGCGACATCTGGCGTTGTTTTCTTAGTGATAATAATCTATTTTGTAGTTCTGGATGTGAGGAATAAAAGTCACTCAGAGTCAAAGATTACGCCCCAGTTTTCCACTCTGTCGATGATCATAAAAGAGGTGATTGGAGTTTTATTAACACTATGTAATGTAGGGATGTTTATTTCTATAGCGCATTTAACAACCAAGTCACCAAAGCACTTCACATTTCTATGTCAGATAGATAAGATAGGTTGGTAAAAGTTTTCTCTCTCTGGGGCCTCAGGCCATGTAAAACCTCAGTTTTGTCCTGTACGGAGAAATTTGGACTGCCATCCCAGGATTCTCAGTCTAAAATGCCTTAAAAAAGAGCATACCATGGGCCTGGGTGTCCATCAGGGAACATAGAATGTTCAGCTGATTTCATCGCATAACTGTGGAAGTTAATTCCATGTCTCCTGATGACACCGCCAAAGGAGCATAACACATTAAAAAGGACTGGACCTAAACTGAACCCTGGCACCCCACAGTGATTTCATGCCTGAGAGACTGTATTCCAAATTACCATGAAGATCTGTCCTGTTAATAGACGTAGTTAATTTATCTTTATTTAAAGACCGCCCCTTTCACAACCAAGTCACAAAGAGTTTACAGTTCTTTATTTTCTGGACTTGTCCGCTCACTCCACAAGAGATGGACCGGGTCGCCAGTACCATGTACATATCTTTAGTGGTAGGGAAAACTGGATAGCCTGACTAACGCGCAAAACCCATATTCGCTGCACGTCACACATGAGTCTGTACTGGGAGCCATAGTGGCTTTGGATTTCAGAAGGCAGGCATTTAAAAAAAAACCTTATATTATGATAGACCACTTGGTCCTTATCTTAAAGAAGTCTGCTTTCAACCACTCACATCGCACCACATCCCATAGTGCCAAATCCCAGCAAGATTTTCCCAATCAAGTTTTGTTTGGCTAAAAAAAACGTAATAGAATCAACTTGGATACCTGATTTGTTTATTGTCCTTTCTGTTTATTTAATACCTAACATGCCTTTTTTGGAAAAAATTATCGGAACCACCAACTCAACCCCTCTCATAAGTTAAACAGAACACTGAACCAGTGCTCAACCAAACTTTACAGGAACATTTGACTCTTAATACACACAATACAACTTAAACCAGCTACACTCGCCTCAAATTGCAATAAAAAGTGACCCCGTGCTTAATTCGATCGTTATTTATACGCTTTTAAATAGAGACGCACGGTAACGTCCACCACTTGATGTCCTCTCGCTGCTGCTTGAAGAAACTGAGAAGGCATTGCAGAACCGCAATCCTGATTGGTCATAACAAAATATTCTGGGAAGGTTCGGCGATGGCTCGATACCAAACCCAGTTTCCACCAAACGCCTCTGGTAGGAGCATGCGAACAACAAGGGTCTGGCAGAGCTCAGGCTAGAAACTGGTACCCAGAGGAAACCTAACCAATCAACGGAGAACATGCAAACGACACTCAGAAAGGCCTGCCACTTCTTGCTGAAGCGAGAGTGCTATCCACTCATCCACCGTGCCGCCAGGTTAGGGTGAATCAATAATTTTAATAAATCATGATTCTAAAAAGTTGACCATGTTGATTTACAAGGTCCACAGCAACGGTGGCTGATGGATAGCACTCTCCCTCTCACAAAAGACCAGCCTTTTCTGAGTGGCGTTTTGCATGTTCTCCCCGTGTCTCGGAGTTTTCCTCTGGTACATTTTTTCTAGCCTGGCTCGTGCCAACCCCTGGAAGTGCCCCTTCTCCACCAGAGACTTTGGCTGAACCACATGGTCTGGTATCGAGCCCATACAACGCCTTCCCCATATTATTATATTAATCGACCAATCAGGATTGCCGTCTGCACTGCCTCCTCAATGGCCTCAATCGCACGAGAGAATCCAAGATGGGACGTAAAGTCCGCGATCTTTTTAAAAGATATATAACGATCGAAATTAAGACACTAGTCAACTTGTAATGGCATTGTACGAGATGTAGAGGTTCTATGTTATATAGGGGTTATTAAATCTAATGTTCCTTAAATTTTTAAGCACTGGTTCAGGTTTCCTGTTACACACTAGGCACAGGGTGCCCAGGTTTGGTGGTTCTCCGCATATATTTTCCGATAAACTTGTAGGTATTAAATAAACAGAAAAGACAATAAACACAATCCATGGTTGCCCAATTGATTAAAGAATTTTTAGCCAAAAAATATCATTGAGGGGTAAAATATTGCTGGGATTTGTCAACCTAATACCTTGCTTCGAGATGTTGATAGCAACTTCATTCAGAATAACGGACATGTGTCTATCCAATCACATATAAGGATGTTTTTTTTACAATGCCCTGCCTTCGGAAATCACCACTATTGCTCATACCCGACTCTTTGTGAAACACGAACTACTGGTCTGGCGAGAGTCAGGCTATCAGTTTCCCCTACCACTAAAAATATGTTCAATAGGGTAATGCGACACCCCGCCCATCCTCTTGGATGTAGGACATTGCCCCAAAAAATAAAACTTAAACCTCTATGTGACCTGTCTGTGATGCGGATATAAATTAGATAACTTACTTACTTCTTATTTAACAACAGATCCTTCTTTAAGTTTTGGAATACCTGCGCCTCTCTCCATGAAATCACCTGTTGTTGTGCCCAGTTCCATTTAGTCCAGTCCCTTTTAACCGTACAGCCTCCCTCATTGGCGTGTCATCTGGTGACTGGAATTACTTACACAGTATGCAGATAGACTCACTGTACATCTCCCTGTCTCCTGAGAAACCACCAATGGATGCTCTGTTTTAACTGGCATTGTAACCTGAAATCCTATCAGAAACTTGCTCCACTCAACAAGACAAATCTGAGTGTTTCATCCCCTGAGTCGCTTTCCAACCGACATGTATGAAAACTTTTGCTGTTCATTTTTCCATTTTGCAGTGAAATTTATGGGGAACCCTCCTGTTTGTCAGAGGGCGGAGCCATAATAACATTTCGGTCGTATCTTGACTTGAGGAACATGTGTACCGAATTTCATGGCTCTACGACAAACTTGACCTCTGAAACTCCCATTGGCTGTTGTAGGTGGCGCTGTTCTGGTATTTTTTGAGTCCCATAAAAATAAACACCAAAATATCAAATTTTTCACCAGGTCTGATGTTTGGTCAAAATTTTACAACTTTTCATGCATGTTCAGGGGGTGAAATTAAGGCTCAAAGTGCAGAATTTGACATCTCTCGAGCAAAAACAATAGGCCCTTTCCCCGTTCGGGGCTCGGGCCTAATAAATAAATAAATAAAAAAGGAATTTTTTTTTTCGACGTCTCGAGCAAAAACAATATAGGTTTCAATGGCACGTGATACATCATTTTAAAGCTTTTGAGTTTGCGCACGCAACTATCACGTTTTGGTGAGTGACGGGCGCTGACGCGTCCGTCACGCACCGCCACCATTTGTTTTCACCATTGTGAAAGCAATAGGCCCTTACCCCGTTCGGGGCTCGGGCCTAATAAATAAATAAAAAAGGAATTTTTTTTTTGACGTCTCGAGCAAAAACAATATAGGTTTCAATGGCACGTGCTACATAATTTTAAAGCTTTTGAGTTTACGCACGCAACCGTCACATTTTGGTGAGTGACGGGCGCTGACGCGTCCGTCACGCACCGCCACCATTTGTTTTCACCATTGTGAAAGCAATAGGCCCTTACCCCGTTCGGGGCTCGGGCCTAATAAAGTGAGGTAATGCAGCTTTAAACAGGGCTACTTTAATGTCCTTCCATAAAGCTCATACTCGTGTCGTGAGCTTGTTAAAGTTCATCGGGCTGAAACATTCAGAGTTCAGGGTAAAGATTTTAAAAAATGGGCACTGGGGGTAAAGGGTTGATCTCCTACTGCATTGGTGCGGGTGGGGGTACTTGCAGCTATAGTCCCGGCCAATTGGAAGTGAATAACCCAGCCTGTCCCTCGCTGAGAACGGCTCCATCTCACGTACTGCTGCCGCTGTATACGGAGCGTCCGCCAGGCCTCCTTGTAAATGTGATCCACCGACTTTAAAACTTTAGTCACAAGACCCACATGCACCACATAATCCCAAACTCCCTGGAGCCGGTGCCAGACCCTACGGAAATCTAGGACTACTTATATTTAATTAAAGAAGCGTGAATATATCATTTTTTGATGGGTTACACGGGAGATGCTGACTTCTTCTTCTACTGATGGTGACGTGTTTCTATTGGTTAATCAGTTAACTACGGTTTCTATTGGAAGAGGAGACTGTTCTATTCAGGGAGACACAAACAGACACTATGAAAACTCTGTACAATGATTGTGTTGAGAGCAGATTGGGGCAGATGCTGTACAATTTGTCGGTCCATGCAGTAAACACTTCTTCTACTAAATAATCAGTCTGGTGTTCTTTGCATCATTGATTCTTTGCCTCTGCCTCTTTCTGTCCATCTGGCATTTAAAGGACCAACTACTTGAGCATTTAGAGTTAACTCAAGACCATGACTAGTCCATCGCTGGAGGGGTGTTCAGTTTGTTCCTGGTGAGCTGAAAACCATAAAAATATGTGCTTGGTTTACCACTTTGCAGATGGTGCAGGTCTCAAAGGGGGATCACTGTGATGAAGGATATGGAGATTTCTTATTGGCGAGACAATACAGAGAGAATAAACAGACAATAATAATAATAATGCATTGTTTTTATATAGAGCTTTTTTGGACGCTCAAAGACGCTTCACATGTCATTATTCATTCACTCCATACACAGTGGTGATAAACTACTACTGTAGCCACAGCTGCCCTGGGGCACACTGACAGAAGCGAGCCAACCAGTCTGTGCCATCGGCCCCTCCGACCACCACCAACCATTCACACACACACCAGACTCATTCTAGGCAATGGGGGTGAAGTGTCTTGCCTAAGGACACAACAGCAGTTTGGCACTTTACAGCCACAGCCGCCCCACTGTGGCATCAGGTGTTCCCAGAGGTTAAGTGTCTTGCCAAGCACACACCGACAGTAGACACAACCAACTGAGCTACTGTTGCCCTACATACAGATACAATACACAGATAATACATAGACATTACACAGACAATCCAGAGACAATCCAGGTTACCAGCTGCCTGTCGTCACGTTTGATCGAAGCCCTTTGCTAACACAGTCTGCTCTTCGCCGCAGGTCCATTCGGTGCTTGTTCCCGGACTCCGAGCAGTTTAACTTCACCACAGATGGAGTCTTTCTTTTGAACTGCACATCTGACCTTTTCACCACATGGAGGCGACGACGAGCCCTCCCCCCTCTCCCCCTCTCTCTCTACCTCTCTCTCCTTTTTGACATTTCCTCACAAAGTGCCGACCCGGAGCGGAACAGGACGATTTGGAGACAGCGCTGAACTTTTCTGCTGGAGTGGAGCTGCACGCGCTGGAGCTAAGTGAGGGATAAAAGACAGTTTCAACTTTATGGACTTTCAAAATGTGCTTTTTTCTGCACAGCTGCCAGAACAGTGACAATTTCAACTGCAAAACCACAGTAGAATGTGCCCGGGAGAGAAAGGGGGGCGGGGGGGAGGGGGGGGGGGGGGGGGGGGGAGGTCAGAGAGGGGGTGATTATGCAGCAGTTTTTGTCTGAAACTGAATTCTGTAACTTAACTTTGAGGAAATGAATATAGTACAAGCTCAACACTATTCAATTCAATTTTTTTTGGTATAGCCACTTAGACGCCACTTATGTACATTTTGACTGCCAAATCCATAGTCACGTTTCCACCGCAGGAAACTTTGGGGTAATTTTCCAGGGCCAATACACAGATAATATAAAGACAATACACAGACAATACAGAGACGATACGCGTCTTCACTTCAGGAACCTCCCCCACTGGGCCATTTACAGGAACTTTTACGAGAACCAACGGAGTCCTCAATGCTAGGTACTCCGTTGGGCCCTGAACAGCTCCTGGCGGGGCTGGAGTTTAACAGGGCAGGCTCAGACGCCAGCAGAAAGCAGCAAAACAACCAGCATATTTTAAATCCAGCAGCATTTGGCCGAGCAGACGCCACTGGAAACGACAGACAACAACAGCAAGACGTACGATAAGGGAATTGCCTTCCACGGCAACGAAGAAATTCAGACAGGGGAGAGAGGACAGTTCCTGCAGATGTCCAATCCCGCTCCTATAAACCAGGAGCTCCTTCGGTGGAAACGCGACTCATTTGAAAGTGTGTGTCCCTTTGATCGCTTGGCAACTTGGCAACTAAGATTCATATGGTTTATTAACTTTTCTCAAGATGCTGTTTCTGGTTTTAATTAGATTTCATTGGTCTCTCTCTGGTCTTTGAATAACTGGACTGTATTTTCAGCACTAAAGAACAGTTTCACTATTCTTGTATACTAAAGATATTGTCTATCAGTGTCAGTGTCAGAATCAATAGTCAAATAGGTCATAAAACAGATATAGTGGCAGTCCCTGGGGCATTCAAAGATGGCGGGATCACATGCACTGCACCACGGTGGGTCATGAAGGGAGGTCCCAGGGGGTAAAGCATGAGGGTAAGAAAACAAAAACCTATGGTTAGGATCATGGACCAGGTGACGATGTTGACCTCTCTCATTGAACTGGGCACAGGGAACCACCATCGGACGAAAAACAACGCCCAGAGTCAGGAGCAGAGACGAGCGCCCCAGATGGAGACTGTAGCCTGCGGTGGTCACAGGTTGGAGGTTGGTCATAAGTGAGAAGACAAAAAATACAAACTTACAGAAAACCTGAGAGTGGGAGAGGTTCAGCCAGAATCTCAGGTCAGGAGAAAGGAAACATGCAGAGGAGCTGGAACCCAGACTGGACAGGAGCACAGGGGACCAGGGGAGATGATGTGCCCAGTGGTGGCTCTGACGGCCGGACAGAAGAACACACCATGATGGAGACTACAGTCTGGTAGTGGTTCTGGGTGAGGCAGAGTGAGGTCCACAACTGGCAGAAGGGGATATGACCTTGGCAGAGATGAGGCTTCAGGAGAAACATCAAGGTGTGGGTGAAAAAAAAAAAAAGTCTGCAGAGTCTCTAAGTGGTTTGTCGATTCTGTCATGAGGTAAAACAACAAAGGACCCAAAAGCAGAACTGTAAAATAATATAATTCAATGTATGGGGTCTAAACACACAAAAATAGGTGTATTAAATCAGGGCGGGGCAAGCAGCAAGACAGACAGGAAAAGCTCAACAAGACAACAAATATATATATATAAAAAGAAAACACACCCTGACAGTCACATCTCACACATCACTGACCCTTCACTCATTTTATCATATATTTCAAATTTAAGATATTCATATTCTACAACATGTAATAAGTATTTACATCATTATGGTTTTCTTAATTGCCAAAACAATGCATAATATTTATTCTTTGAGTGGTCATACTGTAGCTGCGTGTGAAAGCTAGATTGCGTCAGACCTCTGAAGATAAGCGGGACAGGGCCTGGTTAGTGCTGTGGTGGGAGACCTCAGGGAACACCTGGTGCCTGAGTGGGGCGGCTGCTGCTGCAAAGTGCCAAACTGTTGTGTCCTTCGGCAAGACACTTCACCCACATTGTTGAGAATGAGTCTGGTGTGTGTGTGAATGGTTGGTGAAAACAAATACCTAAAAAATAAAACCAGTCCACACCATGGCCGTCATCTTTGAGGTCTTTCCAAAAGCTGAAGAGCGGAGACGGCCGTGTGCATGTGGCAGTGTTTAAGTCATTATAATAATATCACACATGCAGAGCCGTGTTTGCTGAGACAGCTGTTTGTTTTTCTCTCTGTAATGACTCACGTTAGCGGCGGTAAAATCAACACTGAAGGTTTGAAAGCCACCTCTCAGTTTGTTACAATAATAAACTCTGCAGCAGGAGCGGTGATGTCACTGCTCCTGAGGCCCGAGGCTTTTATTCAAACACAGGAATCTCTCAATCAGCGAGAAAACCTTCTGCTGATTATAGTTCTACTTTTGTTTTCAAATGAAAGCTGCATAATGTAAAATACAAAGTTTTATTTTTCCTCTGTCAATGATAGAACCTGTATTTGAATTCATCCATTTGAACGTACAATTCAAAAATAGCCATGGTCCTGGACTGGTTCTGAACTGGTTCTGAACTGGATCTGAACTGGTCCTGGGCTGATTCAGAACAGTCTCAGCTTTCAGCAAGTGCTAGTAACCATAGCAACACACTGATTACTTGATAGCAGTTAGCATTTAGTTAGTAAGTAAGTAAGTAAGTAAGTTTTTATTTATATACCGCCTTTTCACTGCAGATCTGAGTCTCAAAGCGGTTTACAATTGTTAATTTTGGGCATTTGTCTCTCACTCCACACAGAGATGGGAGCGGGGCCAGTACAGGAGGCACATGCCAGAACTATTGTACATATTTTTAGTGGTAGGGGAAACCGGAGTACCCGGAGGAAACCTACGCAGACACGGGGAGAACATGCAAACTCCACTCAGAAAGGCCCTGGTCCGGCCGGGATTTGAACCCAGGACCTTCTTGCTGAGAGGCTAGAGTGCTAACCACTCAGCCACCGTGCCGCCAGTTAGTTAGTCAGTTAGTGCGTCATTGATCCCGGTAGGTAGAAAAAAGAAAGAAAAATAACTCAAAATAACAACTGCTTCAGAGCTGCTGTTTCCAGAACATTCAAAAGTAAACCTTGATACTTGTTTCATCATTTATATTCAACTTAAGATAAGATTATTAATGGTTAAAAACAATTTAAAAAAAGGGCATACCTGCAGGTGAAAGCCAGATCCTGTCAGACCTCTTAAGCAAAGCAGGACAGGGCTTGGTTAGTACTGTGATGGGGGACCAGGTGCCACAGTGGGGCAACTGCGACTGTAAAGTGCCAGACTGTGGTTGTATTCTTCGGCAAGACACACATTAGAATGAGTCTGGTGTGTGTGTGTGAATGGTTGGTGGTGGTGGGAGGGGCTGATGGCACAGACTGGTTGCCTCACTTCTGTCAGTGTGCCCCAGGGCAGCTGTGTCTACAGTAGTAGTTTATCACCTCTGACTATGGAGTGAAAGGATGATGATGTGAAGCGTCTTTGAGAGTCCAAAAAAGTGCCATATAAAACTGATGCATTATCATGTTATCATTCTGTCATCACATCCCAGCAGTGTCTTCTGTGTTTGGGGTCCTCTGCAGGAGGAGCAAGAGCAGGAGGAAGAGGAGGAGGAGGCTTGCTCACAAAGAAATGTGCTGGTGATGGTATTGGGCTCATACTTAAAAGTCCATTAGAAGCAGCTGAGGTTAAAGCACCCGACCGGAGACGCCTCGTTCTTTGTGGGAAATGTCAGCTTTAAAATGAGCTTCACCAACATGAGTCACTGAGTGTGGAGGCTTTGTTTCAGACCAGAACTCTTAATCCACCCTCCTTTATCTACAGCCTCAGCCCTGGATCTACAGTCTCACGGGGAATTTACACAGTAGGCGTAAACAGCGCGTACGCGTTTACTGCGCGCTCTCTGCACGTAACATTTTTTTGGAGTATCTACACTGACCGTGCGCGCAGGTCCGCGTCTTCTGATGCTCTCTCTGTGTAGTCTATGGAGCAGTGCAGAGGACAGTACGGGCCAGAGGACTGATGTAGAGCAACACAAATCACATGCATGTGTTTGTCTTCATGGTCTCTGTTGCTGGTTTGGCCAGACGCGAGACTTTATAAAAGAAAAAAAACGATGTCCAGAATCACTGTAAAACCTGCTGCTCCTCCTGCTGATGTTTAGACACAAGTGCTGTGTGTGTGCAGATGTGATCTAAAGCCAAGGACCGCTAGAAAAATCATGTTTTACATGAGATTTCAATGGGAGACGCGTTGGTGCGCGCACAAAATTAGAAATCCATCCTAAATTAGAGCGCAGCTTCGCGTCATACGTCCGTCATACGCGCATATAACGCTAGAAGTGTAAATATCATCATAGGTTAACATGGAAAAAAGTTACGCGCGTCCGCTGCGCGTATAACGCGTACGTGCTGTAACGCGTGATGTGTAAATTAGCAGTCAGTCCTGGATCAACAGCCTCAGTCCTGGATCTACAGCCTCAGTCCTGGATCTACAGTCTCAGTCCTGGATCTACAGCCTCAGTCCTAGATCTACAGCCTCAGTCCTGGATCTACAGCCTGTCCATCCCTGGGAGCAGACTCCAGTGGGTCTCTCTAAGAAATCTTGATAGCAAACACATAGAAGCCATTGGTCCCACTCCCTATGGACCTCTGGCTCCTACGTGTTTGTTAGTGTTGTATTTCCTGTGTTTATGCATAGATAATATCATGGTGATATTACGAGGGAAAAATTCAGGAGTCCAGCAGCAGAAAACACATCCATTCATACAAACATAAATCAAACGTTGCAGACAGAAGGTTTGTCCTCTTTAGTTGAATGTTTGTCCTGTTGTTGGAGGCTTTGGTCTCCTCTGGCGCCGCACCTGTCCCTCTGCTCAATATTTGCTTTTATACAGCGACAGTAAATCCATATCTTAGTATTCTGTCCATGAGTCCAAACCATCGGGACTCCAGTTTCCTGGGAGCCTTGTTGTTTTATTTATTCAAACCTGGATAAAGCGATGGTCTGGAGGGAAATTTGTTGAATCAAGCCCAGTTTAGAGTTTGCATTATCAGCTTTCATTAGAGCCCGCTCCAAAGTAAACAGCGGGTTTGTGCGATGAATGACAAAGTGCATGATGGGAGGTGAATGCTGAGGGCATCTGAATCAAAGCCTGTTTTTGAAAGCTGCTTTGTAACTTTAACCCTTCTTCCTTCCATGAAATCCTTTGTTCGTGTCATTTTAGAATATTGTCATATTCACATTTTATATACTCTCAAAGACACTTCATTCCCTCTGTTCACAGTACTGATTACAGTAGCCACAGCTGCCCTGGGACAGACTGACAGAAGCAAGGCAACCAGTGTGTGCCCCTCCCACCACCATTGATCATTCACACACGCACGCACACACACACACACGCAGACTCTAATGTGGGTGAAGTGTCTTGCCTAAGTACAGTCCCTGTGCTCCTCAGATTCCCAGCAGGAGTCCAGTCCCTGTGCTCCTCAGAATCTGAGTCGATTCCAAGCCCCGGCGATCCAAGATGGCGGCATATTCAAAGGAATGGTTGTGCTCAGTGGCGCTTTGTGCCGGCATGGGGGCTGAAAGATTAGCGGAATTCGTCTGAAACTCGCAAAGATCTATGGAAAACTGGCCTGTATTTGGGCATCGTCTGGTCCTCCCGGTTCTGCGCAGTGGATGATCTCCCATGATGCGTTGCACCAAAGACGCGTGTGTAGGTCTCACATGGGTCTCACGCACGTGCACAGAGGGGCTCGGCTGCGCTCTGACCAATCAGAGCAGATCATCAGAGCGGGAGTTAGAGCTAGTTTGTGGCAGTAAAGTGTGGATTTAAAGAAAACCGAAGGATTTAAGAAGAAAAAAAGTTCAGGATGACAAGGGACACTAAAATCCCCACAAAATCCGACCTTCATGAAAGCTGTGGGTTCTCTGTCAGCTGAGGTCGAGCTGTTTTAGTTTACATTGAGTTCTATGGGGAAAATTTCTGGGTAGCCCACGTGAATTTGGTCTGGTTTAGTCGGCAGTACGGCGAGAATCCCCCGAGCACATGAGTTATTCAGCTCCAAGCTAGTAATACCCTATCCAGTTATTATAATAGATCCAAGGTCGATTCATATGTTACTCTGTCAGATCCGCCAGAAAAAGAAGCACAGAGCTTGGTTTGGATGACACTAATGTGTGTGTGAGGTTTTTAATCTATGGGAAGCCAGTGGAGTGATTTTAACACTGGAGTTATGTGTTCCCTCCTTCATAGGAAAATAGTTAATTATTGGTTAAATAGTTAACCAACGATTAGAAACATTTGTATGTATTATTGATGGTTATTGATAGTTGAGCTATGTCTATAGTTATCAATGTTCCCAGAGTCAGCAGATTTATATAGTGACTCTGGTGAAACTCTGGTGCAGTTTTCACAGTGTTTTCTTTCATCTGTAAAAACTCATTCTAAAGTTTTACTGTTTTGTTTGTTGCCACTTTACAACTCTCTTTATTGTTTCCGCTGTAAGAAATGTTCCGACTCCAAAAACATCGCCCTTTGATCGTCTACCTTTATGTTTATGTTTATGTACGCACCGCTGTAATGTAAATGACGGATAATGTTTTTCTCCATCTTTTATTCTTTCTTTATTCTCAGAGCTGCAAGAAATAGCAGTGACATTTCTCTGAACCCTCATATTCTCACGGCTTTGAAACTCCTTGGAAAGCAGCGAGGGGTGAAGTGAAGGCCAACGATGTGATTATAAGTCTGCAACACCAACGACTCTGGACCAATATTTTTGCAAAGTTTGGTCTGGGTTAGTTTATTTTAGATCAAAAATTGTCCTGGGGAGAGCTGTGGCCCTCAAACTCTAATAAAATATATATATATATATATATATTTATGCCTGCGTAGGTTTCCCTCGGGTGCTCCGGTTTTCCCTACCACTAAAACCATGCACACAAGGTTAAATCCTCCAGCTGCGCTAGTCCTGACCAAGCCGAGCATCAACATCTGGAGATGGGTTCCTGAGCGCTGTTACTACGGCGACCACAGCTCCTGACAAAAGCCTTCGCGGCATCAGGATGGGTCAAATGCAGAGGATTAATTGCCCTACGGGGATTAATAAAGTGCACCTTTGTATGAGGTTGAAACTGTGTATCCAGTCCCACGGTGGGGAAATGTCAGTGTTGCATCATCAGTTACAGAACAGTAGGAATGAGCAAACCAGTGTTAATTTGGACAAGAAATTCTAATTTTGTTTTAGTCTTAGGTCTTTTGACTAAAATGTATTGTAGTTTTAGTCAATTTTAGTCGACATAAATATGAAGCAATTTAAGTCAACAAAAATAAATAACAAATAAATATAAATTAGCGTATTTTATGAAACATGTTGCTTGTGACATTTGTATAAATGTACAAATATGTACAGTATTTTTGCTTGTAGCCTACGGTGACATTCGTGACAAGTCGCTTCATACTTTACATTGTTCGTGTCATGTGAATATTTCACACACATTAGAGCAATCTTCTTCCATGTAATATCCTTTGGCACAATAAAACAAACAAAGGTCCAAGCAAAGAAAAGTACCTTAGAGTGTTTTACATTTTGGTCCACATGATGTCTTTAGAGAAAATCAATCACCTCGAAGCTTGGAACCATGTGGCGGCGATGCTTCTTCACGGGGCTTCATATTACATCTCTGTTTTCTTCTTTGTCAAATGTAAAAAGAGCCACAGATCTCGTGAACATGTTATTGTTCTTTTCAGCACCAAATACTTTACAAGCTTACAAAAGTGGTGTTGTGGTTAGCGTTAGCAATAGTGGTGTTTAGTTAGCATTAGCAATAGCTTCTGTCCACAGCTAGCACCACCGGTGCTGACTAAGGCAAGCCCTCATTGGGTTTCCTCACATCTAGTCTGGCCAGTTGTTTTCTCATTATCCATATCTATCTCTACTTCCGATTGGATTTTGTCATGGTCTATTTTTCGTTTCTTTTTGATCCATTTAGTCTTTGTCACAATGACATGTCTTCTATTTTAGTTTACATCCCCAAAAATATTTTTGTGACAAAAAAAAAATCCAGGGTTTTGTATCCATGGACGTGTGCGGCTGTTTCTGACTCTGAGATTATCACCAGAGCAGAGTCTTGTGTCGGTCGTTCAGCACCTCACCCTCACCTCCCCCTCGCCTCCTGTAAACACTCACCGATCTCCACCACAATCACCGGCAGACTCGCGGTCTCCATCTGGTCTGTGTGAGCGGCAGGAGCTGAGCGAGCGCTGCATAAAAGTGAAGGTGAGAAATAATAATGGAAAAATCCTTGGCAGCGATTTTAATGCAGCTGAACAGGCTGTGTGTGTGTGTGTGTGTGTGTGTGTGTGTGTGTGTGTGTCTGTGTGTGTGTGTGTGCCCCTATGTGCTGTGTGTGTTGTATATGTGTGAGAATGTGTGTGTATGATGCTGTATGTGTTACTGTGTGTGTGTGTGTGCTAAGTGTTTGTGTAGGTATGCTGCTGGTTTACTGTGTGTGTGTGTGTTTCTATGTGTTTGTGTATGTATGTGTGTGTGCTCCTAAGTGCTGTGTGTGTGCATGTGTTGTATGTGTGTGAGATTGTGTGTGTGTGTGTGATGCTATGTGTCTGTTTGTTGCTTATAAGTCTGTGGTGAAGTAAATAAGCAGATAGAGTTCAGAACCAGACCACGACTATAACCTCTCGTTCCTCGATCTATTTGAAAAGACTTAACGGTAAGAGGTGTTTGAACGATTTTAAAATCTAGTTTTTGCACCAAACTTGGTTCCAAACGAAATAGATATAAAAGAGGACATTCAGTGACACTGGGCAGATAAAACATACATACAGACAGAACAGATAATACATCATACATACACCAGAGGAGGCACAACGTAGAGAAGAGGAGGCTATGGGTCTGAGGTCTTCTCCCACACGGTGCTGAAGCCTCCGCAGACCAAGACCCAGTTAGCAGAGAAGGAGACAAAGGAATTGATTGTTATTGATTGACCGGTGGTACATGAAATAGTGGATATGGCTGTGGTGTTTTTCTCCAGCAGACATATAGCATAACACTCATTCTGCCATATTTAAATATAAAAAAACGAAAAACACGCATACTCCTTTCGCCCTCCGTGGGCCCTTATCCGTCTCTTTGCCCGGGTCTTGGGAGGTTGAGGGTTCTGTGCAGTATCTTTGTTCCTACCACTGCACATTTCTGGACCGAGGATTGAAGTGTCTTGCTTAAGGACACAACCACAATTTGGCACTTTACAGCCGCAGCCGTCCCACTGTGTCACCTGATGTTCACAGAGGTCTCCCATCACAGTACTAACCAGACCCTGCCCTGCACAGTTTCAGAGGTCTGACGGGATCTTGCTTTTGCATGCAAGGTTACGCACTTGTCGTGATGTATGCAGGGCACAATTTATGACAACAATGACATCACCTGAAGCTAAACCCTGGTGGTGGAAGCTGAGCCAAGAGACAAAGTGTTGATAGGGAGGCGGGTTGCTGCACGAGCTGAAAGCCTTAGAGCCAGAATGAGAGGCACTGTTGAAACGCAGCAGGTGAAGCAGATACTGATGAGCAGAGGTACATGGGAGTTGATGTGGGGTAGTGACCATGGAGATATTTCAGTTTCAGTTCTAATACATTTTCTTTCTGTAACTGCATTTTAGTCGCCTTTTGGCAATGTCATTTTTCAAGCGTTCAGGGAAATGTGAAAATAATTTTGGAGGACAGAGTCAATAGAATCAGCTGATGTAACAGGGAATGGAAAATGGAATGATCTGATTATCCCCAGCTTCAAGGACAGACTCCCCTCAGAGTCAGACGCGGCTCTGATTGGTCGGTCTCACACTCTTCCCTCACTGTGAACATCAGACTCTTGTGAGATACTTGAACTCTTTCTCTGGAGGATGGACCTGGGCACCTGAGAACGACTTGGATTCTTCTCCAGATCAAGAACCACATTTTCACCGCTTCACACTTCGCTGCAAACCGCACCGGTGCCTGATGCTATTTCCATCTAACTAACCTAGAAATGCCCATGTTTACTGTGTTCCAGACCCAGCTCACTCTGTTCACTTCCATTTATGTTTGTACAGCTCTAAATCACAACAGCAGTCGTCTCCTAAGACTGCAAAGAAAAGATCAGAGAATACAACAGTTCAAACACGGGAAATGCAATAATCCCAAACACATAGAAGCCATTGGTCCATAGGGAGCAGGACGACCACTGTACGTACTTGTTAAGAATTGTGCATAAATCTCCTGGATCAACACTGTCCTTCGACCCTCCTGCATCAGAGATGAGCTAGGAAAAAACGCTGACTGTAGAACCAGGACTGAGGCTGTAGATCAAGGACTGAGGCTGTAGATCCAGGACTGAGGCTGTAGATCCAGGACTGAGGCTGTAGATCCAGGACTGAGGCTGTAGATCCAGGACTGAAGCTGTAGATCCAGGACTGAGGCTGTAGATCCAGGACCGAGGCTGTAGATCCAGGACTGAAGCTGTATAGATCCAGGACTGAGGCTGTAGATCACAGCCCCGTGAGTTCGGGCCAGTTCACAGGTACAGGTAAAAAAAGCCGATTGAGGGGTCTCATCATCACACAGACAAGGGGGCAGCAGGTGAATAGCAATGAACAGACTACAGCTGAAGTCATTATGATGACAGATGAAGGAGGATATCATTCTTCTCCAGAAAAGCGACTCCATCTGCAGCTTGACTGACAATCTGGGATTTTAGACTTTATTTTGAAATGAAACAAATTATAAGTGTGTGATGGGTTACATTATTATAATAAAATACATGATATGGTTGTATTTCTTGATAAATAATTTACTTTAAAGTGAGGTACAAGTTTTCATGGAGGCTCCTATCAACCTCACCATCAATGCTGCAGGTTAATAGTAATAACCAAAAATCATTTCAAGGGCCACTAAAAACAACTGACTGGACGCATTTGGCCTGTGGGCCTTGCGTTTGCGGTTCAAAACATAAAAAACATGAGTAGAAGTAAGAAGAGAGAACAGAGGAAGAAAGAGGAGCAGGGGAGGGTGGGCTGCGTGTCGATGCATGGATGGAACAGATCAGCGAGAGGTAGATAAGAAGCGCTGGCTGTGGGCCGCTGTCAAAAGCCTCTGCTTGATTTATTTTGCTGTTTGTGATGACAGGAGGCAGAGCTGGATCAAAGACCGCTGCAGACGGAGGTGGAGTGGGGGAGTGTAGATGGATGAGAAGCCCGGGAGGTGAGACCACGAGGAGAGGGGGGGAGAGAGGTGCAGAGGTGATGGAAGAGCCAAGGCCAAACGGATGATCTGCTCCAATATGCCTGAATATGAAGAGATGGCACTTGGATGATTTGTGCGGCGCTGACAGGAGGGAGGCTGGAGCTGCAAACATCCCCTGGACACGCAGACGCTGGGATGTTTCCTTTAGGCCGATGTTTTAAACTGATGGTTCCAAAAGGAGATGGAAACACACCGATTTAATGAAGTCTTATGGCGACTTGACGAATGTTGTTGCAGATGTGTTGAGGTGGTGAGCAAAAGCAAAGCAAAAAACTGTCTCAGGGCAATTTAGGATCTACGAAAGACAACTGTTTGTTCACAAATCAAAAATGACCAATTTACCCACGAGCTGCCGTTTGTTTTCTTGACTGAGCTGGGTTTTGGATAGCCTGACTCTCGCCAGACTCATGTAGTTCGCTGCACTTCACACATGAGTCTGGTACTGAGCAGTGTTGCCAACTCCTCAGTAAGGAAAGTAGCTATTGGCTGTCCCAAAAGTCGCTAGAAGTCGCTAAATGACGTCATCGCCTAATTTGCATAATTTGCCATTTGCAAATAACTGTAACGGACGCTGTAGGAGAGAGGAATAAGGTCGTGGGAGAGACAAAAGTGAGTAAAAACACCCTAAATATGTTTAGAACTACAAATGTACAAAAATAATTTCAACATTAACAACATTTAATGATTTTAATGCTTTGTCTAGATCCACATTACACACATCAGTTTTGTCCTGTATTGTTAAATGTTATAACAGCAAATGTAATCAAAAGATTGTTATGTAGGGTGAAATTGCTAGCTCTACAACCAACCCTCCTCCTTTATCCGGGCTTGGGACCGGCAAAGTGACCCAAAAGACACACTCTGGCAGAGTTACTTAGGTTTATTTATTTTTTTTATTTTTTTCATAGTTTGGCATAACAAATGATTTAATGTGACCCACTACTGAGAGAAAACAGAGTCACGGACAGAGCTGCCGCGGATGGAGTGGGGGGTAGTGGGGGGTGGCGGTGGTAGGAGTGGCCGGGGAGCTTTGGATGTGTGGTGGTGGTGGAGCTGAAGTTCAGTCTGCAGCAGCCTGAAAACTCCCTGTGCTTTTGAGTCTCCTCTCTCTCTCTGCTCCGCCCATAGACTGTAGCTGGGACTGCTGCGCAAGGCTACTGTGAGACTGGCCGCCTGTAAGTGCTTTGGGACGGGGGAGGGGCTCACGTTGAGGACAGCAGAACAATACGTGCTTCACGAGTCTCCAAAACACCAGATAAGTCGCCAAAACACCAGATAAGTCGCCAATAACACCAGAAAAAGTCGCTAGATTTGTCGCTAGTCGCTTTTTTGAAAAAAAGTTGCTATAGGGGTCTGAAAAGTCGCTAAATCTAGCGACAAAGTCGCTAAGTTGGCAACACTGGTACTGAGCCATAGTGGTTGGATTTCAGAAGGCAGGGCCTTGTAAAAAAAAAAATCCTTGTATGTGATTGGATAGACACTTGTCCGTTATCTTGAATGAAGTCTGCTTTCAACCACTCACATCGAAGCACACGGCTCCCATAGGTTGCCAAATCCCACCAATATTTTACAACCCAAAATCCGCGAGAATACCCACACACAAAAAACACTCAGAATGATTTTTTGGCTAAAAACGTAATATAATCAACTTGGGCTATCATGATTCTGTTTATTGTCTTTCTGTTACCTAAAAGTCTCTTGGAAAAAAATATGCGGTAACCACCAAACCTGGCAACCCTGCTGCATAGTGTGTAAACAGGAACACTGAACCAGTGCTTCAACCAAACTTTACAGGAACATTTGACTCTTAAAACACACATATATCAACATAGAACCATCTACATCTCGCCTCAAATTGCATTAAAAGTGACATCCGTGTCTTAATTCGATCGTATTTACTCTTTTAAAAAGATTCGCGGACTTTACGTCCGCCATCTTGGATTCCTCTCGCTCCTGCATGAGAGAAGCTTGAGAAGGCAGTGCAGAACCCACGTAACACCGGCAATCCTGATTGGTCGATTAAAAAATAATCTGGGGAAGGCGTTCGCTATGGGCTCGATACCAGACCCATGTGGTTCAGCCAAACGCCTCTGGTGGAGCATGGCGGAACTACAAGGATCTGGCAGAGCCAGGCTAGGTTTTGGATACATGTGAATGACTTTACTCTGACTCTGAAACCAAGTTAAACCAAGACGCAAGCTCAGTGTAAGGATGTGGTCGAGTCCAATTTCTGTGATATGTTCCCTCGCTCTCTGGGCCGAACACAAGATCAGAGTTTGTCCAATGTTGAAATCTTGGCGACAAATATAGCGACAAATCTTAACGAAAAATCCTAGCGAGAAATCTTAGCGAGAAATACAGCAAGATCCTGGCTCGTTCTCAGATGGGAGAAGTAGGTGAGTGCCTTTTTGTTCTGACTGATGACAGCTGAAAGAAGCTGGAACATGGCTTTTCCAGAGGTGAGAAGAGGCATTGAATGTTATGGACTTGGTTATTTAGGAATGGCAAGGGAGAGACCAGAGAGAGACCAGAGGGAGACCAGAGAGAGGCCAGAAATGAGACACCAGAAATGAGACACCAGCGACAGAGACAAGAGAGAGTGGCCAGAGAGAGACCAGAGTGAGACCAGAGAGACAACAGGGATAGAGAGACTAGAAAGAGACCAGAGAGTGAGACCAGAGAGCGAGACCAGAGAGCGAGACCCAAGAGCGAGACCCGAGAGCGAGACCAGAGAGTGACCAGAGAATGACCAGAGACTAGAGAGAGTCCAGATAAGCTTCTGTGTGTGGGACTGTATTGTGTTCTGTGTCTGTCTTTTGTGTGGCAGCCTGTGAGTCAAAGAAAAATTTCCTCTGAATCTTCAATCTTGACAGAAGATATATCTTGCGACTAATTAGCTCAACAACCTTGTACTCTCTCTCCGAATGGAAGCACGTCCATAGAAGTATAGATTTCTTCATCACTGTGGTTCTCCCTGAGGTTTATCTAGTTATATTTGTTGTAGTTTTTCCTGCTGAAGAAGGAAAGGGGTCAAAGGACAGGGGAAGCTCAACTCGCTTTGCTACAAGAACTCAAACTCTCCACTCTGCTTTTGGCAAATCAACAATTTTTTGAAGTCCTCGGAGTCGACGGCTGCTGGGATTTAGAGCGTGGCAAAAAAAAAAAATGATTTGATTAGATCTGTGCAGTCATTGGGGCGCAGTGTGTACAGAAGTGAAGCTATAGTTGCCATGTTCACTCTCTCTTATTGATTTTTCTGTGAGAGAAAGACTTTCGGGTTAAATGAATCAGCTGAGGGAATGAGGAGCTATTTTAGTGCTGGTCTGCACTGCTGCTTTATATTGCTTTGAAAGAAAGCAGAAGTAATATGCAAATAGAATCCAAGCTCTCATCAAAGATAGAGCCTGTTCTCTTGTATATTTCATGTAATTTAGATTTATTTATTCATTTTAACATGATTAATTCTGCTCAAAAGGAGTAGGCTGAAGCGAAAATCTTATGAGCACCCCCACCTCCCAAACTCAAGACTATTGCTTTTCCTAATTGTCAATCCTTCTGGTGACATGAGACTTGAGGCGGTCGTACGTGCTCGTCAAACAGACCAGTGTGTTTGTGGGATATTATTTTCACACGACGGCGCGCACTGAAACCCCAGTTGGTGTTTCCAGCGATGCTTCAGTTGGCAAGCTTCTACACGACAGGTAAAGTTTGGAGAAGTCCATGACAAATCACTTCCCGTAAACGTTATCTACGTCTATGTTGTCTGACAAAGTGGAAAAAGTGTGAATCTTCTTGGAAAGTGAGCTTGTGTGAGCGATGCTGACAGTGACTTGTAAACAAAGCGTGCACGAGGAGAGCTGGGCTCGTGCACGTCTCCCGCACATGTTTCAGTCCCTGTAGAGAGAGTGGTTATTTCCTAAAATTTGTGAATATCCTCCTTTTTGACTGCCAGCTGTTTTTTATGATTTCACTGATTCTCAAGACCCACAGAATATTATAGCCTAAGACTATGTGAAATGTGAAACAGATTCTGAAAGACTGGATTGTATACTTTGATCAGCAAAAATAAGTTTGTTTTTAGCTCCTTTTATTGTCCTGTATTTCCCAGTCAAATAGACTAGAGGGTCTCAGACAAATATGTCAATGGCAGTCAATGAGTTAAGCTCAAGACAAGAGGAGATTTTGTCAACAAATACAGCCCCCCCCCCACTGCGACACGCCCACTGTTTTGTGCATCCCCTGTAAAACTACTGCTGATCGCTAACTTGATGAGTGGAGACATGGGCCTGCTTAGTACTGTGATGGGAGACCTCTGGGAACATCAGGTGCCACAGTGAGGCGGCTGTGGTGTGTCCTTAGGCAAGACACTTCCCTCACATTAGAATGAGTCTGGTGTCTGAATACTGGTTCTCTCGCTTCTGTCAGTGTGCCCCAGGGCAGCCGTGGCTACAGCAGTAGTTTATCATCACTGTGTATGGGAGGAAAGGATACTAACAAGTGTCGTCCAAAAAAACTGACGCATTATTATTATTGAAGTTTGTTTTGGGTTGTTTTTTCTCGGTTAAACCTTTTAGTTTGCCCGCTCTCCTCTCACTCCCTCACGGCTGTAAGCTTTAGATACATGTATTTCTCTCTTATGTGCGTCCTGCTCTCTCGTCTCCAGAGTCGCTCTCTCCTCATGACAGTGATTTTGGTGTCAGAGAAAGCACTCGTCTCCGCGAACCTGTTATTCAGAGCCATCTCCGCCGCGCTCCGTGCAGGAACGTGACCCTCTCATCTGCGACCTTCACGCTTCCTTTCAATCACGGCTTGACAAACACAAACCTTAAGGAAATCACCCTCTATTCACCAACAAAGAGGAACGCTGGGCTTTTATTCAGTTGATCAAATATTTCTGAAACCTTGATGGATTTGGGGATTGAGCCAAGGCTTTTTGTGTAGTACGTACTAAGCTGAATATTGCACAATGTAATTTCATCAGTCCAATTTCATGTTTGATCCACATCCATCTCAAATATGATATCTTTGGTTATGAAGTGATACAGAATCAGTTTATTTGCAGTACAACCACATTGGAATACATGTGCAAAAGCATACCTCAGTGTGCACCAGGCAAGTACAATACACAATATATATACTGTAACTAGCTAATAAGCATAACCATACACACATACTGATATGTTTACACTATAGTCTGTAGATATTAACCAACATAGTGACGACTATGTCCCACAGGAAAGGAGAGTGCATTCAAATATCCACAGATGCTAAACTGGTTCAAAAAAACAAATAAGACTCCCCTCAGCATTGACAGCATCTGGAAGGAGCGTTGGGCCAAGAGCCGACTTTTGAACCACCCTGTAAAGGCAAGGCAAGTTTATTTGTACAGCACAATTCATACACAAGGCAACTCAAAGTGCTGAACAAAACAAAATAGCATATTAATCATATATAATTACAGTACATTTAAAAGAAAGATAAAAATATAAATCCCTCAGTTGTATGGTAAAGCCGTTTTCGAGAGGAAAAAAGGCACAATAAGAATCCATTGGATAATTCTCTTTCCGGGTACACCCCCAACGGCTCAGAGTGAGATTGTAAGTATGTCAGCGCACATGCTCATGGACCTTTTGAGCTGGAACCCGCCCCCACTGGTTCAGGGTTAGGGTTAGGGTTTTTTCCCGGAGGAAAATCTAACATGCAAACTCCACACAAAAAGGTTGAATGGAAACCCAGGACCTTCTTGCTGTGAAACACAAGTTTACTTCAGTGTTGGAGTTGGAGCGCAACTCGTCCTCTGAAGCTTCCACTATAGTGTTTTTAAAATTTAAAATTTTGAGAATTATTCAAAAACAAATGGAGGGAGGGCGTCAGAAGTATATAACATACTTGCATTTGCATAAAAATGATGCAAACAAAATATGTATATTATGTACATGTATAAATACATAATTTATAGAAAGAAGAGATAATCCTACCTAATATAACTTTTTTTGCTAAACTTCTTACATTTCTTCAGCAAGCTCAAACTCCACAGATCTGACTCAGTAACACTGTCCCCCCCCCCCCCTTCCCCCCTCTGGCTGAAACCCGTGACTCTTGTTGTCGTTGGAAAATATTCAGATCTCACTATTAATTAAAATGAGTCACGCCACAAGCCGCTTGTTTTGACCTTTATATGAATGTGAATCTAAATGCTTTATTTGGACATGTTTACCTGACTCACGCAGCCCTGAACCTCTGACTTTGTGTTGTCACTCTCAGAAATACACAAACAAACAAACAACACACAAACACATCCTTTTAGCACAAATCTCGGAATTAGATCCATCTTCTGAAGGCGTTGACACGGATCCTGTTCTCAGTTGGAAGAAAATCTATGTGCTGCAGCCGTTTGTGCTCTGTGACAAGATTCAGACTGGCCATCTATGTGGAGTTTGCATGTTCATCCTGTGTCTGTGTAGGATTCCTCTGCTTTTGCTCATAATAATGTAAAAAATATAATTGTTTAGCACATGTATAACTCCACCAGCTGTCCAAAGTGCTTCACAGGAACAAAGAGAGCAAACCTAAGGCTCACGGGTTAAATGTGGCCCGGCAGACCACTGTTAGGGCCCGCTGAAATGATTTACAATTATTGCTATAGGTGGAACCTAAAGCCTGGTTCACATGAGACAAAAAATCAAGGGTCTAACCACTTTGGTCGCACAGTGTGAGGTGCGCAGCCAAGAGGCAAAATCACACAAAACACACACATCACACACAAACCGATTTCACTCCCGAGCATTCCCAGGTCAGACGGAAATCCATCAGATCTATTGAGAGTAAACAATCATGGCGGACGAAGAGTTTGCAGTGGCGATAGTTTGTCGTTTTCTCAGAGAAAAAGTGTGATCAAAAGAAAAGGCGATGCCAAAGAAGAGGAGACAACACGAGCATGGACTGTCCTCCATCTCTGACGTCCACCGCACACACTTTCTGGTGTGCCGTGCCGCTGAGTGTTGGGAGTTTTTTCCCTGCGTTTCCTCGTCACATTCAAAGGAATGGAAGCTCGGCCGTGAGTTGGAGATCTTCTTGAAAAAGTTCTTTGGAGAAGAACAAAATGTTGGGAAAACCTGCTGAGAAGTACAGATGGGTTAGAAACATGTAAGTAAGTAAGTACAGGAGGCACATACCAAACACGGGGAGAACATGCAAACTCCATTCAGAAAGGCCCTGGTCCAACCGGGATTCGAACCCAGGACCTTCTTGCTGAGAGGACTGTTTGGAGTGAGAGACAAATACCTGCAAAAAAAAAAAAGATCACCTACTTACTTTTGTAAAATATTCAAAATACTACAAACACATTTTGAAATATCCGCTTTAAACCCGACCTCTGTCCACAAAGAGTTAGACCGGCCGCTCTAAAACACCTCTGTCTGCAGTCCAGATTTAAATAGAGAATATAGTCTGGCTGAGAGGTTTTTACTGAGAGCCTGTTTCTGCTCGTGAGGCGCTGGTTCTGTTTGTTTTGAACATCATTAGAGCAGGAGAAATTCATTTGAGTGTTTCTCCCCCAGGCTCAAACACTCCTGCAGTCAGGGTTTAGTCATTATTTATGTCGCACAAACCTCCAAAACGAAGCGTGACGGTCAGACTCTCACTGCTGCAGGAGGCCGTCTGTCGTCTGCCAGAAAATATTGGTTTGAAAGGTTTTGGCTGAGTCATAAAAAAGGCCACGTTATGAAGTAAAATGTGGTTCTGCTGCATTTAAAGATAGGGGACTTTTCTTTTTTTATAGTATTGTGTGTTTTTTTTCCCTTCACAAAAACGGCACCATGTTGTTTGGGTTTGTAAAGACTCACCGTGTGTACATTGTTGGTCTAGATAACGCTTCCTGTTTCTTTATGGTTTGTGTATATGAGGAGTTAGCCATATTGCTGGTATTCTACGGCGGTTCTGGACGCGTTCTTTTTAATGCATTCTGGAAATGTGTGATTTTATAACCGTGAGTGACTTTAATGTTTTAAGGTTTTTAATTACTTGTGTTTTATTTTCAATGTGTTTAATAATTGTTGTGATTTAGATTTTTTTTTAATGTAGATTTTAATGTTTATCATTCATGTCTGATGTGATATGGGTTTGAGGTGCTTTGTGTTACCGTAGCAGCACACTGTTTACTTCAGCAGTTAGCATAACCAGTTTTAGCATGTAGTGAGTAAAAGGTAAAACAAACAAATAACATATACATGACTTGACAATGGATGAATCTGGTGGAAAACGACACATTTTTGGGTATTTTTAGATTTCTCAGAATTCCAATTAGTTTGAATTGGAGCAGTAAAAGTGACGGCTCTGAGAGGTCTGGTATGTCGTAGTTATATGTTTATGAGCAAACGTGTAACATTACCGTATTTTTCGTACCATTAGGCGCGGACGAACGTCTTTAAATTAGGGCTGTCAAATGATTACATTTTTTAATCGAATAAATTACAGCTTTAAAATTAATTAATCGTAATTAGTTCAAACTATCGACAAAATGATGCCCTCTTTTTCTGTAAATGGTTGTTTGAATGGAAAGATAAATGACAACATGTCAGGATCTGCTCCCTGCTGTCTCTCTCCGGCCCAGTCCCAATACCCACACTGCACCCTACGCCCTCCTATGAAGTGTGCATTTGTTTGAAGTGCGCGCAAGGGTTGGAGTGCGCAGGTTGCAAGCGTGCACAAAAGGCGGAATTGGGACAGTGCACACTGAGTGCAGTTTACGTCATCGACTCGTCAAGAGATGGTCATTTTCAGACCTAAACTTTATAAAAATTAAAGTTAATTTAATTAAATAAAGTTAAAGTAATTAAAGTAATTTTGTCTGACCCTTTGGGAAACAATATGAATTGCTTCACACACGTTAAAATACATGTATATTAGTTGTTTTTAATTAGAGATAGCTGTATAATGTTAAGTTAAATGTGGGTAACTATCTGGTCAGTTTTCATGCATTCTAAGATTATTGTACTAAGTGTAAAGTTTAAATTGAATGTTATATAAACGCTTGCTTTAAAAAGTTATTAAATTGTTAAAGCACAATGTCCGTAATTCTTCATCAGACGTTTATGCTTCTTTCCAAGTAACATAGCAAAACTTATTTACACACATACTGCATATATATTTCAAAATTTATATTTAATTTCATTTTCCCGTCGTTTTGGTGTGTACCGCAAAGAATTATGGGCAATATCCTTCGCCAGAGTGCGCATAGATGCAGGCTACGGCGAAGTGTGGATCAGGGGCGCGAGGGTGGAAGTGCGAGTATTGGGACGGGGCCTCCCTCCCCTTCTGTGTTTGTCTTGTCTCCACCTTCCTGGGCGTGGCTACACACCTGGCTCCACTTGCCAGTCATCTCCAGCTGCATAAGAAGCCTCGTTCCCAGCAAGTCGAGGCCAGTTCGTTGTCGCTTCTTGTTAGTGCAACATTTATGGTCTCTGCTCTACTGATTGGGATTGTTTTTTGTACTTCCCTCGCTTCCTGTGCGTTGATCCAGTTTGTCTGTTCGCCTGCCTCTGCCCGGCTGTCTCTGCCCGCCTGCCACTGCCCGCCTGCCTCTGCCCGCCTGCCACTGCCCGCCTGCCACTGCCCGCCTGCCTCTGCCCGCCTGCCTCTGCCCGCCTGCCACTGCCCGCCTGCCTCTGCCTGGCTGCCTCTGCCCGCCTGCCACTGCCCGCCTGCCTCTGCCCGGCTGTCTCTGCCCGCCTGCCTCTGCCTGGCTGCCTCTGCCCGCCTGCCACTGCCCGCCTGCCTCTGCCCGGCTGTCTCTGCCCGCCTGCCACTGCCCGCCTGCCTCTGCCCGCCTGCCACTGCCCGCCTGCCTCTGCCCGCCTGCCACTGCCCGCCTGCCACTGCCCGCCTGCCACTGCCCGCCTGCCTCTGCCCGGCTGCCTCTGCCCGCCTGCCACTAGCCCGCCTGCCGCCTGCCACCACTGCCCGCCTGCCACTGCCCGCCTGCCTCTGCCCGCCTGCCTCTGCCCGCCTGCCACTGCCCGCCTGCCACTGCCCGCCTGCCACTGCCCGCCTGCCTGCCTGCCCGCCTGCCACTGCCCGCCTGCCACTGCCCGCCTGCCTCTGCCTGCCGGACCCATCTCCAGATGTTGAGGCTCTTGGCCAGGACTGGAGCTGAAGGACTTTACCTTTTGTGCATGCTTTTAGTGATACGGAAAACCGGAGCACCTGGAGGAAACCTATACAGACAAGGGGACAACATAAAAACTCCACTCAGAGAGACGCTGTTCTGTCTGGGATTGGAACCCAGGGCCTTCTTGGTGAGAAGAGCGAGGCTAACCTTTCAGCCACTGTGCATCCCATTTTAAAATATACTTGATGTTTTTTTTTTTCATTAAAGCAAAATAATAATATTTTGTTTTAATATAAAGTGCAAATTAGTTCAAAATGTCTTCTCCCTATTCCCTCTTTTCTGAAGAGCTGAGTCTCCTGCTGTCGGCCGGCGCAGCAGGTCGAAGTGACCGAACACTAATGGAAAACCCTCTGGATTTAGAATCACAGACACAGGACCGGTGGCTCTGACTGGAAAACCAAAACAATAGATTATAATAATAATAATAATACACCCAGTGAGCAGCCAGCCTCATGGTCCAACTCACTTCACTTCAGTTTGTCTTTGTATCGCCATAAATCACAGCAGCAGTTATCTCAGAGGACTTTTCCAACATCAGAAAATAAACAGTTAAACAATGCAATGATAAAAAACACATAGACCCATTGGTCCATAAGAGGTGAAAGACCAACGTCCATAAATGGGGCGGTAGAGCCACAGTGGGGCGGCCGCGGCTGTAAAGTGCCAAACTGCTGTTGTGTCCTTAGGCAAGACACTTCACCCACATTGCCTAGAATGAGTCTGGTGTGTGTGTGAATGGTTGGTGGTGGTCGGAGGGGCCGATGGCACAGACTGGTTGGCTCGCTTCTGTCAGTGTGCCCCAGGGCAGCTGTGGCTACAGTAGTAATTTATCACCACAGTGTATGGAGTGAAAGAACAATGACATGTGAAGCGTCTTTGAGTGTCCAAAAAGCGCTATATAAAACCAATGCGTTATTCATTATTATTGTTATTATTATTATTATTTTACATATTCATAAATGTGGGTGCATGTTGTTGGATCATCATTGTCCACATGCTGTTTAATGTGAGTCACTATCTTCCATCCATCCATTTTTCTTCCCGTTAATCCATTTCTGTCAATATTTATCACAGGTCCTGCAGTAAAAAATTAATACTTTAAATACTGCAATAATGTGTAATACTGCATATCCTTCAGCCCCTGCTCCCTCCACTGTGTGCAGGACATATTCACAAATCAAACGTGTATCTTAGCTTTAAATCATGTTTCTTTGCTTTTATTTGCTTTGGCACACACATTTGAAACCCCTTAAACATAAAGCGGTGTTAATGCGTTGCTCATGATTAGAGATTAGAGAAATGATCCATCACAAAGACACTGCGCTGTTTGAAACGGGTTATTTGAACTCAGTAACATGTATTTCCAAACTCTTCAAAGTCTCTTATCGCCTGCAGCAGCCGCAGCAGCCGCAGAGGATGTGGGGAACACTGTTTATTCTCCACAACTTTTCAAACCAGCCCCAGTGTTTTATGTGGAGACGACAACAAAGTGCCATCTCTCTCCCAACAGTCTCCAACAGTCTCAGAGTCCGATTGAAGAAACTGTGGCTACAGGGTTACTGCAGAAGAAGTCGATTGGAGCATAAGCTAGCTGGAGCCCATTTCCTTTTAAGGGCATTTCTTCCGGTGCGTTAGCTTCACAGCGCTAAGACTTGTCGCTAAGGCAAGCTGGAGTTTCCCCTGCCTCGAATGAAGGTACCTGATCGGTCAATCCTTAAATGGCTCATATCTGCATTTACAAAGACAACATCAAAATGTAAAAACTAGGATCATAAAGAGCAATAAACATGGATTTTTCTTGAAGCCCAAATTGGTGAGTGTGGCAAAAACGGTTACTGAGCTACAGGAGTTTACATTTACATGTGAGTCAAGAGGAGCCAGAGTGAGTTGGAGATTTAACTTTGTCCATGAGCACTTCCCTGTTGGGCTTCTTTGAGCTGCGGTTTGATGAACAGGAGGAGCACAGACAGGGTTTGGCTGCGGTTTAGACGGATGGATTTTCAGTTATTTACAAAGTCTGGGAACAGTGACACAGAGATTAATGCAGGATTAAAGTGTGTGTGCAGTTATTAACGACATTAGTAAAACAGGGAAATAATGTACACTGTGTATGTGTATGTGTGTGTCTGTGTGAGAGAGTGTGTGTGTGAGTGTGTGTGTGAGAGAGTGTGTGTGTGCGTGTGTGTGTTCAGTTGTTCCAATGTGTCTGAGGCCCTGTTTAGATGAAGACACTGCAGAGATGCTGCAAAGCAATTAGCAAAAACAATCAGGCTCAAGTGCACAGCGTTTAGACGATGACGGAAAACAATGTAGTTCTAGCGCCCGGGCAGTAGGGGGCAGTGAAACTTTACAACACGACACACGCAGTATATTCACTTCCTCAACAACATCCTTCTCAGCAATGATTTGCAACATTGAAAAAAATAATCATTTTAGTTGTAATATATAATTGTTTTCCACTGTCCTATGCTTTTAATGTATCTTTGGCGCGGTTTCGACCAGTTTTGATCATTTTAGGACTCAAAATCGCTGAAATCCTATTTTTCCCATTCAAACAGAGGAGGTGAGGCAGCGCTCCTGCGTGGCTCACCCCAGAACGCTCGCTCACAGTGGTCTGTGAGTGCACTCAGCTCGTGCTGTTCATATATCGCTGTTTATTTCTAATATCCTGCTTTGAAAACATTTGTTAAACTTGTCATAGTGTTTAGTATTGTATTGAACGTACCATCCATCCATGTTCTTCCCCTTAATCCATTTCTGGGTTCGGGGGATGGCAGTCAGAGCTTCACCCAGTACACAGAGCACCAGCCCCTCACTGATCCTCCTGCAGGTGGTGAGTCCACAGGAGCTGAGATCTTCCAGCGGGCTTCAGGCAAAGTGGAGTTAAATGTCTTGCCCAAGGACACAACTACAGCAGACATCAGTGGGAGTCATGAAGTAGGTCTTGCGGTGGGCTCGAACCCATTTCTCGAACCCACATTGGCCCAAAGGCCAATGCTCTACCAACTGAGCCACTGTCGCCCACATAATACATACACCATTCAATATGTACACACATACATGTTGAACTTATGTGTGCACTATTTATATTTAGTTTAAGTCTTTTGATACACAAGGAAAAAGCTTGGCATGAGGCAGGCAGTATCTACAATAGGTCTGGCATTCGCCTTCTGTACTGGCAACCCCGCTCCCATCTCTGTGTGGAGTGACAGGACAATTGCCCAAAAAAAAACAATATATATATAACAATTGTAAACCTCTTTGTGACTCTGGTCTGTGATGCCTCATTGATAGGGGGCGCTAGTGAGCATGAAGTTCATACACGAGTTGCAACAATCTGTCCTATCGATGCAATTTATTTTGCTGGAAAATGGATGATTTGATTGAGGGTTTTTTTCTCAACTGGACCTTCAATCAAAGCAAGAAGTAATATAGACTGAGAGACCACCGCTGGACTTAGGTTAGTCTCTCTCTCTCTCTCCTCGCGTCTCTCGCACTTGATGCTTGAGTCAGCACCTAGATTTGTTGTGTGATTTTCAATAATATCCTGGTTCTCTTGTCTTTACAGTATATGACGTTTGTGGACGTTGTTGCATTGGTGATTTAATGCTATTTTATTAGAATAATGATGGTAAATCTAACTGTTAAAGTCAGTGCCTCCCCAAACACAAACCTCAGTGCACGTCACTGCTCCTCAGGTCACCGCAAAGACATGAAAGAATGCACCAACATCATTCTGCGTTTAACAACAGATTTGCGTGGTTTTGTTTGGACGAAGGCAAAAAATTCTCTTTTGTTTCTTTCAACCCGTCTGTTATTTAGTCCAGTAAAGTGGTTGTACAGGTTCTGAAACAAACATCTTGATTGAAACTAGAGCCTTTAACACGGCACCTTCTCATCCCAGACGCTTCACACCCGGCTGCCATCGAGACAAGAGGCCGCAGACCGGACTCCCTCTGTTCCCAGGCCTGTAAGACAGCTCTGGCTCTGGTTACAGGGACTGGACGGCCCTCAGTAAAGGGCCCCAGGTCCTGGAGAACACCCCCAGAGGACACCAAGGGAACACGGTCCAACTCCTTCTCCAGATCCACAAAGCACAGACTGAGGCCACACTCCCATGATCCTCGAGTATCCAGTGGAGCAGAGTCCAGTGTTCTGCGACCGGGACCAAAGCAACACTGGTCCTGCTGAATCCCAGACTCTTGGATAGAATCAGATTTATTTCTCCCACGTCAAATTATTACATTGCCTGTGTTTGAACTGTTGTGATTCTCTGATCATTTTTTGGTGAATTGACAACTTGTTCAGAGACGACTGCTGTTGTGATTTGGGACTGCAAACAAGTATAGTGAAATTGATTAAAGAATTCCACAACAAATACAATTTCTTTTTTAGGCAAACTTTTATTTGAAAAGAAAACACCTCTGTCCCTGATTGAAAAATGTTTTAAAAATAAGAATTTAAAGAGAAGGGGTGGGGACTTGGTTGTGCCAAAACGTCCTGATATTAGCAATGATGGAACAAGGTTACATCTGGATTAAAATCTCGTAATGTGTTCTACAATGAGGGTCACTAAAGTGTTGAATCAAGTGATTTGAATGAATTAAGAATGTTGTGTTAATTTGTTAATTGTTTATAGAAACTGGACTGATTGTAATATTGATAATTAGTGATTAAAGTGAAACTGGGATAAATGTCTTTTCCATCTGATTAAAATTGGTTTTTGATTAGAACAGGATGCAGCGATCACTCCCACAGAGACACGTTCAGTCGACTTTAACAAACACCATCAAAGACCAACAAGAGTAAGATGGAGAAATCCTTTATTTTTCCCGTAGAGGGGAATTGTCAGTGTTGCAACAACGGTTACACAACTGTAGGAATGAGGAGCACACAGCACAAGATAAATAAACAACAACTCAACTGAAATGCAATAAAATATCTTACTCTAGCATGTTATCATGAAAATATAATAACATAACCATAATATTATACTTCTGCTATAAATGCTTCACAGACACTAGGCCCAAATAGATATAAAAGAGGACACTACAGAGTTACAAAGTACAAACATAACAGAAAGAATGCCACTTTGTTTTTCTCGCCTTTTTCTGTGTTTTTGTTTTTCAATCTGACTTGTATGTGTATTTGATGTGTTTTAATGTGTGAAGCGCTTTGTGATCCTGGTCTGTGAAATGCGCTGTACAAATAAACTTTACTTACTTACTTACTTACCAGGAGTGAGATGGTTTGGAGAGGGAGAGAGGGAAGACCGTGGTAGTCTACATGGTGTGGATCCAGACCCTACACAGACCAAGAGACCCCAGATAGGGGCAGGATGTCACTCTAAGGCAGGCATGTCCAAACTCAGGCCCGCGGGCCAATTGCAACCCTCTGTGCCATTTGATGTGGCCCTTCTGCTGGGCATTTTGATAGTGTCATCCAACCAACTTCAGCTCCACCAACACATGCTGTACCTTGTTGTAAATCTCAGACCCTCTGGAATCCAGTCGCTCACTCGTTATTATAGTCTTGGGTTTCATATGACGTCAGGGCAGTGGTGCGAATAACAAACGTAGGACAGGACGTGACGTATCCTGGCGGTGCAGTCTGCCGGGTTAATACACGGAGAGATAGTAGAAGAAGAAGCGCTGTCAAAATGCAACCACGCAAATAGAGAGAAAGATAAGAGTTTCTTCATGTTCCAACTGTGGTCTCATATCGAGGAGGACACTTTGAAAAAATCTCTGGAATGAGGAGGGCGAGCTGGATCAAGGCTTTCCCAGATAAGCGCCCCCTGCAGGCCACCCCAATGAAACGCAGCAATTTCTTCTGTTTTTTTTTTCCAAAAATGCCCCAAATCAAGACTCTTTTGAGAAATATTTTTTAGTACTCCCTTAGAATTGAGTGTCCCCGATGAAGACTGTTACAACAACCGTACACCGCACAGGAGGAGAGCCTTTAGACGCCAAAACAGACTTTACATGGTTTTCAATGGGAGCAAAACCGAGTTGTCCCACCTCTGCTCATTCGCCCCCTACTGGGCCAGTTTAATGAAGAATATTGAAATTTGAAATTGTGTCCCAAAATTCCACATATAATGCAGCAGTGGTGAGAATCAATAAGGACGTATCATAACCCATTAGACAGTCCAGAATCCAGTTTTTAAATCCAGGTTGTCAGCTCTAGGTCAAGTCTGATAAACTAAAGTGGCCCGCTGACTAAAAAGTTTGGACACCCCTGCTCTACAATACAAGCTCAAATACAATCTAAAGTCCCTATAATGTAGAGAATGCACAGACCGAGACGTGTGCGGAGGCGATGAGCGGTTTGTGGTTGGAGGCCATCGCAGCGTCGCACAAAAACACAGCGTCTTTATCTCGTTCCGTTTGTTTACGTTTGGGAGATGGACCAAATCTGTCAGATGATGCAGCACCATTAAACAGGAATCATGGAATAATCTTAAGGCTATTTTTGGACTAGACGCTCTGCAGACAAAAAAAAACATCATGGTTCTGCATGCCTGTCCGCCCTGCTGCTGTCAGGCTGTACAATGAACACTGCTGACACTGCACATGCATTGCAGTGTCAGCAATGTTTTTAAAAAACATTGTGTTTTTAAAAAATGGGATTTGGAAAGTGTGAATGTCTGTAATTGTAGATAATAGTCTGCAACCTCCTATTGATAATCATGTTTATTGTAAAATTCATATATTGTTTTTGATGTTTCAGCTGAAGACTTTTCATTTGTGCTTATTTCTAAATATGTGTTGGGTTCGAACTTTAGAATACATTAAATGATGTGGTTTTCTTTTGAGAACGCTTTGCAATGAGCCATGCCTTTTGAATGCGCTGGGAAACGGCTGGAAGTCCTACAGTAAGTAGCTCTGAAACAGTTGTTGTTTTGTGCTTTACAAGAGATGTTGCTGCAGCACAGTGTTCATGGTTTTACACTGGTCCAGACCAGAGCAGAGAGGATTCATGGTCCGAACCAAGTGGATCAGGTGAAAATCCACTGGAGGAATGCTAACATTTTAAACAATTCTGATGAAGTATTCAGCATTTCACTTTGGACTAGAGCCGAGAAACTGGTCCAAACCATGTGGCTACTCCACCTTGTGACCTGTCCTGCTCCACCCAGAGTCTACTCCACCTCTGCTGCTGGGACCTGAAGGGCTGTTGCTGATTATTGTTAGCTTTTTAGAATGATCAATTTATTACTTTTTTTCTATTCTGCTGGTCACCTGAATTTCTCCCACGGGGATTAATACAGTATATATCTATCTATCGATCTATCTATGCCATGGTATCTCTTATACAAATGCTCCAAGTTGATCATAATAAATGAAAATGGTTTCAGGGGCTCCCCCCTGGACTGCCACCTTAACGTGGTGGGGGAGTTTGAGTACTCGGATGATCCTGGGAGCTTCATGCCCCTGGTAGGGTCTCCCATGGTAGACAGGTCTCACGTGACTAGTCAGACGAAGAGCGGTCCGAAGACACCATGGACAGCACTAAGAGACAAACAGTGACGTCGCCCGGCATGGCGCAGCCGGGGCCCCACCCTGGAGCCAGGCCTGGGGTCGGGGCTCGTATGCGAGCGCCTGGTGGCCGGGCCTTAGCCCACGGGGCCCGGCCGGGCTCAGCCCGAAAGGACGACGTGGGCAGTCCCTCCTGTGGGCCCACCACCTGCAGAGGGGTCCGTGGTGGCGAAACGGTGCTGAGAGGACTGGGCAGCAGCCGAAGGCGGAGACCTCGACGACCCAGTCCGCACACACAACATCTGGCTCTTGGGACATGGAACGTCACCTCGCTGGGGGGGAAGGAGCCAGAGCTCGTGGGGGAGGTCGAGCGATACTGACTAGAGATAGTCGGCCTCACCTCCACACACAGCTTGGGCTCTGGAACCCAACTCCTTGAGAGGGGTTGGACGCTCCACTTTTCTGGTGTCTCTCGCGGGGAGAGGCGGCGAGCTGGGGTGGCCATATTCATTGCCCCCCATCTCAGCCGCCACGTGTTGGAGTTCTCCCCGGTGAATGAGAGGGTCGCGTCCCTCCGCCTTCGGGTGGGGGACAAGTCTCTCACGGTTGTGACGGCCTACGGGCCTAACAGCAGTGTAGAGTACCCGGCCTTCTTGGAGTCCTTGGGAGGTGTACTGGACGGTGCACCGCCCGGGGACTCCGTTATTCTCCTTGGGGACTTCAACGCCCATGTGGGAAATGCCAGTGACACTTGGAGAGGGGTGATAGGGAAGAACGGCCCCGCTGATCTGAACCCGAGCGGTGTTCAGTTGTTGGACTTCTGTGCTAGTCACAGTTTGTCCATCACGAACACCATGTTTGAGCACAAGGGTGTCCACCAGTGCACGTGGCACCAGGACACCCTAGGCCGGAGGTCGATGATCGACTTTGTTGTTGTATCATCTGACCTTCGACCGCGTGTCTCGGACACTCGGGTGAAGAGAAGGGCGGAGCTGTCAACCGATCACCACCTGGTTGTGAGTTGGATCCGCTGGCAGGGGAGGAAGCCAGTCAGACCTGGCAGGCCCAAGCGTGTAGTGAGGGTCTGCTGGGAACGTCTCGCTGAGCCCCCTGTCAGACGGACTTTCAACTCACACCTCCGGGAGAGCTTCTCCCAGGTCCCGGCAGAGGAGGGGGACATTGAGTCTGAGTGGACCATGTTCTCTTCCTCTATTGCCGATGTGGCAGCTCGTAGCTGTGGTCGCAAGGTCTCTGGTGCTGGTCCCGGCGGCAACCCCCGAACCCGGTGGTGGACACCGGCAGTAAGGGAAGCTGTCAGGCTGAAGAAGGAGTCCTATCGAGCCATGATGGTTCGGGGGACTCCTGAGGCAGCTGTCCAGTACCGGCAGGCCAAGCGTGCCGCAGCCCGGGTTGTTGCAGAGGCAAAAACCCGGGTCTGGGAGGAGTTTGGAGACTCCATGGAGCAGGACTATTGGTCGGCCTCGAAGAGATTCTGGCAAACCGTCCGGCGCCTCAGGAGGGGGAAGCAGTGCTTTGCCAACACCGTGTACGGTGCGGGCGGAGAGCTGCTGACCTCGACTGGGGATATTGTCGGGCGGTGGAAGGAATACTTCGAGGTTCTCCTCAACCCCCCCGTCACGTTCTCCGTCCCGGAGGCAGAGGCTGAAGATTTTGGGGCGGATACTTCCATCTCCCTGGCGGAGGTCACCAAGGTGGTTGGCAGCCTCCTTGGTGGCAAGGCGCCGGGAGTGGATGAGATCCGTCCTGAATATCTAAAGTCTCTGGATGTTGTGGGACTGTCTTGGCTGACACGTCTCTGCAACATCGCGTGGCGATCGGGGGCGGTGCCGATGGAGTGGCAGACCGGGGTGGTGGTCCCTCTCTATAAGAAGGGGGACCGGAGGGTGTGTTCCAATTATCGTGGGATCACACTCCTCAGCCTCCCTGGTAAGGTTTACTCCAAGATACTGGAGAGGAGGCTACGGCCGATGGTCGAATCTCGGATTCAGGAGGAGCAGTGTGGTTTTCGTCCCGGGCGCGGAACACTGGACCAGCTCTATACTCTCCATCGGATACTCGAGGGCTCATGGGAGTTCGCCCAACCTGTCCACATGTGCTTTGTGGATTTGGAGAAGGCGTTCGACTGTGTTCCCCGGGGTGTTCTTTGGGGGGTTCTCAGGGAGTACGGGGTCCGGGGTCCTCTGCTGAGGGCTGTTCGGTCCCTGTATGACCGGAGCCAGAGCTGTGTTCGCATTGCCGACAGTAAGTCAGACCTGTTCCCGGTGCATGTTGGCCTCCGCCAGGGCTGCCCTTTGTCACCGGTTCTGTTCACTGTATTCATGGACAGAATGTCTAGGCGCAGCCAGGGGCCGGAGGGGGTCCGGTTCGGGGACCACAGGATTTCATCTCTGCTGTTTGCGGACAATGTTGTCCTGTTGGCTCCAATTAACCAGGACCTGCAGCACGCAATGGATCGGTTTGCAGCCGAGTGTGAAGCGGCTGGGATGAGAATCAGCACCTCCAAATCCGAGGCCATGGTGCTCGACCGGAAAAAGGTGCCTTGCTCTCTTCAGGTGGGTGGAGAGGTCCTGCCTCAAGTGGAGGAGTTCAAGTATCTTGGGGTCTTGTTCACGAGTGAGGGAGGGATGGAGCGTGAGATTGTCAGGCGGATCGGTGCAGGGTGCACAGTGATGCCGTCGCTGTATCGGACCGTTGTGGTAAAGAGGGAGCTGAGCCGAAAGGCAAAGCTCTCGATTTACCAGTCAATCTTCGTTCCCTCCCTCACCTATGGTCATGAACTCTGGGTAATGACCGAAAGAACGAGATCGCGGATACAAGGTGAGCTTCCTCTGCAGAGTGGCTGGGCGCTCCCTTAGAGATAGGGTGAGGAGCTCAGTCACACGGGAGGAGCTCGGAGTAGAGCCGCTGCTACTCCACGTCGAGAGGAACCAGTTGAGGTGGCTCGGGCATCTGTTCCGGATGCCTCCTGGACGCCTCCCTGGGGAGGTGTTCCGGGCACGTCCCACCGGGAGGAGGCCCCGGGGAAGACCCAGGACACGCTGGAGGGACTATGTCTCTCAGCTGGCCTGGGAACGCCTCGGGGTCCCCCCGGACGAGCTGGAGGAAGTGTGTGTGGATAGGGAAGTCTGGGCGTCTCTGCTTAGACTGCTGCCCCCGCGACCCGGCAACGGATGAAGCGGAAGAAAACGGACGGACGGACGGACGGTTTCAGGGGCCACAACAAAACTAGCATTGTCCATCTATAAAAGTGGTGTCTATTACCTCAGGCTGAAGCTGTCTTATAGAACCGTCTGTGCTTTGATTGCGTCACTTGTTTAGGAAATAATAGTTTGACAGAGTTTCTTTATTGTTTTTTATTCAGATCTGCATTAGCTCCTGAAATATAACTTGGCTATTCTTCCAGTGTTCACGCATCAGTGTCACGTTCACATGGAAGATGGACAAAAATGAACGTGCAAACACAAAGATAAGCGAAAACAAATATACAGAAATGTACAGAAATAAAAGACATACGCAGAAACCGAATCCACAGCGCGCGCTCATACGGCCGTAGTCCTCTTGGTGACGCTCGGCTGACATCATAGTGCTTTCCCTTCTCTCTCTCTCTCTCTCATGCACACACACACACACACATACACGCACACACGCACGCACACCGGCTCCCTCTCTCTCCTCTCTCTGCTCGCTCTGTCCACAGATGAGTTGAGTCTCCTCCGCTGTCAGACTTGCCTTCAACCTGCAGCAGCGCGCACACGGGACAACCCCCCCTTCACTTTCCTCACGCACACGCACGATCACGCACGGACGCGCGTACACACACACACACACACACATTAGAGGAGGGGTTATTCTCCTCGCCTCTGTCACTACTGAACCCCCCCCCCCCCCAAAAAAAGAGAGCCACGAGCTGCGCAGAGCTCCCAGACTCTCTCCAAAACACACGCACACGGACTTGCAACTGGCCTGAAAGTGAAGTGAAGTCACCGGGGGAAGGAATAATCTTTAATCCCAATCCCTCCGCGCGCGTTGCCGCTTGTGGATATCTTCTCTTTGCCCGAGAATGGAGCGAGATTACGCCTGGTGCCTCCTCCTGCTGCTCGCCCTCTTCCCAGCTCAAGGTAAGGGCTCTGTCATTACGCACGGAGAGGACACAGAACCACGGCCATCGCTACGGACTCACGCCGCTGTTTGTGACTCCACATTCCCATACGTGTGTTCCTTTGTGTCTGGGGCGATGGCTGAGGCGCGGTGGCAAAAGTTTAGGAGTGTGTATTTCTCTTTGGAGGCAGGAGATGGATACGCGTAAGGTGTGGCGTGGCGTGGTGTTTGCGTGTTTGTGGATAGTCTCTGCCTCTCACACATCTTCAGGTGAGGTGGCTGCTGTTGCGATGGCTAATCCCCCTCTGATCCTTTTACGCACTGTCCTATAGTGTACGAGCTCCGTAAGCTGTCAGCGCCGCGGTGAGAAGTATAAATAAAAAGAGGGGTGATGTGTGTGTCTGCGTCTCTCTGTGTGTGTATGTGTGTGTGTGTGTGAGTGCAGGTCCAGCCTTGGTCCTTTTTGGTCCCTGCGCGCTCTGGGGGGCCACAGCGTGCTTGACTTTTGTAAAGACCCTCTCGAACGCCACCGGTTGAGTGCCACATACAGGAATGAAGAAAAACCTGTGCCTTATCTTGCTTTTTGTGCAGAATTTCATCCAGAATTTATTCAAGTTCATTTTCGAAGGCTGTGCACGAGAATTCGCGCAGCTTTAAGATAAGATAGGACAATCTTTATTCGTCTCTCAGTGGAGTAATGACAGGAGGAATAAGGGCACCCACAATACACACACACACACACACACACACACACCCCACACACACACACACATCAAACCATGGCTATTATTTAACGGTACTATAATAACAAATAATAAACTCTCGAGCTATAATTGCATTTGACTTGTATATCGTTCACTCCGCGCTGTAGTTGGCTGTGAGGAAGATTCCCATTACCAGATGTTAAATATTGTACTATAGCAGCAGAGAATACGACCAGAATAAGTATTAATAACTATGATAGCAGCGGGTGAAATACATTGTCTACAGAATATTTAAACATAGAGGAGATCGGAGGCTCTTGTAAGTAAAGCATTATGAGCACATTATTGGTTTCAACGAGACGGTGCGGCTTGGGGCTGTTTCTTGTGAATGGATTTCGAACGCTTCTTGAAACACTTATCGGTGAGGATGAGTTTCGCTTCCATCATTTGCCGTTGAGCTGATATCTGGATGTAGTCGTTTATTTCATTTCAGTATTTACAGACAGAAATGAACCTGGGATTTTGTAGAGGTTTGGATGTGATTTCAGTCCCTTTACTGGTTTTGTATTTGAGTCTCTGCACATATTAAACTATTTTTTATATGACGTGAAAAAGTGGCATAGATGCTCCCAGATTCAAGTATTTTAGTACAAATAAAGATTTATGGATTGAATGAGATTGCAGATAAGAGATAAAAAGGAGGCTTGAAGATACAAAGAATCGGTGACATTGCAGTCCGCACTGGTTGATTGATGGATTGTAATGTTTAAAGGGGAAGTACGTAACTTATGATGTGAACAAAGTGTGTTTAGTTATTTACATTTCTGACCTCGTAGAGAGCTGCTGTATGAGTGGGCATCACACTGGAATCTAGAAGCTTTAGGATATAATGTTGGGAAGCTCTCCTCTGCTGACATGGCCTCTCCCCAGAAAATGTGAGCTCCCCCCAAGGTTTCTCATCGTTTTCCTCTGTTTTTTATTTAGTATCGTTGCTCTTTGATGCAGAAGGGTTTGAGGACAGGGATGATCCGGGAAATTAAACAACATTTATTAACATTTCTGGACTGTGGTCGTCCTGTTCCCTAAGAACCAATGGCTCCTATGTTTATTATCGTTGCAGTTTGTGTTTGATTCTCTGAGCTGTTGTTGAGGAATCGGCAGTGTTAAATAAGTAAGTAATCTTTCTTATATAGCGCCTTTCACAGACCAGAGTCACAAAGCGCTTTACAATTGTTGTGGGCATTTGTCTCTGACTCCACACAGAGATGGGAGCGAGGTCGCCAGTACAGGAGGCGCATACCAGACCTATTGTACATGTTTTTAGTAGGGCTGTCAAATGTCTAAGATTTTTGATCGAGTTAAAAATTAATTAATCGTAATTAATCACATTTCAAACTAACGGATTAATGAAAAATATAAATTAATGTGCGTTAACGTGATAATTTTGACAGCCCTAGTTTTTAGTGGTAGGGGAAACCGGAACACCTGGAGGAAACCTACGTAGACACGGGGAGAACATGCAAACGCCACTCAGAAAGGCCCAGTTCTGACCAGAATTTAATTGAATACCTTCAAAACAAATGATTCTTGAGCTCTGTAGACACAAAGGGAATGCTGCCCACTCTTACAAAGTCAATTACGCAAAAAATACATGTTCTTTTTCCCACATAAAAAAGCATGAAATATGATAAATGCTAATGCTGTTCCCATCCACTTCATTTCTACTCTATATGTTTGATAAGGGAAGAGTTGCAAAAATTGAATTGAGGCCAGATGTTGATACAGTCACTTCCAAAGAATATGTGTTTGTTCTGATTCAGCTGTTGCTTTAAATATCTATTGGTGTCATTTCCTCTTGATCTTTGGCCTAATGATAAATCCTGGTTCATTATACCTGTCTGTATATCTGCACATCTGGCAACAAAAGACACGCACACACACGTACACACACACACACACAAACGCACACTGGACTTTTCACAGTGCACTTGTTTTTCTCTCCTCTCATTCCATCGCTGCAGTTCCGGAGAGATCTGTGTGTGTTGAGACCGTGGAGAGAGAGAGACGAAGTGGCTGGTCTCTGTGGCGCTGCGATGTTTGATTATGATAGAACTTGTTGGACTTGTTTGCAGTCGGACCATGCTTTTTTTCCTCTTCGGTGGCAGCTCAGGCCGCTCCAAAGCAATTTGCAAAAACAACCGGGCTTCTCACATTTTTCCTTTTATACTATCTCATGGCACACCACCAGCGGAAACTGATACAATTTAATGTTACTCTGCAGCTTTTATGAACAAAACAAAGTTGTTTATAATCTGCAATTGTACATAACTTTTTTATAATGTGAGGATTAGATAGCAATTTGGCCTACGTGCAGGACAACTGCAAGATTATACAAGGACTCTGATTATTTTGACTATGATATGCTCTGTCTCTGTGTGACACGCATGTCTTTCGATGTGTGACATAACAATGACTATATACAGTATAACTGTACGGACTCCATTTTGGTCTGAGAGAAAGAAACATCAGAAACCACTGGAACTTGAGAGAAACCTAATTAAACTTCCAGTATTGTTTGTGACTGTATGTAACTTTTATCCAGGACTCCCTTGAAAAATAGGTTCTTAATTAATCTCAATGGGACTTTTCTGGTTAAAAAATAAATAAAGTGTATTATGTATAAAATCTAAAGTATTTCTAACCTCATAGTTTTTCACATTACTTTGCCCGAATTGGTGATATCTGATAATTTCCCAAGGCACACTGAATAACATCTCAAGGCACACTAACGTTCCCCGGCACACTGAAAAACACATCAGACTTGAACTGGGGCCGTCAACCTGGATTCTAAACCTGGTTTCGAGCTGGATTCTTGAATTTAAAATAGATTATGATACGTCCTCAATGATTCTCACCACAGCTGCATTTTATGTGGAATGTTGTGACACAATCATAAAACAAATAACTGGATTCCAGAGGGTATGAGATTTACAACAAGGTATACCCTGACTGTGTAGGTGGAGCTGAAGTTGGTTGGATGACACTGTCAAAGTGCCTCAATGGCTTCTTTGTGTTAGCAGCAGAGGGCCAGATAAAAAAGCACAGAAGGCCGCAATTGGCCCGCGGGCCTGAGTTTGGACATGCCTGGTTTAGACAATGACTGAAAACAAGGTAGTTCTAGCACCTGGCCAGTAGGGGGGGTGTAACTTTACAACACCCCCAGCAGTATGTTCACTTCCTCAACAACAAACATCCTTCTGTATTTAAAAGCAGCTGTGAAAATGGAAACTTTAACTGCAGCTTTTGCGTGGTTTTGTTTGGACGAAGGAGTAGAATTCCCCTCCGTGTGCCGCTCGAAGCACACGTAGCTAGTTTGTGTACTCGCCGCTAAAGCTGTTTACGTTTGTTCTCGGCTTCTGCGCATGTCCAAATGTTCGTGCGGGAAGTGGAGGTCATAGCAGCGGAGAACTCACACTTTTTTCTTCACAAAGCTTTGAAACATCCCCCGTTGAGCAGCGTATCTGTTCTGATCCACTCGGGAGGCTGTTTCTCAACGTTTGCATTTTCGATCCTGAACCCAACTCTACCGTGTGACCGTGGCAGTGTCCTGGTGCAAACAGCCGCTCAGACTCTGACCTCGATGATGATGTGATGGTCGTACAGTGTGTCATGTGCCGCTGTATTGATCTCACATCTGTGGATCAGAGCTTTCTGTTTTTCCATTCGTCAAATCTGGTGTGATGTGTGAATGCGGCTTAACAGGTCAAGTTATGTACTACTAATACTACTACTACTCCTACTATTACTACTACACAGAGACCAGACAGATAGAGAGACCAGAGCGAGACCAGAGAGAGAGAGAGTGCTGCCACTGCCGCTAGAGAGACCAGGGGGATAGACCAGAGAGAGAGACCAGAGAGAGAAAGAGCAGAGAGAGAAAGAGCAGAGAGAGACAGATACAAGAGAAAGACCAGAGAGGGATGAGACATAGACAAGGGCAAGAGAGACACCAGAAAGAGACCAGAGAAAGACCAGAGAGAGAGAGAGAGAGAGACCAAAGAGAGAGACCAGAGAAAGAGTGAGAAGACCAGAGAGAAAGACCAGAGAGAGGCCAGAGAAATAGACTGGAGAGAGAGACCAGCGAGAGAAATTAGAGAGAGAAAACAGACAAAGAGAGAGGGATGAGATAGCGACCAGAGAGAGAGACCAGAGAAAGAGACAGCAGAGAGAACAGAGCGAGAGAGAGAGACCAGAGAGGGACTAGACAGAGACCAGAGCGAGAGAGAAACCATCTCTCGCTTTTTGAGAACAGAAAGCGAGAGAGAGACACCAGAGAGAGAGACCAGAGAGAGATCAGAGAGAGATTGGAGAGAGACCAGAGAGAGATTAGAGAGAGACCAGAGAGAGACAGGGACCAAAGAGAGAAACCAGAGCGAGAGACCAGAGAGAGAGCAACCAGAGGGAGACTGACCAGAGAGAGACAGATCGGAGAGAGACCAGAGAGAGAGAACAGGGAGAGACCAGAGAGAGAGAGAGAGAGAGAGAGACCAAAGAGAGAGACCAGAGAAAGAGTGAGAAGACCAGAGAGAAAGACCAGAGAGAGGCCAGAGAGATAGACTGGAGAGAGAGAGACCAGCGAGAGAGATTAGAGAGAGAAAACAGAGAGAGACAGGGACCAAAGAGAGAAACCAGAGCGAGAGACCAGAGAGAGAGCAACCAGAGAGAGCAACCAGAGGGAGACTGACCAGAGAGAGACCAGAGAGCGAGAACAGGGAGAGACCAGAGAGAGCAATGAGAGAGACACCGATCAGAGTGAGACCAGAGAGAGACCAGAGAGAGACCAGAGAGAGACCAGAGAGAGACCAGAGAGAGAACAGAGAGAGACCAGAGAGAGACCAGAGAGAGACCAGAGAGAGACCAGAGAGAGAACAGAGAGAGAACAGAGAGAGAACAGAGTTTCTGCCACCGCCTCTACTTCTACTACTGCAACCTCTCTGATTTCGTGGCTGTGACATTCCCAGATCCCAGCTCTCTTCTCCCAGTCCCCACAGACGTCTTCCCCCTCTTTCTGATGACTGTTGGTGAAACCCAAGTGGAGAGGCTGTCTGTCTCTGCGTCGGTACCAATGTCGTGCTGTTGTTTTCACCTGCGTCTGTCACCGCTGTCCCCACGCTGTCGAAGAGGAGCGAGAGAGAACGGGTCATTATACCGAGTGTGCGATCCTAACAGACAGAGGGCGGGCTCTGTGAGTGCTGACCTGTCAATCATCCTGCTTTGTTTTTTTTACAGCCATCGCAAAATATGACTTGAACTGTATTTTTTGTATATTTGGCCTCCTGCTGGGACTCTGAGGAGCACAGGGAATAGATTCCTGCTGGGACTGAAGAGCACAGGGACTGGCCTTGTGCTGGGATTCTGATGCGCACAGGGACTGGCCTCGTGCTGGGACTCTGAGGAGCACAGGGACTGGTCTCCTGCTGGGATTCTGATGCGCACAGGGACTGGCCTCCTGCTGGGACTCTGAGGAGCACAGGGACTGACCGTGTGCTGGGATTCTAAAGAGCACAGGGACTGGTCTCCTGCTGGGGCTCTGAGGAGCACAGGGACTGACCATGTGCTGGGATTCTGAGGAGCACAGGGACTGGTCTCCTGCTGGGACACTGAGGAGCACAGGGACTGGCCTCCTGCTGGGACTCTGAGGAGCACAGGGACTGGCCTCCTGCTGGGACTCTGAGGAGCACAGGGACTGGCCTCCTGCTGGGACTCTGAAGAGCACAGGGACTGGCCTCCTGCTGGGACTCTGAGGAGCACAGGGACTGGCGTCCTGCTTGGACTCTGAGGAGCAGATAGTTGTGCTCAAAAGGGGGAAAAAAACTGCTCATCGCCACCTTTGCCTGCAGTCTGAGCAGAGGCTTTGATGTGACCCGTCATACACGTCCCATTGACAGTGATCCATAGACTGTATACAGATGGACAATGCTAACACCGCTAGCTCAATGAACCAGTATGTGCCAACAGCCCCTTTGATTTAAAAGCTTTGGGGACTTTTGCACATGCATTCCAATGTGGTTTTACTGCAAATGGCAAATAAACCGAATCTGGATCTGATTTAAGGATTGACCAATCAGAGGCCTTCACCCACGGGGGAAACTCCAGCTTGATTTAGCAACCGTTTTAGCTGTTACGGTAATGACCATAAAAAAAAAAAAATTGGTTTCAGCTAGGTTATCTTCAGATGGGCTATGGTGACGTCACACTCAGTCAGTGCCTTCCTACTATATCTGTATGTCTTTATCGTTCCTTTTATAACATAGTTGGAGCTCAATAGATGATTTCAAATCTTGTTTCCATGACGATGCAGGGTTAAGTGGCGAGTTTCAATGCAAAGTCAAGTCCGAATTATCTTTTGGGACCAGTCTAGTTTAGCCGCTATAGACTTCAGAATGCACTCGTTAAATGAATGCAGCTAGTTTCCGGCTAACGCATGCTTTTTATTGTACTGTGATTATTTATGATTTTAATGCTTGCTAATGCTAATGCTAATCTTGTTTTGTTCAGCCCTTTGAGTTGCCTTGTGTATGAATTGTGCTATACAAATAAACTTGCCTTGCCACTGTGCAGCTTTGTCCTGGTGAAGTCTGTGTCTGAGTGTTTCCATCTTAGCTGTTCTGGGACTGTGTTTTTTAATGAAATGATGTGAAAAAAACAAACGTAGAAACATGCGGCGGTGACAGAGCGACAGCGGTTTTACGTCAGCTCCGGTTTGTGGACGAGCCGTCAGGTTTTCTGGACAGGATCCCAGCGGTGAGGCAGTAATGTCATGGTGAAACAGAGACAGGATTTAAACTCTGTGAGAGAGAACAGGGAGAGACCAGAGGGAAAGAGAGCGAGAGACCAGAGAGAGAGACCAGAGAGAGGCCAGGGAGAGAAAGATATCAGAGAGAGACCGGAGAGAGAGAGACCAGAGAGAGAGAGACCATAGAGAGACCAGAGAGAGAGACCAGAGAGAGGCCAGAGAGAGAGACCAGAGAGAGGCCAGGGAGAGAAAGATATCAGAGAGAGACCGGAGAGAGACCAGAGGGAAAGAGAGAGAGAGAGACCAGCGAGAGACCAGAGAGATAGAGAGACCAGAGAGAGACCAGAGAGATAGAGAGACCAGAGAGAGACCAGAGAGACCAGAGAGCGACCAGAGAGAGAGAGCGACCAGAGAGACCAGAGAGAGACCAGAGAGAGAGAGCGACCATGACCAGAGAGAGACCAGAGAGAGAGACCAGAGAGAGGCCAGATATCAGAGAGAGACCGGAGAGAGAGAGACCAGAGGGAAAGAGAGAGAGACCAGAGAGAGACCAGAGAGAGACCAGAGAGAGACCAGAGAGACCAGAGAGAGACCAGAGAGACCAGAGAGAGACCAGAGAGACCAGAGAGAGAGACCAGAGAGAGAGACCAGAGAGAGACCAGAGAGAGACTAGAGAGAGAGAGACCAGAGAGAGAGAGCGACCAGAGAGACCAGAGAGAGACCAGAGAGAGAGACCAGACAGAGACCAGAGAGATGTACCAGAGAGACACCAGAGTGAGACCAGAAAGAGACCAGAGAGAGATAAACCAGATAGAGATTAGATTGAGAGACCAGAGAGAGACCAGAGAAAGAGAGACCAGAGAGAGAGACCAGAGAGAGATACAGTAGGTGAACCGTGTTACATGGAGGAACCACTGGTCTAGACTCCCTGCTCATTTCTCTGGACTGATTTATCCGTTTTTGTTCCCGTCTTTTTAAAGCCTTTGGATCACAGACAACATGGACCTGGAACTGTCTTTAGATAAACATAAACAGATTGACATGTCCCAAATCTAAAACCAGTCCTGTAAGCCGCCTTCACACCGGCACACTCCTCTAAACTGGGTCCAAATTGGAAAAAAAGTGACTCAGATTTTCCTACATTGAGTTTAATAAAAATGTGTGGCTGTAATGTCATGAGTGGAGTTCACACCTGCTCCGAGGGCCGTCGTCTGCTCAATGAGATGTGGATGAGTGAGGGCAGCGAGGCGTGAGGGTAATCGGCCCCTGGAGACCACCATTCACACGTACTGAGGGCCCTTTAATGACCCACCTCCGGAACTGCTGCCACAACACTGCTATTTCAGAACCTACCTTTCATTCACTCACAAAGAGCTACTAACGTCCAGCTAAAGAGACTCCTGTGTGGCCGGGTCCCAGGGGACGACGGATTTGGTAACGTTTTAGATCAGCCTTCACTAATTGACAGCTAATTAAGTGCTAATTAGTGAACCCTAACCCTAATTCTCTCCCTAACCCAGGCCCTAACCCACATTGGAAAGGGCTAGTGAGTTAGATACTGAATAAGGCTCTGGACCGTTCTGAATGCCTGTGAAATTGTCGCTTACATCCCGGGCGTCTGGATCTGCGAACACACGGTGAAAAGGAAGTTGTCTGCTTTTTGCAAATGTCGCTGCCTGCTCCTCGCGGTCCCCTGATGCTCCTCGCGGTCCCCCGATGCACTTTCACATGTTCTGCACAAAAGACAAATGGAGAAACCTTTAAAAGTCAACGTTGGAAGCATTTTTATTGCTTTATGAGATCATTTTAAATTATGCAGTTTGTGAGCAGGGTTTGGGTCGTCAGCAGTGCATTCCAATGATCCTAAAGAAAACATTGGATTGTGTGTGTGTGTGTGTGTGTGTGTGTGTGTGTGTGTCTCTGTATATACGTATGTGTCTGTCTGTATGTGTGTGTGTCTCTTTGTCTGTCCATCGGTCAGTCTGCGTATGTGTGTCTCAGTGTATATGTGCCTGTATTGAGTGTGTGTGTGTTTGTGTCTGTCTGTCTGCCTGTATGTGTATGTATGTTTGTGTGTGCGTATGAGTGTGTCTCATATGTGTCTGTGTGTGTGTGTGTCTCTCTGTCTATCTGTCCGTGTGTGCGTCTTTGTGTGTGTGTGTTTATGTGTGTGTCCCTGTGTATATGTGTCTGTCTGTGTGTGTCTGTCTGTCTGTCTGTCCATCTGTCAGTCTGTGTGTGTGTGTCTCTCTGTCTATCTGTCCATCTGTCCGTGTGTGTGTCTTTGTGTGTGTGTGTGTTTATGAGTGTGTCCCTGTGTATATGTGTCTGTCTGTGTGTCTCTGTCTGTCTGTCTGTCCATCTGTCAGTCTGTGTGTGTGTGTCTCTCTGTCTATCTGTCCATCTGTCTGTGTGTGTGTCTTTGTGTGTGTGTGTGTTTATGAGTGTGTCCCTGTGTATATGAGTTTGTCTGTGTCTGTCTGTCTGTCTGTCCATCTGTCAGTCTGTGTGTGTGTGTCTCTGTGTATATGTGTCTGTCTGTCTGTGAGTGCGTGTGTATATGTGTGTGTGTGTGTGTGTGTCTAGAGCGGAGCGACCTTTACAGCGGTTCATATAAACGTGTTTTATAGTATCTTGCCATCTTTTGTGTTTTCCTTTTATGAAGTCAGGTGGAGGTGCATTTGGGACGCTGCCCAGAGACAATAACTCTGAATGAAGCTCTAATCTAAACACGACAAAACCTTGTGCAATTTCATGTTTTCTAATCAGAGTTGGAGAAGTTTAGTCTGTGTTTGAGCCTTAAGTCTTCGTTATATTCTGCCCTCTGACTTAGGTTTAGGGTTATATTCCTTAAAGTTTAGATTATTGTAACTCGCTGTACTGTGATGTGGACCTATCCTCAGCCAAGAGAGTGTAGGAGAGAGCACATCACCCCTGTGCTGGCGTCACTTCACTGGCTCACTGTCACATTCAGGGTTGATTTTAGGGCGACAGTAGCTCAGTTGGTAGAGCATTGTCCTTTGAGCAAGAAGGTAAGTAAGTAAGTAAGTAAGTAAGTAAGTAAGCAAGACACTTCACCCCCACTGCCTAGAATGAGTCTGGTGTGTGTGAATGGTTGGTGGTGGTCGGAGGGGCTGATGGCACATACTGGTTGCCTCGCTTCTGTCAGTGTGCCCCAGGGCAGCTGTGGCTACTGTAGTAGTTTATCACCCCCGTGTTTGGAGTGAATGGATAATGACATGTGAAGCGTCTTTGAGCGTCCAAAAAAAGTGCTATATAAAACCGATGCATTATTTATTTTTATTTTCAGGGAAGATTTTAATGCTTGTTTTTAAATCCCTGTATACCTGACAGAGCTGTATTTGTACGATAGTCTCTGGCTCTGGTCTCTTGGTGGTTGCTCTGGTTTCTGGCTCTGGTCTCTGATAGAGCTGTTATGCAAAATAACTTCTAAACACCAAAAAAACCATAGTGATTGTCTTTGACCCTCTCACCATAAAACCTTCAAATCAGGTCTTGATTTTTAATAGCCACATTTAATCACTAACATCATCAGAATTTTAATCAGCTTTGGTCTTTCTGTGGTCTCTCTCTCTGGTGTCTATCTCTGGTCTCTCTCTCTGGTGTCTCTCTCTGGTCTCTCTCTCTCTGGTGTCTCTCTCTGGTCTCTCTCTCTGGTGTCTTTCTCATGGTCCATCTCTGGTCTTATTTTGTCTCTTATTCATATTTTCTGAAGATTATCTCTTGTGAGCTTGTCTTTGTTAGTCCACTTTTGATATTTCTTTCATTCTTTTTATTTTGTTGTTGTTGTTTTAGATATAATGACTGAAGAAAAAGAAAGAAAGAAAGAAAATGTGCTATACAACTAAAGCTAACATTAACATTGACCTGTAAATGCATTGGTTTTAGGAGAATGGAATCGACATTTTAGCCCTATTCTTCAGTATTTCATATTCGCCACGATAAGAACAATTTCCATGACCTTGGGTTGTCTTTTTCACATTCCCAAGACTTATAAAAACACACTTCTGATATCAATTTAGATATTTCCATGGTGTGAGTTGACACGAGAACACTGAATGTGTCTGTCCCTTTGACCTGAGCTGCAGATTTTCATACCGAGTTCATGGAGTAAAACAGTTGAATTAAATGCAGATGGTTGGATGGAGTATTTCCCGCAGTTATAAGTTCAATGACAGCTCTGTTTTTTTGACCCAGGGCTCGGGTCCAAGCCGAAACATTGATTATTTCATTACGGCAGCAGCTGTCAGTGGGAGGAATCTATTACGAGAACAAGAGCTCGTATTGTTCTCGAGAGAATCCTCTTCAAAGCCACGAGAACGAGGCCGAGCGTGAAGATATGAGTGATCGACGGTCGACAGATGGATTCCGTAGACGCAGGTAAAGATGGCTGCTTCAGGAGCCAACACACCGTTCCGTCTGTTGTCGAAGGGAATTGCGGAAATAAACATGGAATTCACCCAAACCTCCCAGAATCCAATAGTTTTGCACAAATCAACCCTGGAGGGAAGTTTCGTCTTGATTACTATCGCTTTTATCTCTGCTTCCTAGTTTTGGAAGGGCTCAAAAGTCTTGGGACAAACTCAATTCATTTCGGTGTCATCAGCAAACTCATAAAATACAGTACATCCAAATAGTCCACTTTTCATATTCTATTTCTGAGCCTGAATTTAAAAACACAGATCGAAATGCATAAAAAATTAAAAGGCAATTTACGTACATCGATGTAGAATAATTTCATATAAATAACAAAACAGCATTCAAGTTTTATTGTGCTTATAAATCATTGAGAGATTTGAACATGGTCAGGGTAGAGGCTCGTCTCACAACCTCAGGAAGACCAGAGTCCCAGCAGGAGACCAGTCCCTGTGCTCCTCAGAGTCCCAGTAGGAGACCAGTCCCTGTGCTCCTCAGAGTCCCAGCAGGAGGCCAGTCCCTGTGCTCCTCAGAGTCCCAGCAGGAGGCCAGTCCCTGTGCTCCTCAGAGTCCCAGCAGGAGGCCAGTCCCTGTGCTCCTCAGAGTCCCAGCAGGAGGCCAGTCCCTGTGCTCCTCAGAGTCCCAGCAGGAGGCCAGTCCGTGTGCTCCTCAGAGTCCCAGCAGGAGGCCAGTCCCTGTGCTCCTCAGAGTCCCAGCAGGGGGCCAGTCCCTGTGCTCCTCAGTGTCACCAGCAGGAGGCCAGTCCGTGTGCTCCCCAGAGTCGTCTTTGGGGTCATAAAGCACTAACATGTCACAGATGTAGTTTGGTGCGAGGCCATGGAGAGACTTGCGCTGTATAGTATGATGTCATAATGGTTCAATGACATCATACAATTATAGGACTGAGACAGGTGCTTTCAGACAGAAGGGGCGGAGCTACATGTTTGGAGCTAAAAACAACTCCAGGTTTGTTTTTGACGAGAAGCAAAGCAGAGACATGTCTTTCTCAGTATGGGTTGAAACAGCTGTTGCCTCAGAGGGAACGCTTTTACACTTCTATTGGACCTGTTTCTTTTGTTGATTCTTGGTGCACACTGGGGTATACTCTCGCACAATTATTCCAATGTGGTTTTACTGCAAATAGCAAATAATGTGAATCTGAGTCTGAGCTGGCGTACAGACCACAGTGGTTTCCCCTAAACTCATGGAAGCAGTTTTTCTGTTTCTTTATTGCTCTGTGGCCCCTGAGAGCCCGTCGATCAACCGCTCTGCATAGCTTTAATGGTTGGAGACGTCAGGAGGCTTCTGGCCCGGGGCGATTCCACATGATCAACTCAAGATTCACGTGGGAGAAACTACCACTTCAAGCCGAAGGGAAATCGACTGAACAGTGTGGAAAGGCAAAGAGAGACAAAGCAGCGATGTCAATAACTGTGGGAGGTTTGGACGCACGGATAATAGAGGCATTGTTCTCCATAATACTGCAATTAAAAGTCAAACATTCTTTCCATGGAGCAGAGTTATCAGTTTAGCTTTGGCTTCAGACCTGAGCACAAAGGTCAGCATCAGGAAGGAAGGAAGTGAGGTCAGATTTATACTGGAATTAAGACAGGACAATGGAGGCGCATTCAACACGACGCTGGTCCTGGATCCTCAATCTCAATCACAGAATCTCGGACTCTGAGGAGCACAAGGACTGGGCTCCTGCTGGACGCTGTGGAGCACAGGGACTGGTCTCCTGCTGGGACTCTGAAGGGAGCACAGGGACTGGGCTCCTGCTGGGACTCTGAGGAGCACAGGGACTGGGATCCTGCTGGGACTCTGAGGAGGACAGGGACTGGTCTCCTGCTGGACGCTGAGGAGCACAGAGACTGGTCTCCTGCTGGGACTCTGAGGAGCACAGGGACTGGTCTCCTGCTGGGACTCTGAGGAGCACAGGGACTAGGCTCCTGCTGGGACTCTGAGGAGCACAGGGACTGGTCTCCTATTGGGACTCTGAGGAGCACAGGGACTGGTCTCCTGCTGGGACTCTGAGGAGCACAGGGACTGGCCTCCTGCTGGAACTTTGAGGAGCACAGGTACTGACCTCCTGCTGGGACTCTGAGGAGCACAGGGACTGGCCTCCTGCTGTAACTTTGCGGGGCACAGGGACTGGCCTCCTGCTGGGACTCTGAGGAGCGCAGGGACTGGCCTTCTGCTGGGACTCGGAGGAGCACAGGGACTGGCCTCCTGCTGTAACTTTGAGGAGCACAGGGACTGGTCTCCTGCTGGTCCCAGACTCAGTAAAAAACACAGACAGGCAGCATTCCAGATTCTTGCAACTAAAATCTGGAACATTTTCATTTCATTTCATTTTCAACCCCTTTATTAGTCCATTTCTGGGTCGGGGGGGTGGCAATGAGAGCTGCCACCCAACGCTCATAGCACCAGTCCCTCACTGATCCTCTGCAGGGGGTGAGTCCACAGGAAGATGGCTGCTCCATCAGTTGTGAAGACAGCCTTGATCTTTCAGCGGGGGTTAACCCTTTAGGCGCCAGAGTTTTTTCAAGAAAATATACAATTTTGATTTCAAGATTTCAAAAGGCTATAACTTTAAAATGGTTTGAGATAAAGGCATACTGTAAATTAGAAATATCTTCAGTTTGAACCAAACTTTGGGATGGAAGTTGATTCGTCATCAATTTGCATATTGTGACGTCATCAAGGTGGCGGCCATTTTGGGAAATGTTAATTATTGTATAAAGACTTCAAAAAGCTGTAGCTTGGGAGTTATTTGAGATCAGGGAATACTATAAACAGTCAATATGAAATATCTTTAGTATGAAATGAATTTGGGATAGAAATAAATTCCCTGATCCAGATTATAGATAATGTTTTAGAACTAGTTCGCGGCCATATGGAATTGTATTATCTTCAAAGACCTTCAGTGATCAAGACAGCACTCTTTATAGTTTACAGTCATGAAATCTTGAGATTGGTTTCAATATTTCCCTTTCAGAGAAGTAGTGGGCTTACTATTTTTCTCAGTGGAAATGAGGCTCCAGGATTTACCGTTTAGAAACAGAGAGATGAAATGAATGGGCTTAGAACTTGTCAGATTGTCTCAACAACATACAACAGGCTCTTCAACACTTCTGATCCACTTTTGTGGATTATTTTCTCTCAAGAACTGCCTTCATCCTCATCATCACTGTTGGTAAAGGCAGTGAACGTGATTAGCAATGTGTTTTTTTCCCGCGGCTCTCCCGCGACTTCTCCCGCGTTTCCCGTGTTCCCCGTGGATGTCTACCCCCGCTACTTTCTCCCACATGCCCGGTGTTATGATGCCCCTGTCCCCTCCACCACGGATCCTGCTTGGCGTTCACAGAATGCTTCTACCGCGGCCACACGGAGGACAAGCAGCCGCTGTACTGGGGCTGATTGTGGACTGTATGGCGCGGTCTCCCCGTCACCAATAATGTCTGTGTCTGCTTCACTGGACACCTGTGTGTCTTCCTCCTCTGAATCTGAGTCAGCCAGTACCAGACCAAGTACTTCTCTGGTACTGAAGACTTCGTGAGTAAAATAAAAAACACTCTCTCCCTCTGCTCTGCTCTCGCTCCTCTCAGCTCTACCGCTGCTGCTTCGCCTCCGCGCCGCTGCGCCGCAGGTGTTTTACGAACTCAATTTACTCAAAAACTTTCAATATAACCACACCCACAAATGTTGCTCATATTACAGGCACACATGTCCACTAACCCCTGGCATGGACGTCGGAACTATTTTCTGAGAGTGGGGGCGGGTTTTTGTTGGGAGAGTCGAGGGAGAGACTCATACTTGGATTACACTGGATAATAACATACCATCTTAATTGTTAAGAAAAACAAAATAAACAATATATATCAAGGAAGTCACTTATCAAACTGAACTTTTTTTTTTTCAATACGCATTCATGCGTCAGTCTCTCCGGTGGCTTCATTGTGTTGTGTAGCCCAGTGACGTGCGGTCAGATGAGGCAGGCAAGGCCCTCACCTAAGATCATAGAAAGAAAAGTAATAAAATGGATACAATAATGTTTGGTCACTTTATCAAGTGATTTGTGCTGTGCCTTATTTCATTTATTTATACCTTGAAATCGCAGATTTGACAGAGCGGTGCTGTGAGGCGAGCCTCTCTTGGGAGACGTAAAAAGCAACAGCTCACAGGGAGAGTCCTGTGAGGTGCTATCAAACTGTTTTCTCTGTTTATCACAGTTTAAAAAGTTCAAAAATATTTAATTTACAATCAACATGTTTACATTTAAGAGGATGGCTCATAAATTGTGTTTTTGAAGCAAATATGGGTCTTAATCGCGCTCAACCACAGCTTGTAAGTGAGGAAAGCCTCAAGGGGGCGCTTTTGAGCCCAGACTTTGGCTGCATCCAATTCCATCAGAAAGCTCCTTTCTTGTTCTTCTTCTGCTAAGGGCAGCTACAGGTTTGGCTAACATACCTATAATACATTTTAAGATAATTTAAAATGCACTTAGAGTAATGTTTTGCTTCCAATGATGATATGAATCATAAGAAAAGGAGGTGAAGGGTAAGGTTGAATTTAGAAATTGGATTTACCCGGGAGTCGGCTGCAGCAAAACTCGGAGTTTACGGAGGAGACACCCGTTTTTTTACTTTTTAAAACTCATTGAACTTATTTCCAAATGGAGGATTACATGTCTGTGCTCAAACTATTATCTGGACTTAAACATGAAACTGGTCCTAACTGAAGTGGTCTGTGCTGTTCATTAATACCTAAGGTAAGGCCCATAACACACTTTGTACTATTTACAAACGTTTGCGTTTTGTATGAGAAAACAATGCAGACATTAAATCATATTCTGCTGTAGCCAAACAAATTGTGTATAAGCCGCTCCTGTTCCTGTAGGTCCTGTTGGTTTATATGATGTATAATCATATGAACACATGATTGATCCCCCACCGCACGTCACTGGTGTAGCCAGGTCTCTAATCTGCGCAAGGCTGAGAAAGAGCGCTCAGAGGCTGCGACAGATATTAGCCAGACAGAGCTTCATAAGCTTCTCCGACAGCATGGAGCGGGTTTTGGGCTGCAAGGAACGCAGGATAGTAATAACTTCTCGCTCCCGGCACCCCTAGTTCCGACGTCTATGACCCCTGGTGACAAGTATTAACAAGATTCTGCACCATATTTTTACATACAGCCTGTTTAAGTGAGCAATGTTGCTTGTCGCAATATTGCGACTTTGGCGCTTAAAGGGTTAAGTGTCTTGCCCAAGGACACAACGACAGCAGTCATCAGTGGGAGCAGTTCCCATGGTGGGATTCGAACTCACGACCTCCAGGCCCAAAGGCCAATGCTCTACCAACTGAGCTACTGTCGCCCCCTGGAACCTGGAACAGTCTTCCTTAAAATGTGAGACAGGCTTCTTCTCTGACAAGGTTCAAATGAAAATGAAGGATTGTATCTTTACTCTTTTTAATGTTAGTAAAGCACATGGATTTGCCTTGTACATGAACTGTGCTATACATATAAACTCGCCTTGCCAATAGAAATATTTGAACTTACATGTTGACTTTATTATTTTTTCATTATTCCACATTCTTAAACAGGAAAGTCAATGTTCCCAAGATCGATATCAAGGTCCGACATGAACCAATTATGCATTTTCCGTCTTTCCAGCAGTTTTTTCTACCTACAGCATAAATCCTCTTTACATAAATCTGGGTGGAAGTGAAAGCGTAGATTATGGATGTTGAATGCTCGTGTTGCTCCGTGCTTCGTGTTCGTCGCTGGTTTGCGGAGGTCAGCAGCTCGCGTTGCCAGATCCGACTCGGCCACTATCGATAAAATGTTCAAACAGAGACTACACAGAGCACAGAGAGTTACGCCTCTTCTCTGTGTGTCCCTGATCTTCACTTTCACTCTTTCTGTGTCAGGCTCAGTTTATTACACTTTTAAAAGCGCAAACAAGCAAATGCCATGTTTGTTTTGGACTCAGCGGACGAAAGCATCCATCACGCTCGGCGGATTGAGTGAAACGTTTTGCAGAATAAACTACATATAGTACAAACACTGCAAAAAATGATAGATTATGAGGTAATAATTGCGATAATTGAGTGGTTTTTACCTTGTTTTGAGTACATTCTGACTGTGTTTAAACAAGATTTGCTAATGGGATGAAGCTATTTTGTTTTATTTCAAGAACTGTAGCTTAATTATCTCTTTCCAAGGAAGACATTTCTTGTATCGTTTTATAACAAGATCATTTTGCTTTGTCCCATTGGCTAATCTTGTTCAAAAACAGTCAAAATGTCCTCACATTAAGATACATTTTGCCAAATTTCGGCACTTTTTTTAACCTATTTTTCATCACTTTTTGCAGTGTAAGCACCTGACCATACGCTGATGTTAGCATAGTATTAGCCTTAATGCGAAAGAGGCTGATTTGAACATGAGCTGGAACCAATTTCCTTATAAGGGCTTTTGTTCCACAGCCTTAGCTTCATATTGCAACAGGAGCAGACGCGTTGCTATGACGGTTGCTATAGGACAAGCTGGAGCTGCTGATTGATCCTTATGTAAGTAAGTAAGTAAGCTTTATTTATATACCGCCTTTCACAGACCAGAGTCACAAAGCGGTTTACAATTGTTATTTTTTGGGCATTTGTCTCTCACTCCACACAGAGATGGGAGCGGGGTCGCCGAACAGGAGGCGCATGCCAGAACTATTGTACATATTTTTAGTGGTAGGGGAAACCGGAGTACCCGGAGGAAACCTACGCAGACACGGGGAGAACATGCAAACTCCACTCAGAAAGGCCCTGGTCCGGCCGGGATTCGAACCCAGGACCTTCTTGCTGAGAGGCGAGAGTGCTATCCACTCAGCCACCGTGCCGCCATGTAGTTCAAATCTGGATTTGCCAAGACAACATCAAAACATAAACACCAAGATCGTAGAGAGCGATAAACCATAGATTTTTAAAGCCCAAAACGTGTGACATAAACAGTTACTGAGCTACAGGAGTTTACTTTTACTTGTAAGTCAATAGAAGCCAGAGCGAGTTGGAGCAAAACTTCGTTCATGAGCACATCCCTATTGGGCTTCCTGATTTAGCCTTTTTTCAAATTTGTCGGAAAGTCTATATTTCAAGTCTATATTAAGTTTTGGATTACTTTTATATCAATTCATCTTCAATACATGAATTAAAACACTAACATTACATTGTGATAGAGATCCCTGTAAAGCCTCCAAGACACCTCCAAGATACTGATACATGCATTTTAATTAACACAATTCTGACCTTGAGTATAACCTGAAAGTGCAACAGATTAGAATACAAAACCAAAACAACATACATTATCACACATTTTAGCTTGAAGAGCAACAAACAGATAAAAACCTTCCCTCTGCTCATTTCTCATATGTTTCGTTGACTTGACTCAGCTCTGGCTTCACAGTCTCCTTTCTCCATCGAGTCCGGATTGAAACATATTGTGGTGAATGTCCATTTCCTGGTCCAGTCTCGCTAGCCTCCTCCCCCCTCCTCCCCCCCCCTCCTCCCTCCTCCCCCCGGGTTCACAAGCCTCCCCTGTTCCCTACATCTTTATGCCAGTCACACTCACATTAGACATTATACTGGCTCCATTTACCCGCCTCGCCCCCCCGCCTTTCTGCTGCCGCCGATAATTAAATACATTTTTGACAGTGTGTAATATACGGTCTCTGCGGCGGTTCAAATAAAAACCCGGCAGAACGGAGCCCTGTACAAAGGCAGAGAGATGCAGTGATTGGTTTTGTCATCTCGCATGTTGGGAGCGGATTATTTCCTGGCGATGCTGCGGCCTTATACGGGCGCGAGGTGAGTGACAGGAAGCAGATGTCTGTGCGCGCCCCGCTCCGTGTTTCGCGTAAACAATTGCTGGCGGTTTCCGGCGCGACCTCCGCGACAAGATGAAATTAATCTTTGGAATCGCGGACGAGTCGGTGAATACTGATGCGGGATATTAGAGGAGCGCGAGGCAGCTCTGAGGCACCGCGTTAAAGAGAGAGGGCAGTGGGAAGGACTGTGGCTGCTGCAGGGTTAGTGCCAGCCCCAAGCCCAGGTAAAGACGTTTACGACTGAATGTGTAAAACGTGTTCATATAGCACATTTTATAAAACAAGTTTACAAAGTGCTGCACAGAGATAAAATCAACACATTTAGATATGCACAAAGTAAAAACAATACAAATGTAATAAAATACCAGTTTACAATAAAAGTGATAAAAACTGTTTTAAAAAATACAAATAAAAACTAAAAACAATAACGCAAAGACAACAAAACAATTAAAAAGAGGACCACACATCTCAGGCGTGGTCACATACAGTACTGTGGACCTGGCAAAGGACGGTCTGAGTGCCACATGCGGCCCGATTCATGGTTCGTGGGCCCAAGGAGGCTCAAAAGTGAGATTTTTTGAGCCTCCTCGGCGGAGTAATGCTGGGCACAGGTGTTTAGTATTCCTTTAAGAGTGGCCAGCACATGTGCTTTCACTTTCACATATGCAGAATCCTATGCATTAATGTGGACCCTGAGAAAGTGTTGGCTTTTTTTTCTGAACATTTGGACAACTTTATTGACAATGATGCAGTTTTATTCCCTTCACTTGGACATACACTGAAGGATGATTATGGTCCCTTTCGCTAAAACTTTCCGACCACAGGCTTTGCTCGTTGGAATTCCATCAGCAACAACACCTCATCTTTGGTCCCACACTTGCTGTCGTTTTTTTGGTGGATACATCTCTGGGGGAGCTTGTCCTGCGACCTTCCCTTTACCGGTGAGTCTGCTCCGTGTGCAGCGGCCCGTACTGCGACTCACGGGAGAGTTTGCCGTGTGCAGCGGTAAACCGTGTCATCTAAAATCCTTACAGTTAACCTACGCAGGCTTTTATAATCGCCATTATTGTAAAACCAGTTAATCTCGGCAACCCTAGTTAAAACTGGTCATTGTAACTGAAATACAGGCTAATGCTAACAGTATTTACTTTTCAAACTGAGCTATACAAATAAACTCGCCTTGTCTAAGAAAACGATGGAGGCCGCAGTCGTCTCAGGGAACTTTACAAAGTTGTCGATTCACCAACAACAGATCAGAAAAGCAAACAGTTTGAACACAGGAAAGGTAATAACAACAAACACATGGAGCCGTTGGTCCAGAGGGAGTGGGACGACCACTGTCCAGAAATGTCCTGGATCATCATAAAGCGTTAATCAAAAAATATCTCATCCTTTGACCTGGTGTGAGTTTTTTACATGGCCCTTATATACTTGATTACTTCTGTTAGTTACTTTTAGAGGAAGTATTTATGTGTTTGGATGTGTTTCTGCTGCTGGACACCTGCATTTCTCAGAGGCATCGAAAAAGTATTTTCAAACTACTGCTCTCTCCTAAAGTTTAAGACCCTAACTTTCTGTTTGATTTAATGAACGAGTCCAATCTCCATCGTTTTAGCCTCGACAGGTCGTGCCATTTCCTCCTGTTTTGTTTGAACTCTCTCCCACTCTGAAAGCTCTTATCTCCACACTCCTAATAAAAACCCGGGGGTCGTATATATTCCGCTGGCTCCATTGACCGTGTTAATCTGAAATTGATATTTTTACACACAAAAGATTGATGTTCCTTTGACACAAACCTATTCAGTATTCCAGACTCATGGAGAGGCGGAGGATCCACGGGCGGCCGTTTCATTTGCATCATGGGAGAATTACTGCTGCAGCTTTCAAAAGACGTGTTTCTATGCTTTCTTTCCTAATGATATAGCATTGTCACTTAGAGCCGCGGCCGTCCTCCTCAGGGGCTTTCTCTCTCCTCAACTCCTTTCATTATTCCCGCCGCTCACCTGCCACTCTGTCGTCACGGAGATGTCGAGAAAGACAGAGAGTGAGGAAGAGACAGAGACTGAGTAAGACAGAGAGAGACAGAGACAGACAGAAACAGAGTGAGAGAGAAAGCAAAAGAGAAACACAGAGTGAGACCGATAGAAAGAGAGACAAAGAGAGAGATAGTGAGAGAGACAGTGAGAGAGACAGAGACAGTGTGAGAGAGAGACAGTGAGTGAGACAGAGAGAGACATTCAGAGAGAGAGGCAGAGAGAGACATACAGAGAGAGAGACAGAGGGTGAGACAAAGAGAGAGACAGACAAAGACAGTGAGACAGACAGTGAGGGAGAGAGAGACAGACAGAGATAGAGACAGTGAGAGAGACAGAGAGAGAGACAGTGAGGGAGAGATAGACAGACAGAGAGAGAGACAGTGAGAGAGACAGTGAGAGAGACAGAGAGAGAGACATTTAGAGAGAGAGAGTGAGAGAGACAGTGAGAGAGACGGAGAGAGAGAGACAGACAGAGACAAAGACAGTGAGAGAGACCGAGAGACAGTGAGAGAGACAGAGAGACAGTGAGAGAAAGACAGAGAGAGAGAGACAGTGAGAGATAGAGAGACAGTGAGAGAAAGACAGAGAGAGAGAGAGACAGTGAGGGAGAGAGAGACAGTGAGAGAAAGACAGAGAGAGACAGTGAGAGAGACAGACAGATAGAGACAGTGAGAGAGACAGAGAGAGAGAGACAGACAGAGACAGTGAGAGAGACACAGAGAGAGAGACAGACAGATAGAGACAGTGAGAGAGACAGAGAGAGAGAGACAGACAGACAGATAGAGACAGTGAGAGAGACAGAGAGAGAGAGACAGACAGATAGAGACAGTGAGAGAGACAGAGAGAGAGAGACAGACAGAGACAGTGAGAGAGACACAGAGAGAGAGACAGACAGATAGAGACAGTGAGAGAGACAGAGAGAGAGAGACAGACAGATAGAGACAGTGAGAGAGACAGAGAGAGAGAGACAGACAGATAGAGACAGTGAGAGAGACAAAGAGAGACAGAGACCGAGAGAGACAAATGAAAGCCAAGAGAGACAGAGGAAAACAGAGAGACAGAGAAAGTGAGAGAGAGATAGAGAGAGAGTCTTTCTTAATTTTCTCTTCTAAATGAAAAACAGATTAGCGGAATCCTGAGCCTGTAAACAGCCCCGTGCAGAACATCTGTGAGCCGGTATTAAACTCTGCTATGGGAGATAATTGTGGTTTCACATTGGCCTGATGTGGCAAAGTGTGTAATTATGAGATGCACACATTCTCAAACGGAGCGGAAATGAAATAAACCCAAAGCAAAGTATTCGGCCCCCAGACCCAATGCTAATCTTGTCGAAACCATACAGTTTTTATCTTTTTCAGCTCGGTAATTTGTGCATATGTTTCCTTCTGGACTCGGCCTCCTCTATGCTTCCACGAAGAGAGACAGAGGGAGACAGAGAGAGAGACAAAGAGAGACGGAGAGAGAGAGAGAGAGAGAGAGAGACGAGGAGAGACGAAGAGAGACAGAGGGAGACAGAGAGAGACAAAGAGAGACGGAGAGAGACTGAGGGAGAGACAGAGAGAGAGAGACGGAGAGAGACTGAGGGAGAGACAGAGAGAGAGAGACGGAGAGAGACTGAGGGAGAGACAGAGAGAGAGAGACGGAGAGAGACTGAGGGAGAGACAGAGAGAGAGAGACGAAGAGAGACGAAGAGAGACTGAGAGAGACGGAGAGAGAGACTGAGAGAGACGACGAGAGAGAGATACAGATTCAGATTGAGATTCAGTTTATTTGCCATTTGCAGTAAAAAAACCACATTGGAATACATTAGCAAAAGTCTCCAGTGTGCACAGACAAATACAGACATAAAACAACATTAAAAGACAGAAATAAAACAAATAAAACAGTAAACAAATGTCACTGTGAAATCGATCGACTAAAACAGTTTCGAAACAAGTGCAAATCATTAAAGTGCTCTGTTCAAACTGATAACAGCTTGTGGATAAAAACTGTTAGCGTAACGAGATGTCCTGCATCTCAGAGAGCGATATCTTCTGCCAGAGGGAAGAAGCTGGAACATGGCTTTCCTAGGGTGGCCAGAAGAGTCATTAACAATCCTAAGAGCTTTGTTTAAAAGTCTGGATTCATAAAGAACCTCCAGAACAGGAAGCTCACAGCCCACGGTCCTCTTTGCAGAGCGGAGCACCTTGTTTAAAGCTCTCTTTTCTTTATCTGTGATGTTTCCAAACCACACAGACACAGAACCAACAAGTAAACTCTCAATGGTGCAGTGATAAAAGTTAAGCAGAATCTTAGAGTTAGTGGTAAATTCTCTAAGTTTACGCAGAAAGTAGAGACGCTGACGAGCTTTCTTAACGACTCGGTCAGTGTTTTTAACCCATTTCAGGTTAGACAGAGTTAGACCCAGAAACTTACACTCCTCTACGATCTGCACCTGGGAGTTGTCGATTACGACAGGCAAATGAGAACTATTGCGACTGAAGTCGTAGACCAGTTCACATGTTTTGGATGCGTTCAACTGGAGGTTGTTAGTTTGATTCCACTGAACCACATTTTGTATCTCTGCTCTATAAGAGGATTCATCATCAATGAGACCGATGATGGTGGTGTCATCAGCATATTTGATGATCAAGTTTGAGTCAGAGGAGGACACACAATCGTGAGTGTACAAAGTAAAGAGCAGAGGACTCGAAATACATCCCTGAGGAGATACCGCGAGAGACCGAGGGAGAGACCGACAGAGGGAGAGACAGAGAGAAACCGAGAGAGAGACAGAGGGAGAGACAGAGGAAGACTGAAGGAGATAGAGAGATTGAGGGAGACTGAGAGACCGAGAGTCCCTCTGAGAAACTGATACAAACTATCATGTTTATCTGCAGCCTTTATTAACAAAACAAAGTAAATCTCATCAAAGTGTATCATATATAACATCAGAGAAGTGCAAAGAAGTATTTATAATCTTCTAATTCTTTATTTTTTTCACACTAATTTGACCAAACAGGTGATATTGGATAATTTCTCTAGGCACACGGAATAACATCTCAAGGCACACTTATCCCCGGCCCACTGGTCGAAAAACACTGCATCAACCTGCTGTCGAGGGGAGAACCTAATTTCCCATGTTTTTTTTCTCAGGCTTCATTTTTACACATTTTTCAATATGTATTTACAGTTTTAGTAAATAAATATTGCGACAGAGCGAGAAGGATTTAATACGGATTTTAAAGTCTTGATTCTACAGCTATACAAACCGAGGAGGGCTCAGGGGCCGGATACAGACGCCCAAAGGGCCAGGGTTTGCTCTTCCGGATGTTGATGCTCTTTGTCAGCGCCAGCGATGAAGGATCTTTGATGTATTTGGGTAAAAACAAAGACATCGGCGCCGGGGAGTGTGACATCACAAGCACAACTCAATATAAAGCTTTCACATGGCATTATTCAGTCACTGCATTCTCTGTGGTGGGAACTACAGCTGTACTCAATGAGACACGCTCCACACGCTCCTCTTGTCTTCAGTGTGTGTGTGTCTGTGTGTGTGTGCGTCTGTGTGTGTCTGTGTGTGTGTGTGTGTGTGTCTTTGTTCGCTGTCAGAACACAGTCTGAGGTCTTGATGATGTGAGCGACTTTGACAGAGATCTGCATTTCCTCTTCAAACTCTCCTCCTTCTGGTCGTCTCCTAGCTCCTTGTCTCCACCTCCTTCTTCCTCGTCTCCTAGCTCCTTGCCTCCTTCTCCTTCTTCCTCGTCTAGCTCCTTGCCTTCACCTCCTTTTTCCTCATCTCCTAGCTCCTTGCCCCCGCCTCCTTTTTCCTTGTCTCCTAGCTCCTTGTCTCCACCTCCTTCTTCCTCGTCTCCTAGCTCCTTGCCTTCACCTCCTTTTTCCTCGTCTCCTAGCTCCTTGCCCCCACCTCCTTTTTCCTTGTCTCCTAGCTCCTTGCCTCCTTCTCCTTCTTCCTCGTCTAGCTCCTTGCCTGCACCTCCTTCTTCCTCGTCACCTAACTCCTACAGCATCCTTGAGGACTTATCATTCTGTGGAACATTCCATCTAAAAACCATATCATTACCATGGAAACGGGAGTGGCCACTCTTCAAACATACTAAATATTTAGGATTTCCTGCAAATCCATTTCAAACTTGATGCCCATAGCTTTTAACATCATAGTTTAAAGCAGAAGAGGAAGTGTGTGTGTGTGTGTGTGCGTGTATGTGTTTGTGTATGTATGTGTGTGTGTGTGTGTGTGTATGTGTGGGAGGTCTTAGCTTTACTGTCTTGTCCCTGTTGCTTTTTGCTTTGCTGCTATTGCTCCAAACGCTTCTATTCCCTCCCGGTGCTAATCCGTGGACCACTGTGACAAATGGCCTTAATTGGTTTGGAGGAAAAGAATATTCCGTCTGCCACATTCTCCGGGTTATTATGAGCAGGGGGCAATTATTGGTCTTAATCTGCTAATCTGCTTGCGGTCGTCAAATGGTAATATTCATGCATTTATTAGGAAAGGCGGTGATCTTGTTTGGCGCCGCGGGGGAAGGGCGGTGAAGGCGGGGAAGGTGGAGGTCCCGCGGGAAACCTCCGTGAAGCCAGAGCAGGTGTGGAGCTGGAACCTTCAAACACAAGGGAAGGACTTTTATGCTTTTAGGACAAGACATAATCTTAATCTTAATCCTTATTCCCACTGAGACTAAAGGAAGAGAAGCTCCAGAGAGAGAGGGACCATAGAGAGAGAGGGACCATGGAGAGAGAGGGACCATAGAGAGAGAGGGACCATAGAGAGAGAGGGACCATAGAGAGAGAGGGGCCAGAGAGAGAGGGGCCAGAGAGAGAGAGGGACCATAGAGAGAGACCAGCACAGAGAGAGACCAGAGAGAGAGAGAGGGACCAGAGAGAGACCAAAGCAGAGAGGGACCAGAGAGAGAGGAACCAGAGCAGAGAGGGACCAGAGAGAGAGGGACCAGAGAGAGACCAGCACAGAGAGAGACCAGAGAGAGAGAGAGAGGGACCAGAGAGAGACCAGAGCAGAGAGGGACCAGAGAGAGAGGGACCAGAGCAGAGAGGAACCAGAGAGAGAGAGGGACCAGAGAGAGAGGGACCATAGAGAGAGAGGGACCAGAGAGAGACCACCACAGAGAGAGACCAGAGAGGGAGAGAGGGACCAGAGAGAGACCAGAGCAGAGAGGGACCAGAGAGAGAGGGACCAGAGCAGAGAGGGACCAGAGAGAGAGAGGGACCAGAGAGAGAGGGACCAGAGAGAGGGGGACCAGAGAGAGAGAGGGACCAGAGAGAGAGGGACCATAGAGAGAGAGGGACCAGAGAGAGACCACCACAGAGAGAGACCAGAGAGGGAGAGAGGGACCAGAGAGAGACCAGAGCAGAGAGGGACCAGAGAGAGAGGGACCAGAGCAGAGAGGGACCAGAGAGAGAGAGGGACCAGAGAGAGAGGGACCAGAGAGAGAGAGGGACCAGAGAGAGAGGGACCAGAGAGAGGGGGACCAGAGAGAGAGAGGGACCAGAGAGAGAGAGGGACCAGAGGGAGAGGGACCAGAGAGAGAGAGGAAGAGAGAGAGAGGGACCAGAGAGAGGGGGACCAGAGAGAGGGGCCAGAGAGAGGAGGACCAGAGAGAGACCAGAGCAGAGGGGGACCAGAGAGAGGGGGACCAGAAAGAGACCAGAGCAGAGAGGGACCAGAGAAACACCAGAGATAGACCAGAGAGAGGGCAAAAAGAGAGAGCAAAGAGAGAGAGCCAGTCAAAAGAGACCAGAGAGAGACTATTGTGGTATTGCTATTAGTATTACTTTACTACTAATATAGCCACAAACACTGATACTACTTTTTCTACTGCTGATACTACTACTACTACTGCTGTAACTACTACTGCTCTCTATCACAGCTACTACTGGTAGCTAGTACTGCTACACCTGGGACTGGTTAAAGTACTACAAATGAACGCAGTATGAGATCAAATTATATCGTGAAAAGTACATTTTCTTCAATGCAGTTTTGACAGTTTCACATCTGCATGATTGGTGTCAAACTAACACAATATACAAAATCTACTTTAGTGTCAACATACACCCTCTGGTTTTGGCTGTCATTGTACTCTGATTTCTATATTGTGTTGCGTGTCACTCTCTTGTATTGTGCGGTTCTTGTGTGGGTAAGGGGTGCAATTAATACGTGTAGAGAACAATAGATCACATAATGGAACTTTGCAGATTTCTGTCAGACTGAAACTGAAGCAAAAACATCTCATTAAGAGCAAAGAGAACGCTCTGTGCAGCAGCAGCATTTCAACCCACAGAGAAGGAACTGATCTTGCTTTTGTCGACGGAAACACATACTGTATATACGCCCGAGTTCTGAGTCGAGTCTGAGGCTTTTTCATATTTAGGAGAGACTGAAATACAGACTATATCTACAACACAAGAGTTTACTCGCTTCTGTGCTTGAAATGAAACTTACTGGTTCTTAAAGGCGATTTTGTCTTTTCTTGTAAATCTTACATACGTGCTGCTCCCAGCTCATATAGAGAGATAGATAGATAGATGGATAGATAGATACTGTAGATAGATAGATAGATAGATAGATGGATAGAGAGATACTGTAGATTAGGGCTGAAACAACTAATCGATTAATCGACGACTAATCGATTATTGAAATAGTCGACAACTATTTTAGTAATCGATTAATCGTTTTCTGGTTCACACGGACTCAAACAGAGCAAAAATGACATAAAAATGTAGTATTTTTGATTAAAACCGACTTTGTTTTTATAATTTCATGAATATCTGTCTGTCTCATCCAATCAGAGCAGAATTAGCACAAAGAGCCTTTTACAAACATTTACTTTAAGTTTACGCCATCAATACGTCCTCGAGTGTTGCCACTTTAGCTTTTTGTGATGAAAAAATATTTTTTTTCTACACAATTCACAGCCAAGCGATTACTCTGTTAATCGTAAAAATAATTGATAGATTAATTGATTACAAAATAATTGTTAGTTGCAGCTCTACTGTAGATAGATAGATAGATGGGTGGGTGGGTGGGTATATAGATAGATAGATAGATGGATAGAAAGACTTTATTGATCCCTGGAGGAGAAATGCAGGTGTCCAGTAGCAGCAAAAAGATAAAATGGATCATTCTAAAAAGCTAACAATAATTAGCAACAGTCCTTCAGGTCGCAGCAGCCGAGGTGGAGTAGCCGCTTGGTTCTGTCCGTTTTTTCTGCTCTAGTCCAAAGTATAACGCTGAATGCTTTGTTAGCATTTTTCAAAAAGTTAGCATTCCTCCAATGGATTTTCACCTGATCTGCTTGTTTCGGACCATGAATCCTCTCTGCTCTGGTCTGACCCAGTGTAAAACCATGAACACTGTACTGCAGCAACATCGCAGATAAAAAAAGGCAAGAAAAATAAAAATGTTCATATGTCAGGTTGGAATACTTCAAATATGGAAAGTTAAGACCAAAGGGTTTGCGGTCCTTGGGGTTGTTTTGGGTGAAGTTTGGATGGAAAAGAGCAACATAGAAAGACAAAAGCTCTGTTTCCACTAACTCTGCTCTACTGTACTCGACTCGCTTTGTATTTGCAGCTAAACAGAACTGGATTTAACCTGGATTTAAACTTTTTCAGAGAAAAAGCCTGTTTCACATTTTCAGGAAGACTGTTCCAGGTTTTAGTTGCATAAATCTGCCTTATGTAAACGAATGACCTACTGTCACAGACACATTACACGCAGTGAAATAAAAAAAACTCCGTCTCATCATCTCTGGATTTTCTTCTGTCATTATTTGTGGTGTGACGTCTGCCTTAAAACAAGATTTAGAACAAATGCACTTGATTGAAGAGTTTTGTGTCTTAAATAAGATCAGTTTTTGCAGTGTCCATAGCAACCACAAAGAAAAAAGGCGTCATTGAGCTCATTTCATTTGATTTAAGAAAGTTTTAAGTGTCAGATAACCACTTTTCTTCTGCGCTAATTTGTCTGAAGTTGATTATATGTTAATTCCATTTCAGCAGGTTCTTGTTGGCAGGAAATTCATCTGGCCTTGGTCTTTGGTCCTGGTCTTTGGTCTTGGTCTTTGGTCCGGGTCGACAGTAGATCCAGAAGCTGATCCAGAACGGCTTCTGGGCGGCACGGTGACTGAGTGGATAGCTCTCTCGCTTCTCAGCAAGAAGGTTCTGGGTTCGAGTCTCGGTCGGAACAGGGTCTTTCTGAGTGGAGTTTGCAAGTTCCCCCCCTGTCTGCGTAGGTTTTCCTTTGGGTACTCCGGTTTCCCCCACCACTAAAAACACGTACAATAGTTCAGTGTGAATGAGTGTTTGTGAGTGCAAATGTGGGACAACAGATCCAAATTAGTGATGTGTTCTTTAACATGTACTGTCCCAACCAAATAAACTATAAATTACTAAATAGAAGCCGATCCAGAAGCCGATATAAAAACAGTTCCAGAATCCCTCCTGATCCCAGCTCGGCCCTTCCCCTGGGATGCAGTCCTCTGCTCTCCGCCTCTGATGTGTTTTTCTCTCTCTGCTTCAGCCTTTGTCGCCCGCTGTTTGTGCTTACCTCAAAACTCCATTAAAGAAAGGATTGGGAAGCAGAAAATGACTTGTGCCATGAGCCTCCAGACCTCCCCCTCCCCAGACGCTTCCCCCTCTTCAGTCATCATCCGCAGACTCTATTTCCAACTGTGGGTTATTTGGAAATTTGAGAATGATTGCTTAATCCGGAAGCACGGCGCGGAGGACGGAGTGCAAACAGGGAAATAGAACGGCAGAGGTCAAAATGTTACTGACGAGAGGTTCCAGGTTCAGGTAGAGACTATTAATACAACACACAGAAAAAACAAAAACAAAAAACCTTTGGTCAATTGTTTCTTGGATTAGATTCATGATTCAATGATTTATAGAATAGTCTAACAGTGGTGATGATCCAGGACTCTCCCCATTCAACAACATTTATGAACATCTGCCTCTGATGGACCGAGATGAACTTGGGAAACTGACATGTTTTGACTGAGATATTGAGATATACCAGATATTCTACTCCAAACATAAAACACAATTCATGATAATAAAAAAATGGGTCTGAATCAATCAATAACAAGATTTTGTTACTTTTGTTCCAGTTTTGGTTCGGTCCAGGCATGAATGTCCTGAAAGTTTTAACTTTAGCATTGAGATCATATATTGTAATCTACGGTACTACAGTAGCTTCGAAGGACAATAAGTCGTCTTTGACAGTGGTCCCCAACTCTCGGGCAACCTCATTTTTGTCCCTTATCAACCAAGATGGCGCAGTAACATGGAGAGTCCTCCAGCCCCATGGACATTTAAGTCAAATGACAACAAAACATGGTACAGGTAAATATTCTTAAAAAGGTCACATTTGTTATTAGTTAACATGTTTTTTCATTTTGAGCAACTGTAAAATTTACACAGAGTACCTTTCAAAACTTTGAAATCTTGTTATTTCCATCCATCCCAGACTCTGAGGAGCACATGGCGGCACGGTGGCTGAGTGGATAGCACTCTCGCCTCTCAGCAAGAAGGTCCTGGGATCTAATCCCGGTCGGACCAGGGCCTTTCTGAGTGGAGTTTGCATGTTCTCCCCGTGTCTGCGTAGGTTTCCTCCGGGTACTCCGGTTTCCCCTACCACTAAAAATATGTACAATAGGTCTGGCATGCGCCTCCTGTACTAGCGACGCCGCTCCCATCTCTGTGTGGAGTGAGAGACAAATGCCCAAAAATAACAATTGTAAACCGCTTTGAGACTCAGATTTGCAGTGAAAAGTCGGTATATAAATAAATAAATAAAGATTACTTACACAGGGATGGGCCCAGAGTCAGAACTAAACATGGGGATTCATGCTGCTAAAATCTGGAACAATCTTCCTGATGTGAGACAGGCCTCCTCTCTGACAATGTTTAAAACAGTTCTGTTTAGCTGTGCATACAACTGAGGGATTTTATATTTTTATTTTTAATGTACTGTGATTTATGATATCTTATTTTGTTCAGCACTTTGAATTGCCTTGTGTATGAATTGTGCTATACAAATAACCTTGCCTTGCCTTGCCATCCATCCATCGATTTTCTTCCCCTTAATCCATTTCTGGGCAGTTGGCAGTCAGTGATGCCACCCAAGTCTCATAGCACCAGCCCCTCACTGATCCTCTGCAGGTGGTGAGTCCACAGGAGGACGGCTGCTCTGTCTGTGAGAGCATAGCCTTGATCTTTCAGTGGGAGCTTCAGGCAAAGTGGGGTTAAGTGTATTGCCCAAGGACACAACGACAGCAGACATCAGTGGGAGTCGGTGGAGAAGGTTTCACGGTGGGCTCGAACCCACGACCTTCAGGCTCACAGGCCAATGCTCTACCAACTGAGCCACTGTCGCCCCCAATTATTTCTCTTTGATTCCTTGAATATAATAAAGAGATGAGTTAAAAGGTATTTGTCAGGATACTAAAGACATTGTTGTGTTTTGTAGTCTTCATCTGAAGTCGATCTTATCTTACCCACAGTCCTTGGATCACACAGGGTCACCTCGTCTTATGCACACGCTAAGACAACGCCGTGGAAACACACAAACGCATCTTTTATTACATGTAAAAAAGAAAAAGAAAATCTATCATAAAAAATAACATAAATGTTGACTTTCTTCAGACGTCCAAGTTTACAATTGTCTGAACATAGACTTTGCTAATCAGGTCTCTCCTTTCTCATTCCTTTGATGTTTAACTTCCGAGATAAATAGAAATGTTCAGATTTTCATGACAAAGCAACACTATACAGTATTATATTAAACATCTTTACTATGCTAAAGCACTCAGAAAGGCTCTGTCCTGTCTGGGATTCGAACCCAGGAGCTTCTTGCTGAGAAACTAGCATGCTAATGACCACCAGGCTAATAAGTTCTCTCCTTTCTCATTCCTTTGATGTTTAACTTCCGAGATAAATAGAAATGTCCAGATTTTCATGACAAAGCAACACTATGATATACTGTTTAATGAATTTGAAATTGAATCAGTTTTTTTTCTGCTGTCGTTGCATGAAAAGAACTTGCTAATGAGGAAGTCGGGGGAGAAACGTCGCTTTCATTTGTATCAGAAAGAACACGGAATCCTCAAAAAAAAAACAAAAAAACGAGAAGACGCCGCCGCCGCTAAAGGTAGCATTGTTCTGTGTGAAGTTAGAGGTGGGAGAAAGTAGCTGGCGCTTGGTGAATTTCAATGAGCCGTAATCAGGAGCTCATCCCGAATGCAGCAGAGACAGGTCTAAAAGCAGACAGTGTTTCTCCAGAATCGCCAATTAGTGCCACGTTGTTCCACGATGTCACGTTAGTTTATTAGTCAGAGCAACGTTTGGAAAAGACAACCCCGGACCAAAAACAGTGCTGGTCAAGGTCCTCATCACAAAGGCTGAGGTGCATTCAGGGGTCAAACATAAAGGTGGGAATAATAAGTGTAATGATGTGGAATATACATTTGTCATGCTAAAGCAACAGATTTTATACTAGCTTCATTCATTCATGTTCATCCCTTTATTATCCATTTCTGGGTCAGGGGGGTGCCATCAAAGCTGCCACCCAATTCACAAAGCACCAATCCCCCGATCTTCCTGCAGGTGGTGGGTGCACAGGAAGATGATTGCCCCTTTCGGCGGCACGGTGGCTGAGTGGATAGCACTCTTGCCTCTCAGCAAAAAGGTCCTGGGTTCGAATCCCGGCCGGACCAGGGCCTTTCTGAGTGGAGTTTGCATGTTCTCCCCGTGTCTGCGTAGGTTTCCTCCGGGTACTCCGGTTTCCCCTACCACTAAAAATATGTACAATATGTCTGGCATGCGCCTCCTGTTCGGCGACCCCACTCCCATCTCTGTGTGGAGTGAGAGGACAAGTGCCCAAAAAATAACAATTGTAAACCGCTTTGTGACTCTGGTCTGTGAAAGGCGGTATATAAATAAAGCTTACTTACTTACTTACTTACCCTTCAACACAGATACAGCCTTGATCTTTCAGCGGGGACTTCAGGCAAAGTGGGGTTAAGTGTCTTGCCCAGGGACACAACAAAAGCAGACTTCAGCGGGAGCAGATGACCATTATGTCCAAAGACCGATGTTCTACCAACTGGGCCACTGGCTTCTTTACAATGCTAATGCTAGAGATTTTAGACTAGCTTCTTCACAACGCTAAAGCGCTCAGAAAGGCACTGTCCTGACTGGGATTCGAATCCAGGAGCTTTTTTCTGATAAACTAGCATGCTATTGACAACCTGGCCGCCCTCATACTTTAGTATATTTTTTACCCGTGTAAATTGTTTAAAAAGTTACTAACTATGGGTTTGGTTTGGTTTAGAAATCGTCCCTCAGATCTCGGCAGGAACAGGACTGGCACCAGACTCGTTGCGTTCATCAGTTGGGTTGGCGTTCTAGTGTTTTGTTGACGGAATGCATGAGGAGTTGATTTAAGACGCATTTGGGTGAAGTAGTTTCAAAGCAAGAAGCAATTGTCTCCAATCAGATCAATGCCATGTTGTTCAGCCGCTTCAAGTGCTTTGTTTATGAAAATCTGAGTGCGACGGCATCGGTAGGAATCCCATGTTCTGAACAAATGCAGGTTTCTTCTTCAGACTGCGGTGGTCATTATATATTTATTATATATTATTGGCCTGATAGAAGGAATACTTGAATCTCCCTCGTCTCATTTCTCCACATGCTTGAGATATCCTTCCACTGCATTCGCCGAGTCTTTCTCCCATTGCTACAAATTGGATGTGACACAGACATTTTGGCACAAAGACAAAATAAAGGACACACATTCTGCCTACATTAATATGAAGAGATCCTTTTATCGTCCCAGTGTGGGGAAATGTCAGTGTTGCAGCATCAGTTACATGAGGAGCACACAGCAAACTCTGTTCTGAATAACTCTAGACTAAACTCTCTACTGAAAAAGGACGCAATCTGTACCCCGACTTTAGCATCATGAAGAAGCAAGAATTAAGAATAAAATCTCTGACTTTTGTAAGATATAGAAGTATAAAAATGTCTTCCTTTGGCATAATAAAGAATTGTATATATATATATATTAAAAAAAAGAATGGTTAGGGTTAGTATTTATCGTCTGCAGGATGACAGGGGCCCATTACCAACAGCTCACATAGAATAAATGAAGCTGGATCTAGATCTTCCGGCTCCGGGCTTGACACTCATGCAGTAACGTTTGTGTAACTTTAGCGTCTTGTGCTTTTGATCGCAGCAGGACCATCTCCAGAGCTGAGGGAGGGGCAGGTTAAGCTACACTTTACCGATCAGTAAATGTGTCCTCTGCATTTGACCCATCCTGTACTGCACTGGGGCCTCTATCAGGAGCAGTGATCACTACGGTCCAGCGGAGGACCCAGATGGTGGTGCTCTTGGTCAGGGCCAGGGCTGGAGGATTTTCTTGTTGTTTCAATGATGGCGTCGCACAGATACCATCTCCTCAAAGCGAACAGTAAAAACGCTGATTTTGATTTCACATTTGAATGACCTAAAACACATGTTTATGTAAATATTGGGCATTGAGCTGTTCTGCACTGCTCCACTGGTAGAGCTGCTGAAGTTAGCTTTGGGTTTGCAGCGCATTAGATTCCGCAAACCGGTCTGACGAGTTTTGGTCTCGTCTCTGTTTATCCAACGGAGAAGAGAGCTCCCAGACCTGAGGATGCGTTCAAAGGCGTCTCGTAACTTTGCCTTTATCACTCAAACCATACTTCCACTCGAGGAAGGACCTGGAGAGGCACCTCTTTCTCCAACTTTGCAAATGTAATTGGAAATAAAATTGTTAGCATACATACACTATAATCACACACTGAGCAAATGTAAGCGCACAACATGACGTTTACGCGATCTTAAAAGCACCGGGATCTCTGTTACGTTTTGTGAGCTGCTTATCTGTCCAAATATACACTTTTCTGATTATTCCCTGTGCTCTTGAATGCATCACTGCCTGTTGTCTCGCTCCAATCTCATTCACGTTTTTACAGGCAGCTCCACCGCAGTAGAATCGACACCAGCTCCAAACTGGACTGGATTTCACTTCTCAAATGTTGTTGTAAAATTCTCCATTGTGAGATCAATAAAGTTGGTCTTATCTGATCTTGAAGTGTGTGTAAAGTACTGTAGAAGAGAGAAACAGTTTTCAAAAGGTTACAAAGAGCTCCAAGTAAACTCTGGGTTGAGGCTAAAACTTGATGAAAATCTAAGGTTGCAAAGTTATTCTTGATCAAATATAAATAATGGTTAGTAACATGGAAGTGAACTCTTACTAAGATAAAGGTACAAAAAAATAATAATAATATTTTTTTTTTTCCGGATGGCGTGTTTTTGTTGTTGTTGCTTGAATGATCAGTTTGCCATGTACAATTATTTTACCAGTTTTAAGGTAATAATACCTCATAATCTTAACCTTACATCATCTTATTAGAGAAAAAAAGTCTTATTGCTTGTTTTGAGTTTTTCTAATTCATTTTTTCCGGACAACTTTTCTTGTTGCCCAGAAAATTCTCATATATATATCTTTATTATAAAGGTGTATATGAGAATTTTCCCTAATTTCAGGTAAGTGCCGCCCTCTCCACTTCTTGAACTAAACTCTCTGGTCTGATGAGCACGTATCACCAGAATGATTGACAATTGGGAAGACCAATAGCTTTGATGATCCACCCGGAAGTAGAAAATCCTCCTTTATACCTTTTAAGTAAATAAGTAAGTTCAAGTAAATAATACTTGAAATGTATGTTTTATACGAGAATCGAGTCATTTGGGGCTAGTATTTTATTCTTATTTCCAGAAGTAATATTTCTTGTTATATTGGCAGATCAATTTTCTCATTTTAAGCAGCATCCTTCTTAAATTCCTACATTATTTTCTTATTTTTTCCAAGGGCTTTTTCCTGAGTGTAAAAGCCTCTTCCGGACCTCCACACTCCACTCTCTGTTCTTGAGGCTATTTGGTTTAATTTAATGCTTCAAATTGAATTCTCCTGAACGTGATAATAACATATATTTCCAATATGACTGAGACAAACTTCAAAGTCCAGTAATTGATATAAGTGGGAGACTTTGGGAGCGTAGCTGTAGCATAATGCACTGTATGTGTAGGAAGGAGTTCAAAGCTCTACAATCACTCGTCTCTGTGCGGACTGTAGCCGTGAAGTTATTGTAGGTTTGTGAAGGCGGCTTCTGCGTTCTGTGGCGTGACTCAAACTCACTCACTGTAAGCACTGTACCTGAGCAAACATGTTTATTCATGTTCATTTATATTTAAATAATGTTTCATTCAGCAGTTCACTTAGTGTGAGCTTAAAGGGCCTCTATCATCAGCTCTCACAGCCAACTACTGCTACTACTGCAGTTACTAGCTCTGCTTCTACTACTACTGATACTACTACTGCTACTACTGCAGCTACTAGCTCTGCTTCTACTGCTACTGATACTACTACTGCTACTACTGCAGCTACTAGCTCTGCTTCTACTGATACTAATACTACTACTGCTACTACTGCAGCTACTAGCTCTGCTTCTACTGATACTAATACTACTACTGCTACTACTGCAGCTACTAGCTCTGCTTCTACTGATACTGATACTACTACTACTACTACTACTGCTGCTACTATTGCAAGTTGAGAATCTGGGACAGTACCTGTTCTGGTTCTGGTCTGGTTTTAGTCTGATTTTAGTGTGGTTCTGGTCTGGTTTTAGTCTGGTTCTGGTCTGGTTTTTGTCTGGTTTTGCTTCATAAACGGCAAACTCCATGTGAGGAATTCTTTTATTATTATGTTAAATGCTCATGAGTTCCAATGTAGCCTTTATCATCTCTGAGGCCACACTCTTCATCATATCTGAGGCCACAGTCTTCATCATCTCTGAGGCTAGTCTCTCAGTGGGTCAAATGCAACCTTTTTTATGGGGATAATAATTAATATAATGCAAAAGTGATGAAAAATAACACATTTCTCAAATTTGGCTAAATCTTAAATTGAGCACATTCTAAATGAGCCTTAAACCCAGATTTCCTGACGGGACAAAGCAAATTGATCTAATTTTAAAGAGAGACAAGAAATGTCTCCCTTGGAATGAAAAAAAAAGACTAAATGACTTTGTCCTATTGGTAAATCTTGTTATAAAACAGTACAGTACAAATTATGATTTAAAAAAACACTTAATTGAAGTAATTATTATCTCATATTTTATCATTTTTGTATTTTGAGACTGGGATGGGAAACACAAACTGAAGCGATAAAAAAACAAAAACTAGTGTGATCGATGCATTGGAAGAAACCTGCCTTAGTAGAATGGGAAAGTAACAATGTGAAAAGTAGTGTGGATTGTGTACACTTGTTCCTGTCAAATCAATCAATCAATACAAAACAACTTTAAATTGGACTGAACCATGAATAAAGTGGGTTGCGTTTGTTTTCATCTGTTTCCCGTTAAATCTTATATTAACACGGTGTAAACATGCGTCCTTTCAGAACCCTTTTACCACAGAATACTGGTATTAGATCATTGAATCAAACCCGTGCGATTATAGGCAGCTCTCTCTCTGCATCTGAAGTCATTAAAGGGGCGCTCCACCTCTTCCCTGTGTTGTCTTTATCTTAAGCAGAGATTAGCTGTGGCCCCCTCCTCCGCCCCGCGCCGCTCGCATAAAGACAGCGTGTCATTTTCTAATACGCAGATTGATGAATGAGAGGTTTTAATGAGCGAGGGAATGCGGCAGATGTACGGAAGGGAAGCCGTGCGGAGACAGAGGCGTGATTACTAACGTGAAGCAGAGTGGTACTTTGTCATTCTCCTGCAACTAAACACTCACCTTCAGAGAGAGAGAGAGAGAGAGAGACGCAGCCAAATACGTAATTATCAGAGAGAGAGACAGAGGGAGAGAGACTGAGAGAGAGAGAGAGAGAGAGAGAGAGAGAGAGAGAGAGAGACGCAGCCAAATACGTCATTATCAGAGAGAGAGACAGAGGGAGAGAGACTGAGAGAGAGAGACTGAGAGAGAGAGAGAGAGACGCAGCCAAATACGTCATTATCAGAGAGAGAGACAGAGGGAGAGAGACTGAGAGAGAGAGAGAGAGAGAGAGAGAGAGAGAGAGAGAGACGCAGCCAAATACGTCATAAGCAGAGAGAGAGAGAGAGACACACAGCCAAATATGTCATTATCAGAGAGAGACAGAGGGAGAGAGACTGAGAGAGACGGAGAGAGAGACTGAGAGCGAGACCAGAGAGAGAGAGAGACCAGCCAAATACGTCATTATCAGAGAGAGACTGAGAGAAACTGAGAGAGAGACTGAGAGAGAGAGAGAGAGAGAGAGAGAAAGAGACCCAGACCCAGAAAAAGACTGAGAGACCCAGAAAAAGACTGAGAGACCCAGAAAAAGACTGAGAGACCCAGAAAAAGACTGAGAGACCCAGAAAAAGACTGAGAGACCCAGAAAAAGACTGAGAGACACAGATAGACTCAGAAAAAGACTGAGAGACACAGAGAGACCCAGAAAAAGAGAGAGAGAGAGAGAGAGAGACAGCTGTTTTTGATGCACCTCAGTGGCCTGGTTAAAGGGATGAGAAATTAGTACAGAACTAATATTATGCATCATTTGTCTTCATTATTGACCCAAACATTGCCAATTCATGTTTTAGAAGTTAATCAATCAATCAATCAACATTATTTGTATAGCACAATAATTGCTAGTAAGCAATTAAACCCACAGATCAAAAATACAAATATACACAGACAATACAGATACATCAATATACAACAGTAGAGAGTAGAGTAGAGTAGAGTAGAGTAGAGTAGAGTAGAGTAGAGGTGAGTAGAGGTGAGTAGAGTAGAGTAGAGTAGAGTAGAGTAGAGTAGAGTAGAGTAGAATAGAGTAGAGTAGAGTAGAGTAGAGTGAGCACGCGTTTTGACGTCTCTGCTCTGTTTACCCTTTTTAAGCCTTTTAAAGCCTTTTAAACACGTTTTTACGGTGTATTAGTGTCTTTGGTACACTCTAGTGTTTTATTACCTTAAATGCAATGGTTCCAGAGCATCACGTCTTTTAACACAAAGACCCAATCGAAACGCGCTAGCTCGGAGGCTACCACGAGCGCATCACAGACATGGAAAGTGACACTGCAATGACCACGAACGACATTAGTCGCCTCACATTGGAGCTTCGTGAGAGGGACTGTGCCACTATTGCAGACCTCCGTAAAGAAGTCCTTCGCCTCACTGCAGAGCTGCAGGATAAACAGTCACTCGTGTCCAAACTTTTTGATGTCGCTGGCGGGCAGCACTCACGGCTTATGTCACTGAGCGCTGCATACTGTGACACTGTCGTGTGGGAGAGATCTGTCAGCTCTGGGCCCTCTTGTTCTACACCTAAGTGCCCGGTTCGGAATAAAGAGCCTGCGGACTGCGAGGAGCCATCCAGCGCCGTGGCCCATGTCCTGAGCCTGTCAAACCGCTATGCAGCCCTCTCCGCTGACATCCCAGCCCCCTCAGCAGAACCCCTGGACTCTGCAGCAAACTCTACTGCTGTCCGTGGATCCAGGTCCACTGCGAGAAAGACACTCCTAAAGGAAGCTGTCCTCAGACGAAAGAGTGGTCATTCCCCTTCTCTGACCCCAGTGCATCACCACCACTTACCTTCACCGGGTCAGCAGCAGCGACTCGAGCCTGCTCCTCTCGCTGCTCCAGCGTCTCCGTGCACACAGCGTGGGTTGCCCGGAGCTGGGAATCAACACCCCCACTCCTCTCCATGTGTTCAGCAGCGCCCTGGTTCGGACCCATCCCTGGATGAGCCCGCTGGTTCTGGCCATGGACACCGAGCGCCCTCTCCGCGGCCGCGGCACCAGTTTGTTGACGGACTTCCTACGCCATGTTGTTCAGTGCTCCCCGAGGGGGGCGTGACTGTTTACATCTGAGGCTTCTCGGCCCCCACCACCCCCCTCCTCCTCCTCCTCACCATCCTCCTTACCAGCACCGGGTGAGTACTGTGGTGCAAACACTGACCCCTGTCCGTCTGGCAGTGTAACGACAGTCCTGCCACTGAACTGTGCTGACTCAGTTATGCATCTGGAACTTAACAAAGTACAACAGAGTTCACTTTTTAAACTAATAGAGACTGTGTGTGTTCCTCGCACCAGCTCAGAAATGTGTTTTAACTTGAATAAACACAAATTTAAAAGAAGGACAGCAGTTAGACGGTCCAACTCTGGAAATCTAATTCCAGTTCTTTGTAATCAATCAACTAAACCCACTGACACTGATATTAATTTTAACCTTGCTCTACTTAATGTCAGATCACTATGCAACAAATCATTTTTAATTAATAATTTTATCTGTTCGTATGATCTTGATTTTATGTTTATGACTGAAACATGGCTTGACCATAATACAGGAGATGCAGTTTTAATAGAAGCCTCACCACCAAATTTCAAATTTGAATATGAAACACGAGAAAATAAAATGGGGGGGGGCATAGCAGCAGTTTTTAAAGATCGTATTGTCTCCCATAGAGTGTCTCTTGGGAAATTTTCATCATTTGAGTATGTTTCTTTTAAAATAGAACAAAAGAAATCTTCTTCCATTCTTATTATTGTTGTGTACAAGCCGCCACAGTCATGCCATAGTTTCACTGATCATTTCACTGAGTTGCTTTCAGTTGTGTGCACAGATTTTGATGGTTTAGTCATTATAGGTGATTTCAATATACATGTAGATAATGCTAATGATAGATATGCAATAGAGCTGAGCTCTGTGCTGGAAACCTTTGGTCTCACTCAGCATGTGAGTGGCCCCACCCACAGCAGAGGACACACTCTCGATCTGTTAATTACCAAGGGGGTTAATATTTCAAATGTAAATGTGGTCAATGTTGCTCTGTCTGATCATTTCTGTGTATTTTTTGACATGTGTCTCGATTGTAAACCACCAGCTGAATCTTCGGTTGTTAGAAGAAGACACATAAATGATAATACAGGCGAACTGTTCATGGGGAGGGTAAACTTTGAGAACACGTTGTGTGTTACTGTAGATGAATTACTTGACTCTGTCACCACCACTGTTTTGAATGTTCTGGATACAATTGCTCCTGTAAAGGTTAAAATAGTTACAAACAAGCAAAAAGCGCCATGGACTAAAGCAGACTCGGTCAGGGCACAGAAGAGAGAGTGGAAGGCCGAGCGGAAGTGGCGAAAGTCAAATCTCAAAGTTGACCATGAGATCTTCAAAGATGCGTTGTGCAATTTTAACAGGGAACTACGTAGAACGAGGGAAATGTACTTTTCTGAAACTATTGAAGGCTGTAGCAACAATCTACGTGTTCTGTTTTCAGCAGTAAATAGATTGACGAATCCCCCTGTTAAGATGCCATCAGAACTTACTTCCAAATCTAAATGTAATGAGTTTGCTCAGTTCTTTAATGACAAAGTCCAAGGTATCAAAAACGCCATCACCTCCACGATAGAAATAATAATCCAACCGCCAGTGAGGCTTTTTGGGCTGACGCACTTTACACCAGTACAAATTGAAACTGTCCAGGAGATAATCACTAGTCTGAGTTCCTCCACATGCAGCCTGGATGTATTACCTCCTAGATTTCTAAAGTCAGTTCTGAGCAGTCTTTTACCTTCACTTACACAAATAGTTAATATGTCTCTTGAATCTGGAACATTCCCAATGGCCTTGAAAACGGCGGTCATCAGGCCCCTCCTAAAAAAGAGGAGTCTGGAAGCCCTGGCACTCAAAAATTATCGGCCCATTTCAAATCTGCCTTTCATGGGAAAAATTCTAGAAAAAGTTGCCTATCAACAACTTACAGAATTTTTAATAATCAATAACGCTTATGATATGTTCCAGTCAGGGTTTAGACCCCACCACAGCACTGAGACCGCGCTAATAAAGGTAACAAATGACATCAAACTAAACACTGACGCAGGAAAAGTCTCAGTCCTTTTTCTGTTCGATTTAAGTGCTGCTTTTGACACTATTGATCATGGCATCCTCATTCAGAGACTTGAGGACTGGGTTGGTGTTGCTGGCACCGCCCTAAGCTGGTTTAGGTCCTATTTACAAGACAGAAAGTTTTTTGTGGAGATCGAAAACTGTACCTCAGACCACTTGGCCCTGACCTGCGGAGTGCCACAGGGGTCAATCCTGGGTCCTCTTCTGTTTAATATTTACATGTTGCCTCTAGGTCAGTTGATTCACAGTAATAATGTCTCTTATCACAATTACGCTGACGATACTCAGGTCTATGTGTCCCTGACAGCAGGAGAGCATGAACCAGTGGACTCGCTCCTTCACTGTGTCCAGCAAATCGGTGATTGGATGCAAAATAACTTTCTCCAACTAAACACCGACAAAACTGAAATAATTGTTTTCGGACCCCAGAAACAACGAGAGAGCGTTATTTGTCACCTCCAGGCTCTCTCTCTACAACCCTCAAATCAGGTCAGAAATCTAGGAGTGATAATGGACTCAGACTTAAATTTCAAAAGCCACATAAAATCTGTAACATCAGCAGCTTATTACCACCTAAAAAACATTGCTAAAATTAAAAACATAGTGTCTAAGGCAGACTTGGAGACTCTTATACACGCTTTTGTCTCCAGTCGGTTAGACTATTGCAATGGCTTGTTCACAGGTCTCTCCAAACAGGCGGTAAAACAGCTGCAGTACATTCAACATGCAGCAGCTCGAGTCCTGACCAGAACTAGGAAGTGCGACCACATTAGTCCAGTTCTCAGGTCTCTGCACTGGCTTCCTGTTCCTCAGAGAATAGACTTCAAAGCAGCTTTACTTGTGTACAAGTCTCTCCATGGTCTCGCGCCAAGGTACATCCACGACATGTTTGTGCCATATGAACCGACCCGGACTCTGAGGAGCACAGGGACTGGACTCCTGTTAGTGCCCAGAGTCGGTACTAGACATGGGCAAACTGCATTTCAGATTCATGCGGCTAGAGTCTGGAACCGTCTTCCTGAGAATGTGAGACAGGCGTCTACTCTGGCATCCTTTAAATCTAGGCTCAAAACAATTCTGTTTAGCTGCGCATATACAACTGAATGATTTTATCTTTTCATCTTTGTTTTTATCTTTAATCTTTTTAATGCACTGTGACTATTTATGATTTTAGTCCCATCTGTGATTTTAATGTTTAAAGGTTTTTAATTTTTGTGATTTTATTTTTAATGTTTTTAATATATCTTGTGCTCTTAATGTGTTTGATTTATGCATGATGTGATAGGGGATGTGAAGCGCTTTGCGTTGCCTTGTGTAGGAAAGGCGCTATACAAATAAACGTTGATTGATTGATTGATAGAGTAGAGTAGAGTAGGGTAGGGTGGAGTAGAGTAGAGTAGAGTATGGTAGGGTAGGGTAGGGTAGAGTAGAGTAGAGTAGAGTAGAGTAAGGTAGAGTAGAGTAGAGTAGTGTAGAGTAGAGTAGTGTAGAATAGAGTAGAGTAGAGTAGAGTAGAGTAGAGTAAGGTAGAGTAGAGTAGAGTAGAGTAGAGTAGAGTAAGGTAGAGTAGAGTAGAGTAGAGTAGAGTAGAGTAAGGTAGAGTAGAGTAGAGTAAGGTAGGGTTTTATACAGTGCTTTTTGGACGCTCAAGGACTCGTGACATCATTATCCATGTAGCCACAGCTGCCCTGAGGCACCTTGACAGAAGCAAGGCAGTATGTTCCAATGGTCCAAACTGGTCCTGAAAGAGTATTGTCAATAAACTTGTATTGCCAACTTTGAAACATTTTTGTTGCAAAATCAAGTGCAAGGCGTAGACATTACAAACTTATTGAAATATACAACAATGTTTTGAAATGACTGAAATCCTTTGGGGAGTTACTTGGAAGAGGATTAAAATGTGGCTAAATGTATCTTAGGTTTAACACATTGACATCCTTAAACAAGATTTGCCAATGGAACAAAGCAAAAGGATCTACTGCATTCAGTTTATTCTTGGAAAGCCCCTTGAGATGAAGCGTTTGAGAGGGAGACCACAAAACAAAGAACAAACAACATCAAGACATAGAAAACAATAAGACGAAACAGTCGAGCTCCAAGCTCCATGGATCTATAATAACAACTGGATAGGGTATTACTAGCTTAAAGCTGTCCCACCCATGGGCACAGGGGGCGCTGTGGTACTGCAGACTAAATTTACGTGGGCTACTAAGTCCCATAGAACTCAATGTAAATTAAAACAGCTCGACCTCAGCTGACAGAGAACCTGACAGAGAACCTACAGCTTTCAAAAAGGTCGGATTTTGTGGGGATTTTAGTGTCCCTTGTCATCCTGAACTTTTTCTGGTTTTCCTTAAATCCACACATTACTGCCACAAACTCCGCTGTTTTCCTTCCCGCTCGGGCCGAGCCCCTCTGTGCACGTGCATGATAGCCACACACACATATTTGGCGCAAAGCATCATGGGATCTCGTCCACTACGCAGAACCAGGAGGACCAGACGAGTTCCGCTAATCTTTCGGTCCTCCTGTGTGTCCCATGCGATACTGAGCATAAGCCATTCATTTGAACAGGGCGCCGGCTTGGATCACCGGGGCTTCTCAAACTCACACATCCCACTCTCTCTCACCACCGTCATATTCAGAGTATATAGATTACAATTTCAGTAAAGCGAGAAAGAAAAATGATAAGCATGAAGAAGTGGTTTCCAGATGGGTGTGATGATCTAAAGTGTCCATAGGATGTTTTTGTCCTCAAAGCTGGCGTCGGATGATTCCAGTCCTTATCTTGTTTGTGATCTTTTTTCTAATGAAGATACGAATAAAGCAAAAGTATTTGAAATAAGACTAAATGGCGTTGTCCCATTGGTTAATCTTGTTTTAAGACAGTCAGAATGAACTCAAACTACGATAAAAACCACTGGATTCTAGCAATGATTACCTCTCATCTGATTATTTTTTGCAGTGTGGAAGTTCCCGAGTTACAGGAGACCCCCTGCTCTCTGACCACATGAGCTCAAATGTTTGTGTGAAAAAATGAAAAACAAAAGAGTGAGAAAAATCCTTTCTGCAGTGCGTCTCTTGCTCCTAGGCGTCTGTCTGCCTTTTGGACGCACAGAGAGAGAGAGAGACACGTCTGTCACTCAACGTCCACACGACTCAAACAAACCACCGTGATGAGAGACAAAACACTGCAACTCTCCAAATGAACGCTTCTCCCCAAAACAGAACAACATCACATCTGCCTCAAACAGATTCAGCATCTGCTTTCACATAAGACACTCTTATTCTTTGTGTTTGGTCGGAAAAGTCTTAAAAAACAACTATTTTTTTATTGACATTTTCACAAAAATAAATTTGGGTTTACTTTGGGGCGAAAAGGCTTCATTTGTTATATTTGTAAGGCCGAGAGAGCGCCCGGAGAGAGAGAGAGAGAGAGAGAGAGAGAGAGAGAGAGAGAGAGAGAGAGAAAGAGAGAGAGAGAGAGAGAGAGAGAGAGAGAGAGAGAGAGAGAGAGAGAGAGAGAGACCGGAGAGAGAGAGAGACCGGAGAGAGAGAGAGACCAGAGAGAGAGAGAGAGAGAGAGAGAGACCGGGGAGGGAGAGAGACCGGAGAGAGAGAGAGACCGGGGAGGGAGAGAGACCGGAGAGTGAGTGAGACCAGAGAGCAGTAAGGGCAGGCTCCTTTTGTGGCACCGGCACCTGCCACAGCTGATTAGTGGCATGTACACAACAAATGGCGTTTAAAACGGCATGTGGACAACAAGTGGCGTTTAAAACGACATGTGGGGAATAAATGGCGTTTACAACGGCATGTGGGCAATAAATGGCGTTTACAACGACATGTGGGGAATAAATAGCGTGTAACGCGGCATGTGGACAACAAGTGGCGTTTAAAACGGCATGTGGGGAATAAATGGCGTGTAAAGCGGCATGTGGACAACAAGTGGCATTTAAAACGGCATGTGGACAACAAGTGGCGTGTAAAGCGGCATGTGGACAACAAGTGGCGTTTAAAACGGCATGTGGGGAATAAATGGCGTGTAAAGCGGCATGTGGGCAATAAATGGCGTTTAAAACGGCATGTGGACAACGAGTGGCGTATAAAACGGCATGTGGGGAATAAATGGCGTGTAAAGCGGCATGTGGACAACAAATGGTGTTTAAAACGGCATGTGGACAACAAGTGGCGTGTAAAGCGGCATGTGGGCAATAAATGGCGTTTAAAACGGCATGTGGACAACAAGTGGCGGCATGTGGGGAATAAATGGCGTGTAAAGCGGCATGTGGACAACAAATGGTGTTTAAAACGGCATGTGGACAACAAGTGGCGTTTAAAACGGCATGTGGGGAATAAATGGCGTGTAAAGCGGCATGTGGACAACAAGTGCCGTGTAAAGCGGCATGTGGACAACAAGTGGCGTATAAAACGGCATGTGGGGAATAAATGGCGTGTAAAGCGGCATGTGGACAACAAGTGGCGTGTAAAGCGGCATGTGGACAACAAGTGGCGTATAAAACGGCATGTGGGGAATAAATGGCGTGTAAAGCGGCATGTGGGCAATTAATGCCGTTTAAAACGGCATGTGGACAACAAGTGGCGTTTAAAACGGCATGTGGGGAATAAATGGCGTGTAAAGTGGCATGTGGGCAATAAATGGCGTTTACAACGGCATGTGGGGAATAAATGGCGTTTAAAACGGCATGTGGGCAACAAATACAGTTGAAAGCAGCCTGTACAAAACACAACAAGCAGCATTACTGGAGCTAGTGGTCCAGTGGCTCAGATGGAAAAGCACAGTTCTACGGTGTTGATGGTTGCTAGTTCAAATCCCCAGTGACTACCAATGACATTTGCTGATGTTGGATCCTTGGGCCAAACACTTCATGAAGAATGTCGGAAGTGCCATAAATTGTTTGAAAAATGTTGTTTGAGTAATAATAATATGTTATTGCATAAATTTGTTGAAAGACTTAATTTCATGTATTATATATAGTTTAAATTCCATTTGAGCTGCGTCATCAAGTGGCGCACTTGGTTTATAACTGCCTCTCGTACGGAAGATACCTGGTTCAAATCCAGGACAGGTCATTATTTTATTTTTTGTCAGATTAAATACAAATTTAATATGTATGACATCATATATATATATATATATATATAAAACAAAAGAAAAAATTATTTTATTTCTCTCTCTTCTTTAATAAAACCACATCAGAAACATGGAACAATAAGAAAGAGCATTAATACATATATTTTTTTATAAAAGAATGCAAAGTATAAGACACAGCTTAAACGGTCCAAGAACAGAAATGAAGATTTTAACAATATAGAGATGAAACCTCATGTTCCAATTACACAACTTTCTGCTTGTATATTTCAATCCATCACTCTTCACCATCTTTGGTTGGCTCCATTCTTGATGAAATGTCGTAAAACAACAATAGAATCTTTCGGTTTTTTCTTTTCCAAAACACAAAATAAGTGGCGCAGTCATTAAACATTCGTCTATAGTGCGTAAGATTGGCAGATCAAATCAAAGTACCGTTTTTTTTTTTTTAACGGCAGTTTTATAAAAACTGTATAAATATATATATATAAAGATGTATATAGATATTTATAGATACATAAATGTATAAAGAAATAACCGTCATAAAAAAGTTTTTGATCTTGGCTGGATTTGAATCTGCGAACTCTTGCATGATTGGCGGACACACACCAGCTATACCACTCACCAGGTGGTTTTAAGTAAAATTGTGTCTTGAGTGTTTTACACATCATTTAGTTTTACTCTAACGATGATGCAATATTAATCCTAATGCAAGATTACTATTGCAACAACAGATAGCCATATGTATGAAATATATATTCATACATATTCAATTTGTATTTAATCTGACAACAAAAAAATAAAGACCAGACTTGGAATTGAACCAGGATTCTTCCACATGAGAGACAGTTATAAACCAAGTGCGCCACAGCAATATACTCTTCTTCACTTCAAAGGACATATTTCCCTTCACAGAGACAATGAAGTAGAAGTAACTAATTTACTAATTTAAATTCAGATTTTTTACGTACTTACTCACAGGGATCATGCGCCCCTTGTGGACAAATGTGTTTTTGTTGCATTTCCTGTGTTTGCACTGTTTGATTCTCTGATCTGTGTTGGCGAAGCTTCAGGATAAACGACAGAAGTCTGCAGTACATCCAGAGCTTTGCCTTTAAATTTTGTTTTATATTGATGTATAACGTATCCATGGTAACCGTAGCATCCGAGCTGTTGGTTCATGATGATAACTTGTGTCTCCTGATCCAGTTCCTGACGTGTTTCCTTTCTGATGTGGTTCTTTGCACTGACACTGACTTCTCTCAAACAGAAATGTTCAGAATGTGTTTGAAGACGGATCGTAAACTTGTCTCTTCTTGCCTCCTGTCAATCACGGAGACATTAAACTGACAAACAAGACACAACAAGTCATGCTCTGCAAAGAAAGAAAGAGAAAAGCTAGAGAGAGACAGGAGAGAGAGAGACAGGAGAGAGAGAGAGACCATGAGGGACCAGAGAGAGAGACCAGAGAGAGAGAGACCAGAGAGAGAGAGACAAGAGAGAGAGACCGGATAGAGAGACCAGAGAGAGAGACCGGAGAGAGAGACAGGAGAGAGAGACCGGAGAGAGAGAGACAGGAAAGAGGGACAGGAGAGAGAGGGACAGGAGAGAGAGACAGGAGGGGGAGACAGGAACGAGAGACAGGAACGAGAGACCGGAGAGAGAGACAGGAGAGAGAGACAGGAACGAGAGAGACAGGAGAGAGAGACCGGAGAGAGAGACCGGAAAGAGAGACCGGAAAGTGAGACCGGAGAGAGAGCGGACAGACCATAGAAAGAGACCAGAGAGAGGGACCTGAGAGAGGTACCGGAGAGAGAGACCGGAGAGAGAGACCGGAGAGAGAGACCGGAGAGAGACCGGAGAGAGAGTCCGGAGAGAGACCAGAGAGAGAGACCGGAGAGAGAGGCCGGAGAGAGAGACAGGAGAGAGAGGCCGGAGAGAGAGACAGGAGAGAGACCAGAGAGAGAGCGGACAGACCATAGAAAGATACCAGAGAGAGGGACCGGAGAGAGAGAGAAAGACAGAGACTGGAGAGAAAGACCAGAGTGAGAGACCAGTGAGGGACCAGAATGACCAGAGAGAAACCAGAGAGGGAGAGAGACCGAAGAAAGACCAGAGCGAGAAACACAAAGACAAATGCAGAGAGAGACCAGGGAGAGACCATCCAGAGAACAGTAATATCCATGAAAGACAACCTATATATATGTATTTATGATATGTATGTGTTAGTTTTGCCACAGCAGCTCTGTCCTGAGTCGCTCCCTGTCCTTTGCTCTCTGCTCGATTTGCTTATTTTGGAGCTTTGTCCTGTCCTTGTGGAGGAGCTCTCTCAAAGTCAGAGAAATATAAAGCACAATCAGATCAGAAACACACCTTGAAGGGTCGCTTCTGGAGAGACAGAGCACAACACATCCTCTCCCCATCTGCTCTCGTCACAGATCCAGCCCGGCCTGAGTGTATTTATTGACGCTTCTAAAAAGAGACTGATTTTGGGTTTTAAATCATGTTGCGCTATAAATAAGTCTATGTTCTTTAATACATATTTATATTTCTTCTCTTCCAATTCCGGCACAGCTGAAGGAGGCCAGTGCCTGTTTTTCTTTAGCAGATTTTCTCTCTTCTTGACTGATAGTTGATGTAACACAAAAAAGAGTTTGTTTGATATTTGTCCAGAGGGACTTTCTCTGACTTTAATGGTTAATCACAGGTAATTGAAGTTTACTGTAGCAGCCAGCCCAAAACCTCACGTTCTTCTTCTTTTGGCTTGCTTCAACACATGATTCCAGCCTGACAAAAGGCTGGGAAGTGTCTCTGAGGGTTGGGGGGGGGGGGGGGTACTTGAAAAGTGAACAGATGAAGGTGCAATTAACTATAAGTAAAGTACAGAAATAATACAATTAACTGAAGGATGAACCCATGTGAGCAGTTTGTTCTTGCAGGTGGTTCCAGTAGCTCTGAGGGCTCACAGCTCTCTTGGGTTTCAAAAATCTCTTGAAGTGAACTGTTCTCCAATCTGCAAAAATAATCAAAATAAATAAAATAGTAACCAAGGAGAAGGGGAATGCTTTGAAACTGAAAGCAATGAAGCTTGAACTTCTATGCATTTTGGACCATGATCTAGTTTCAGGAATAAAAACTGGTATGTATCGACTCTCAGCAGGGTTGCTGTTGGTTGATGGCGATGTTAAAGAAAAAACGGCCTGCAGTTGAATCAGACGTCCTTCTTCAGCTCTTGTGGCAGCGGCGAGAAGTTTTATGGCCGGAACGGGACTATTCACCACCAAAACTGTCCTGAAATACAAAAAATTAGACCATTTTGAATTGTGGTTGCTACACACATTTCTTATATTTGCTCACAGCACAGTTTAAGAGTGTATACATTCGATTACAGCTAATATGGATGTCACAACTTATTTATTTATTCTTTTGATACATGGTCCGGTCGAGTTGGTGTAGAAGGTCCTTGATTGGTCGCTTTTCCTTCAATCAAACAACATGCAACCTTTTTGAGATCAGCCACGGCCATTCCATGTCCTCGAGCATGCTAGTTCATCTCTATGTGCAAAACATTTTATAATTGATAGTGGATAGCAGTAGCAGCAGCAGTAATAGAAGTAGTTGTAGTTAGTAGTAGTACAAAGTGCTGAGTAGACCCTCAACTGAGCCAGGATCCCCACGTGTGAGCTGTTGCGGAAGTCGGCGTCTTCTAAACGTTGTAGAGTTCAAAACAAGGTATTTGTGACGCGTGATTACAGGAAAACAGAACCAACATGTATTTGTAAGATCACTGTCTGAAAGAGAAAAGGTGCCCCACGGAACTCAGACTCTGAAGCAACGTATTAATTTGTATCGTCTGTGTTTGTTTTTGATAGGTACATTTTGCTTCACTTTTTTGTATAATTTTGGCTTTTTAAGCATGATGTTTCACTGTATATGTACTCAAATGTGAAAAGTTTGCAACAGAAGGCTGAAACTGACGCAGCTAGAAGATGGTGTACTAGAGGGAGCCCCTCACGACCAGTTACTGTTCCCACAAGGTTTGTGGTTATGCAATTCTGTGAACACAAATGCATACACGGTGTACGGAGGGTTTGCTTTTGTGATTAAGGTTTGTTAGGTTTGTTCTTGTTGATTAGTTAGGGTATCTTACTCTCCATGTTCTTCTGGATCGTAATTTGTGTCTATTTATATAAAATGAATTTAAAAAACTTTCACCGCTTGACTGAAGAGGGTGTTTGTCGTCTCTGGATGGGTTTCAGAGCCCTGTTCCCTGTGTCCGCCGCTGCCCGGTAGGAGCACATTAGGTCATTGCAGCGTTTGTTTGGACACTGCCTCACGCACGCAGTCACGCAGCGTCACACAACGAGGGAGCAATGTTCCTGCCCCGGCAACAGGATGAGGAGAGGGGGTTCGCTGTGGAAAAAGTTTACATAAACGTTAATGGAAAAATGGTATTTTATATGTATATTTTCTGTATATTTACAATGCGATATAATCCCCGTAATATAATGTAATTGCACATTTCTGTTTGCGGCCACATATCATTCTGTGGTTACTATTTATAATACAGTATCTACATGACCTTTAAAGTTCTGGCTCTTTATGTGATGTGGGGTAACAAGTCAGTGTGCCACTACTGTGCTGTTGTGAGGCTTGTGTCGGGGGGAGTGATGGTTTTGGACTTGTGTTTGCTTTTCAGCGATAGGCGACATCGCAATGATGGCAGTCAGGCTTTTACAACGTTGCCACACGTGCTGCACAAAATCAACAAAGACCATTATAAAAAAGAGTTTGATGTTTGATTTTTATAGGACGAATTACTTTGTTTATAGGGCTTTTCACGTTAAGTGTCAAAGTGACTTACGTTGATGTAAACATTATACCAAATTAAGGGGTCGTTTTGTGTACTAATCATTTTTTATTTTTGAGGGAAATGGAAAATTGAAAAAAAGGCTATTTTGTTTTTTCATTGGCTTATAGACATATATAATCTATTATTGATAATAACGGGTTTTTTTTGAGTGAACTGAAAAATGAATAATTCCTCTTTTTAAATTGTATTTCGGCGTCAATGTATTACCGGAAAGTGAAACAAGTTTGTTTGCTCGGCCGGGATCAGTATTACCTGTGGACCCTCTGATAATTTGTGATCATCACGCGAGGAGTTGAGTAGTGCAGTGCATTCACACGGATAAGCAAGATCTGTAAATACTATTTTCCTGACATCTGACTAACGGCGGGCACGTGCGCGGGTTCTCCCTTCACGCAGGCCAGAGGGGAGTCGCGTTTCTGACCCAAAGTATATACAGTCTATGGACCACAGCTGCGCCAAAAGACAGCGGACAAACATTTTACGCTCTAAGTTATCTGGCCCATTTTGTTATAATGGTTATATTCATTTTTTAGTGTCAGTATGAACAACATTACACTGTCCTCTGTACGTCTCATGGACCTCACCAGTGGACACAGCGCCGCGATCTGCAGTTGTTCATACTCTGCTCACTGACAAAAAACAACGCAGGAATGTATAAGCGAAAGGGGCATCGCTGATCAAATCACTGACAGGCAGATTCTCACGGGCATTAGTATCACAGAATGTTTGTGTTTGGACATACAGGAGGTCATTTTTGTATTAAACTTATACTAAATTACAGCGAATAGGGCTGAAGTAAACAAACTTGTTTCACTCCGGCGTAATCGATTGACGGAAAAGTTATTAAATAACATTTAAAAAAAGTTAATTATTGCATTTTTGAGTTCCCAAATCCGGTTATTATACTATATATCTATTATATATATCTATATATATATTGTTTAAGCACAAAAACAACACAAAATGGTAATTTTTGTATATTGCTTTGTGCCTGAAATGCAAAATAGCTTTTTTTGATTTTCCTTTTCTTCAAAAATAGAAAATGCCTTAGGTACACGGACCCTTAATGTTGGTATAATGTTTATCAAGTAATTCACTTTGACACTTTGAACTGTGAAAAGCAGTATAATCAAAGTAATTCGTCCTATAAAGAATCAAACATCAGAGAAATCTCTTTTTATATTGGGGGTCTGTTGATTTTGTGCAGGACACGGTGTGGGCGAAGTTTGGTTTAAAGCCTGGAATGCATCATTGCGATGGTCGATCGCTGAAAGCAAATAGCAGAGTACCAAAAACCATCAGCTCCCGGACACAAGCCTCAAAGCTAGCAGTATGTGACACTGGACTTTGTTACCACCAATCACATAAAAGAGCCAGAACTTGATAGGGTCGTTGTAGATACTGTAATATAGTAGAACACAGAATGATATGTTGGGGCCGCAAACAGGAAATGTGCATGATTACATTCATATTACGGGGTTATATCGAGATTGTAATATATACTGGATTATATACATATTAATAATGAGCCATGTTTTTCATTAACGTTTATGAAAAAGTTTTTTCCACAGACGAACCTGCTCTCCTTCATCGCTGGTGTCGTGGCCGGAACAGTTGCTCCTCTTGTGGTGCGCTGCGTGACTGCGTGCGTGAGGCAGTGTCAAAGCAACGCTGCACTGACCTCTGTGCTCTCCGGGGGGCAGCGGCGGACACAGTGGAACAGGGCTCTGAGACCCTGGTCCAGAGACGACACGCGTCTTCAGTCAAGCGGTGAAAGTTTTTTTAAAATTCTTTTTATATAAAAGACACAAATAGCGGTCCAGAAGAAATGGAGAGTGAAGATTCCCCTACTAATCAACACGAACAAACTAAACAAACCTTAATCACAAAAGCAAACCTCGTAGCCCACCGTGTATGCTCTGTTGGTGTTCAAAGGAATTGCTATAACAAACCTTGTGGTGAGACAGTAACTGGTCGTGAGGGGGCTTCCATCTAGTAGCAAACCTCTTCTAGCGGGTCGATGCCAGCCTTTCAGTTTGCAAACATTTCACATTGAGGTACATATCATGAAACATCATGCTTAAAAGCCAAAAATTATACAAAAAAGTGAAGGCAAAAATGGGTACCTATCAAAGAAAGAACAGCAGACGATCCAAATTAAAATAACGTTGCTTCAGGTCTGAGTTTCCGTGGGGGCACTTTTCTTTTCAGAAGTGATCTTACAATACATGTTGGTTTTTTTTCCTGTAGATACCTGCGGTCCAAATACCATTGTTTGGAAACTCTACAACGGTTTGAGACGCGACTTCCTGCAAACAGCTTACACTGTTGGGGATCTGGTCAGTTTGAGGTCTTAGCTCAGCACTTTTGGTACTACGTACTACTCTACTACTACTATTACTGCTGCTGCTACTGCTTCCACTATCAAATAAAAATGTTTTGACATAGGAGATGAACTGGCATGCTCGAGGACATGGGTGATGGCCGTGGTGATCTCAAAAAGGTTGCATTTGTTTTTCTGATTTGAAGGGAAAGCGACCAATCAGCGGACCTTCTGACCAAACTCTGACCGAGACATGGTGAGAAGAAAATAAATAGTTGTGACTCCTTGTTAGCTGTAATTCTAGATGTAGTACTACTCTTTAAACTGTGCTGGTGCACATATAAGAAATTTGTGTAGCAACCACAATTCAAAATATGTCTAATTTGTTGTATTTCAGGGGACAGGTTGGTGGTGAATGTCCCGTGCGCCAGAAATCTCGCCGCTGCACAGGAGCTGAGAGAGGCGTCTGATTTTCAATGCAGCGGTTTTCTTTAACCTCGGCATCACAAAAGCAGACCCTGGCTGAGAGGGTCGATACTTACATGTTTTTATTCTAAACGAGATAATGGTCAAAATGCATAGGAAGGTTTTCAAGATTCAGTATGCTTTCAGTTTCAACGCATTCCACTTCTCTTGTTTACTATTTTATTATTTTGATTATTTTTTGCAGATTTGGAGACAGTTCATCTTCAAGAAGATTTTGAACCATGAGGAGCTGTGAGCGCCTTCAGAGCGTATGTAACCAGCTACAGACAACTGCCTCACATGGGTTCGTTCTTCAGTTAATTGTATTATTTCTGTATTTAAGCTTATGTTAATTGCACCTGTCATCTGTGCTCTTTTCAGCAATCAGAGAACTTCCACAGCTTTTGTCAGGGCTGGATCATGTGTTGAAGCCAAAAGAAGGAAGTAGTGGGAGGTTTTTTGGGCTGGTGCTACCCAGTAGACTTCATTACTGTGATTTTAGAATTAATCGTCAGGAGAAGCCCTCTGCGTACAAATATCTAACAATACTCTATTTGTGTTACAATCAACTATCAGTTCAAGAAGAGGAGAGAAATCTGTAAAGATCAAGATGTATTTATATCTGTGCTGATTGAAACATTACAGAGTGTATTATTATTACTTTTTGATGTGTTTACTTGTCCATTCAAAAGTCTCCAATACCTTCAGTGTTTGTGCAGATCACAGCAGGAATATACTGACGTTGTTAGATTTGCAGCAATACAAGCAGCATGTTTGTACTCGGAGGGCTCCTTGTTTTGCTTATTACTTGTCAATCAGCCACATTGGTTAATTTGTTCAATTCTAATATCACAATAACTGTTATATTGAGGTAAAACAGTGTTGTGAAACATTGCTTTGCCTGTAGGTGTCAGGAAAGTGAACTGCTTCTGTCTGACAGTTGTAATGTGCCAAAGACAGAACAGCCATTGGCTGTGACTCTGAGTGTGTGTCTGCTGAAGGAGAGCACGGACTGGACTTCAGCACTTCAGCGCCGCCTGGACCCATGAGGGGTACAGGCTTTACGGGGGTACCGGCACCCTCTGCTGGGTCCTCACAAACACTGCAGTTGATAACAGCGCCGTGATTATCCTCCGTCTAGTGCAGTATGACAGAGGGTATTTTTCTGTAGTGTACCCCTTTCATTGAGCATTACATTTGCAGTATTATTATGTATTTGTTCCTTGCACAGGCATTTGAGTGATGAAACCCCCACAATTGAAAGCAATATTAAGATTTTGAATAGTGTACTGGTGCAACGGTTGCAGCTATACGCGTCTTCAACAAATAAGTACTCCTGAATACAAAAATCCAGAGTGTCGGCTTTACAAAAATAGTGATTCCAATAACAAACAATTGAAAAAAATTCCTTTTCCATTTTTCACTATATTTAAGTGCTATTATTTTTTTCCTCTCTCCTGATCAAACAGGCTCCCACTCTTTGGTACTTTCCCAGTTTTGCGCTTCCTTTTCCTGCTCCTCTTCCTTGGAATCGGCTGTGCTTCCCCAGCGGCTCGTCGGTGTTGGGGGCAGATGTGGGCTGTAACGCCCCGGGCTGTCGTGACTGGGTCCGATTCTCGGAAGTGTGGCCCCCAAAGCTCAGAATGATCTGTACCCTGTGGGCCTCTCCTGCTGTCTGTCTCACGTCTTTATGTGTGCTCATTTCAGGTGGTGGTGCTGCTGCCAAATTTCAGTGAATGAAAGGCTTTTCAGCATTTTCTCTTTGTCTTTGTATGTTTTTGATATCTTAACTTGTTGGTCATAATGAATGTTATAAAGACTATCCATCATCCATCCATCCATCGATCATCCATTTTTTCTTACGTATTTGTTGTCAGGTCATCAGGGAAGCCTGAGGCGTTTCCGACCAGCTGAGGACAGTCTCATCCTGGGTTCTCTCCCATTGGGACCATACTGTACAGTGGAGAACCTTCCAGAGAGACTTCCAGGAAGCTTGAAGCGATTGCGAGCACCTTCAGCTTGCTTCTTCTCAACATAGAGATGCAGTGGCCCTACTCAAGCTCTTCCCATGAGACTGAGCTCTCTCCCTATCTCTAAGGGAGCTCCAAGCCTCTTTGGAAGAAAACTCAGTTTACCACTTGTATTACTCAAAGTTATCACATTGGTGAGGGAGGGGGTTGTCAGCTCCCTCTTCACCACAACGGTTGATACTGCGACCAATCACTGCACACGCTGCACGGACCGCTGTCAATCTCACTTCCATCTTTCGCTGACTCGTGACAAGCCCCCAAGAATTTGAACGCCTCCACATGAGGGAAGGACTATCACACCTGGTATTCAATGTGCTTTAAATTGGAATATATGTGAGCACATTTCCCACAGTCACCGCTGTCGAGTGTTTACACTTTTCGATAGCAGTGTCAAAAGCTAAATGATGATCAGAAGACTCTTTGCAGTATGTGACAAACTTAGATTTCATAGGAAAAACAGTTTGCCTTGATGATGTAACTTAAGACCGCAAGTTCTTTAACAACTATAGGTATTTCTTTTTTGCTTCTAATATTCGTTCTATATACGATATGTTCCTGCCTCTGGACAGCTTTATGAGCATCACATCAATCAAATTCCTTCATCTCCACGCAGTACAATTAAGCTGATACACAGATCTTGGTTGGATCTAGATTTTAATTACTTTTCCTTTGTGTGTGTTGTGTTTTGTTACAGAGAGGGTCTGTCGACTGGAAAACGTGCAGAAGAACATTGGGTGTAGAAAGTGTGCCTTCAGCGGGTTCAGCTTCTGGCTTTTCCCAAACACTACAAACCCAGATGGCACCTATGGACACGCCCAGACGTAAACATTGCATCTCCGACTCTCAAAGCCTGGACAGAGCTGGGCAAACCAACTTTCAAAAACCACAAAAAAAACTATGAAACTATTTTTCTGCTCAAAACTATTAGTTCTACATGAGTTTTCACACACTTTTTGTTCATCTGCGTCATTAGAGACTACGAGGCTATTTCTGTGTGCAATTATCATAATAAGTTGAAGAAGCACGTTGTGTTCAGATTTGTTACAACGTTAGACTTTTACGGACTCTTTCTATTGGGGTGCGTGGATGTTTTATGACAGGAAACAGTTGGGTACTCAGCTTTAAAGTGTGCATAAAGGTGATTTTTATTTTTTGGAACTTTGCTGAAAAACCTTTCAGAATGTGAAACCAAGAAGTTCTGTAGTATTTTTTAAATTTGTATCTGTCAATGTTCTGTTTATGCATTGATGATGCATGATTTGGCTTTATGCTCTGTGTATACAACTAGAATCCCTTTGTAATGCCGTTATACAAACGAAAACCACATTATAGTTCTACCAACTTTCAGTATGCACTTCAAGCTGATGCAATATAACAAATGGGTAATAATTTTTTTTTTACCTTAAAGGATTCCGAGTTGTGTTATTAGAGAGAGTGTGTATGTGTAGTGATTCTGAGCTGTTGTCCAGAAGTCTAAATATCTTTTAAAGGAATAGTTAAAGGTTCGTCTGTTGGACTAAGACCAGACAGACTTATCTGTCTGGTCGTAGTCCGTAGCGCTCTGTCATGCAAACGGAGGCAAAAACGGGAGCACAACCGCAGCCTCCCCTACTGTATATTTTGTAGCACCAAAGGTAGCTCCCGCTAGAAGCTAACAAATCTTCCAGTGTTCCCTATTAAATGTATATAGTTACGTGACGTGTTACACTGCAAAGTAGTAACACAGCAATGTAACAGTCGATTTTCTCAGCGGATAAAACGGGTACTATATTGTGAGGCGTAGTAATATGAGGTGCGCTACGTCCGCGCACTAACTTCTCTTCGGAGATTCTCTCTCGCTCACTTCCGTCAATAGATAGCAGCGTGACTTGTAGTACGGAGAGAAGTTAGTGCGCGGACGTAGCGCTCCTCAGATTTAATACGCCTCACAATATAGTACCCGTTTTATCCGCTGAGAAAATCGACTGTTACATTTCTGTGTTTACTATACTTTGCAGTGTAAACCGTCACGTAACTATATACATTTAATAGGGAACACTTGGAAGAGTTTGGTAGTTCTAGCGGGAGCTACCTTTGGTGCTACAAAAATATCAGAGGGAGGCTGCGTTGTGCTCGTTTTTCTCCGTCTTGCATGACAGAGCACACGGACTAAGACCAGACAGGTATGTAATAACTAGTCTAAGGTAAAGGTAAGAACATATGTAGTATTGTAAAACGGTGAAACTATTCCTTTAACTTCAACAGTTTAGGAGCGGATGTATATACGTCAATTAATTTCATTTTTGCTCCCTTGAAGTAAGTTTTGATTAATGTATTTAATTTGGGTTACGTACAGTATTCTAATGTATGCCCTTAGGGGCAGCATGTATAACATGTGTTTATTGTTTCTATCACGTTCAGAAACCTGATTATAAAAACATCATTCATTCCAAAAATACACTTTAATAAAAAAAAATTTTATTACATTTGTTTTCTTTTTTCTCTCAAATATGTTATGACAGGTTTTGTGGATTATGTATTGTTTTTGGTAAATGTTCATTGGCAGGATGGCACAATGCTTACATCCATGGCATGGTTCCATGGTTATTCCTGTGGAACAGTGCTGATGACCTGCTCATGTGCTGTGGCTTTTACATTATCATCTGGAGGTGGAGAGTGTAAAATAATAAAGCCTTTGGTGCATTTTAATCTTCACTGACTGTTTGATGGACACAGAAGTAAAAGTATACAACACATGGTTCATGAAGCTAAGGTGAAATTTCAGACTAGAAGTCTTCACGTGTTCCTCTCTCGCTGCACCAGTTCCTGCTAATCACAATTAGTTAGATGGCACTGGGGACCCGCCTGATTTAAACACCAACACCTTCAGCTCGTGGTGCAACCCTGCATCCTTCCATCACTGCTCTACAGTGGGATTTCCTTCAGATCACACTCATCTCATCACCACAAGGGTCAATTTTGATGGTCAGATCTGTTTTGAATACCCTGTTTCAGTCTAAAGTCCTAAACCATATCAACACGAGACCTGCACCTGTCAATAAATTAAAATCAAATGTTTCATGTCCGTGTGGTTTTTGGGAAACAAACAAATATAATTGTATATAGTCTATCACCACCACATCCGTTGTTTGGCTGACACCAGAATGAGAAAGCCTCACGATCAGTGGATAACGACCACAATGATGCTCCTCCTAAAGACAAGAAGGAATTGTTTAGTCTTGAAACTCGATAGTCTTCTTTAAGCACTGAAACAAAGAGAGTGAGAGAGAGAGAAAAGGTCTTCCCGTTCGAACTAGTCCACAGCTGACTGCACCTGATGACTGGAAATGGAAAAGGAATGCGGCTTATTCCAAGGGAGCAATTATGTGGCATGCACGTGGTGAAACGGAGACATGGACAACTTTCACTAAATTGTCCATGTCGCAATAGCCCTTTAATAAGGGCTATTGGAGGCACGTGTGGAGTGAGCACGCGTTTTAGTCTTTTGCTCTGTCTTACCCTTTTAAGCTTTTACAGCCTTTTAAAACACGTTTTTACGGTGTATTAGAGTCTTTTGGTACACTCTAGTGTTTTATTATTTAAATGCAATGGTTCAGAGCATTTCGTCTTTTAACACAAAGACCAAATCGAAACGCGTAGCACGGCGGCTACCACGAAGCGCACCAAGCATGGAAAGGTGACACTGCAATGACCCACGAACGACATTATGCCTCACATTTGGAGATTCGTGAGAGGACCGTGCCATATGCAGACCTCCGTAATGAAGTCCTTCGCCTCACTGCAGAGTGCAGGATAAACAGTACTTTACCCTTGTCCAAACTTTTTGATGTCGCTGGTGGGCAGCACTCACTGGGATTATGTCACTGAGCGCTGGGGGGGTGCAAATTGTGACCCACTGTCGTGTGGGGAGAGATCTGTCAGCTTGGGCCCTCTTGTTTCTACACCTAAGTGCCCGGTCGGTTAAAAGAGCTGCGGACGCGAGGAGCATCCAGCGCCGTGGCCCATGTGCTGAGCCTTTAAAGCGCTATGCAGCTCTCGCAGAAAAACGCCCTCAGACGGAACCCTGGATCTGCAGCAAACTTACTGGCCTGTCGTGGATCCAGGTCCACTGCGAGGAAAGACACTCGTATCCAGGAAGCTGTCTCAGACGAAAGAGTGGTCATTCACCGTCTCTGCCAGTGAATCAACACCTCTTACCTTCACCGGGTAAGCAGCAGCGACCCGGAAGCCTGCTCTCTCGCTGCTCCAGCGGTCTCCGTGCACACAGCGTGGGTTGCCCGGAGCTGGGAATTCAACACCCCCTCTCCCCTCCTGTGTTAGCAGCGCCATGGTTCGGACCCATCACTGGATGAGTCCCGCAGGTTTGCCATGGACACCGGCGCTTCTCCGCCGGCCGCGTCCACTTTCGACCAACTACTCTGATCGTTGGAGATTCATCGTGGAGCACGTCGCTTATTTAACGCGGTCACTCATGCATTACGGAGTACTGTCCCAGATCTGTCATCCGTTCTCCTCCTCTGCTTCACTCCTGCCGATACATATCCAAGGTAATCGTGCAAGTGGGTATAAATGATATGAAGCTGAGCAGTCAGAGGTCACCAAAGAAGCACTTTATGAATCTGTTCCGCCTCTCCAGTCTCCGGGTTGTGTGTTTTTTATCTTGGTCCAGTCCCGGACTGTAAACCGGGGTGACTGCTTGTACAGTCGCGTTGTGGCGTCAACATGGGCTCAGTCTACATGCAGCACTTTTAACTTTATTTTGTGAACAACTTTGCTGTTCTGGAAGCGTCCACGTGGCCTATCGTCCAGATGGTCTGACAACCGAAACAGATACGGCAACCAGTTTGTGACGGACTTCCTGCGCCATGTTGTTCAGTGCTCCCCGAGGGGGGCGTGTCTGTTTACATCTTGAGGCTTCTCGGCCCCACCACCCCTCCTATCTCCTTACCAGCCACCGGGTGAGTACTGTGGTGCAAACATGACCCTGTCGTCTGGAGTGTAACGACCCCAGGGGGTTCCTGCACTGAACTGTGCTGACTCAGGTATTGCTTCTGGAAACTTAACAATGTACAACAAGAGTTCACTTTTTAAACCAATAAGGGACTGTGTGTGTTCCTCGCACCCAGCTCAGAAATGTGTTTTAAATTGAATAACACAAATTTAAAAGAAGGACAGCGTTAGGACGGTCAACTCTGGAAATCTATTCCAGTTCTTTGTGAATCAATCAACCTAAACCACTGACATGATATTAATTTTAACCTTGCTTACTTAATGTCAGATACTAGGCAACAAAATCTTTTTAATTAATAATTTTATTGTTGTATATCTTGATTTTAGTTTAGACTGAAACATGGCTTGACCTAATACAGGAGATGCGTTTTAATAGAAGCCTCACCACAAATTTAAAATCTGAACCTGAAACAAGAGAAAAATAAAAGGTGGGGGGGGCATAGCAGCAGTTTTAACGATCGTATTGTCTCCCATAGGGTGGTCTCTTGGGAAATTTTCATCATTTGAGTATGTTCTTTTAAAATCGCACAAAAGAAATCTTTCTTCCATTCTTATTATTGTTGTGTACAAGCCGCCACAGTCATGCCATTGTTTCATGATCATTCACTGAGTAGCTTTCTGTTGTGTGCACAGATTTTGATGGTTAGTATTATAGGCGATTTAATATTATGTGGATATGGTTAATGACAGATAGCAAAAGAGCAGAGTTCCATTCTTGAATCTTTGGCCTCACTCAGCATGTGTGGCCCCACCTTAGCAAGAGGACAACCTTGTCCTGCTTATACGAAAGGGTGAATATTTCATAAAGTTAATGTAGTTGATGTTGCTCGGTCGGCTTCATTTCTGTGTATTTTTTACATTGTGTTTAGCTACCAGACCACCCGCTAAATATGAAATTGTTTGATGTAGACATTAAATGGAAAACACGGGTGAACTATTTATGGGAATGATCATTTTGAGAAACACATCATGTTTACTGTAGATGAACTGTAACTCTGTCACTCTAGTGTGTTGAATGTTTGGACGCCATTGCCCTGTGAAGGTTAAAAGAATGGTCACAATAAGCAAAAAAGCCCCATGGATCAAAGCAGGCCGGTCAGGGCCATGAAGCAAGAGTGCGGGAGAGCAAGAGAGAAAGGTGGAGAATGTCCAACCTCCAGGGTGATTATAGGACTCTTAAAGAGAAGTTGTGTGAGTTTACAGGAGTATACGTAGAACAAGAGAATTATACTTTTTTGAAATATTGAGGCTGCTAGCACAATCTGCGTGTTTTCTTTTATTTTCAACAATCATTAGATTAACGGAAACTCCCCTGTTGAGTTGACCATTAGAACACTACTCAAATCCAGGTGTAATGAGTTTGCACAGTTCGTCAGAGACAAGTTCAGGGTATCAGATATTGCCATACTCTACAACAAAGTAACAATGAACATCCAGTTAGGCTTTGTGAGATCTAGCTCAATTTGCACTGTCAATGATGAAATGAAAAAGAAATCTAGGATGGGTGTACATCAGGACTGCAGGTAGAGGATCTAAGGACCTGTGATTATCTTTTTAACAGTTTCATCATGAAGGTGCAATTTGAAGCTAGTCACAAAGCATCACGGGATGTTGCATTGTTACTTGTGTTGTAGAGGTGATGGCATTTCGAAACCCTGATAAAATAATAACCTTGTCTTGAAGAACTGTGCAACTCATTACACCTGGATTTGGAGTAGTGTTTCTAATGGCAACTCAACAGGGGGGTTCGTTAATCTATTGATTGTTGAAAAATAGAACACGCAGATTGGGGCTGCAGCCTTCAATAGTTTCAGAAAAGTTATTCTCTTGTTCTACGTAGTACTCTGTTTAAACTCACACAACTTCTCTTTTACGAGTTTATAATTCACCCTGGAGGGTGTGGACTTTTCTCACTTTTCTCTCTGCTCTCCGGCACTCTTGCTTATGTGCCTGCCGGGGTTTGCTTTTTAGCCTGGGCTTTTTGCTTATTTGTGGACCATTTTTACTTAAGGGGCAATGGGGTCCAGAACATTCAACACACTAGAGTGACAGAGTTAAGCAGTTCATCTACAGTGAATGATGTGTTTCATGGATCATCCATAATAGTTCACAGTGTTTTCATTTAGTGTCTACTTCTAACACTTTTCATATTTAGCGGGGGAGGTTGGTAGCACAAAAAACATGTTACAAATAACAGAAATGATCGACAGAGAACATCAAAAACATTAACTTTTGAAATATTCAACCCCTTTCGTGATAAGCAGACCAAGGTGTTCCTCTGTATGGGTGGGGCACTCACCATGCTGAGTGGGCCAAAGGATTCAAGTATGGAACTCAGGCTCTTTTGCGGATCTGTCATTACATTCTCCATATGAATATTAAAAATCGCCTATAATGATAAACCAACAAAAAAATCTGTGCACAAATGAAGAATCAGTGAAATGATCAGTGAAATATGGCATGACTGTGGGGCTTGTAACAACATAATAAGAATGGAGCAGATTTCTTTTGTTCTTTATTTTTAAAGACCATACTCAAAATGATGGAAAACATTTCCAAGAGAACCCTTGGGAGGGACCAATACGATCTTTAAAAATGCTTGCTAAGCCCCCCCCCCTTTTATTTTTGTGTTTCATGTTCAAATTTGAAATTTGGTGGTGTGGGCTTCTATTAAACTGCATTCTGTAATATGTCAAGCCATGTTTCAGTCTAAACATAAATCAAGATCATGAACAGATAAAATTATTAATTTAAAAAGGATTTGTGCATAGTGATCTGGACATTAAGTAGAGGCAGGTTAAAATTAATATCAGTGTCAGTGGGTTTGTTGATTGACTTACAACAGGAACTGGAATTAGATTTCCAAGAGTTGGACCGTCTACTGCTGTCCTCTTTTAAATTTGTGTTTATTAAGTTAAAACACATTTCTGAGCTGGTGCGAGACACCAACACAGTCTCTATTGGTTTAAAAAAGTGAACTTGTTGTACTTTGTTAAGTTCAGATGAATCACAGAGTCAGAAGTTCAGTGGCTAGGACTGTCGTTACAATGCCAGCGGAAGGGGTCCGTGTTTTGCACCACAGTACTCACCGGTTGCTGGTAAGGAGGAGGAGGAAGGGGGGTGGTGGGGGCCGAGAGAAGCCTTCTGATGTAAAACAGTCACGCCCCCCTGGGGAGCATGTACAACATGGCGCAGGAGTCCGTGTCAACAAACTGGTGCCTATCTGTTCGGTGTGCAGACCATCTGGACGATAGGCCACGTGACGCTTCCAGAACAGGCCAAAGTTGGTTCACAAAAATAAAGTTACAGTGTCTGATGTAGATGGGTGCCACAGTGAGGCCACAACGCGACTGAACAAGCAGAACCAGGTGTTTACAGTCGGGACTGGACCAGAGATTATAAAACACAAACCCGGAGGGTTGGAGGAGCGGAACAGATTCATAAAGTGACTTCTTTGTGACCTCTGATGACTGCAGCTTATATCATTTATACCCACATGCCGATTACTTGATATGGTAAGGGCAGGGGAGTGAGCAGAGGAGGGAGACGGGTAATGAGCAGATCTGGGACAGTAGCTCGGTAATGCAGTGAGTGACGTTTAAAAAACAGCGGACGTTGACTTCACGATGGGAATCTCCAAACGATCCAGAGTATTTGAGGCGAAAAAGTGGACGCTGGGCCGCGGAGAAGGCGCTCGGTGTGTCATGGCAGATCCAACGGCTCAATCAGGGATGGGTCCAACAGGGCGCTGCTGTAACACTTGGAGGGGAGTGGGGGTGTTGGTTTCCCAGCTCAGGGAACCCACGCTGTGTGCCGGAGACGCTGAGAGCAGCGAGAGGAGCAGGCACGGGTCGCTGTGCTGCCCGGTTGAAGGTATGTTGTGTGATGCATGGGGTCAGCAGTGGGAATGACCACTCTTTCGTGATGAGGAACAGCTTCCTTTAAGAGTGTTTTTCTCGCAGTGGACCTGGATCCACGGGACGCAGTCGAGTGTGCTGAGAGTCAGGGGTTCTGCTGAGGGGGCTGGTATGTCAGCGGAGCGGGCTGCATAGCGGTTTGATAGGCTAGGCACATGGGCACGGCGTGGATGGCTCCTCGCAGTCCGCGGCTTTTATTCCGAACGGGGCGACTTAGGTGTAGGAACAAGAGGGCCCAGAGCTGTAAGATCTCTCCCACAACGACAGTGTCACATTATGCAGGTCAGTGTCATAAGCCGTGAGTGCTGCCCACCAGTGGCGACATCAAAAGAGTTTTGGAAAGAGTGACTGTTATATCCTGCAGTCTGCAGTAGAGGCGAAGGATACTTTACGGAGGTCTGCAAATAGTGGCACGGTTCCCTCTCCGAGCTCCAATGTGAAGGCGACTAATGTCGTTTCGTTGGGTCATTGCAGAACTTGTAGTGTCATTTCCATGTCTGATGGTGCGCTCGTGGTAGCTCCGAGCTAGGCGTTTCGATTTGTCTTTGTGTTAAAAGACGTAATGCTTCTGGAACATTGCATTTACGATAATAACAACACTAGAGTGTACACAAGACACTATTGCACCGTAAAAAGTGTTTAAAGCTTTACAAGGCTTAAAAGGGTAAACAGAGAGAGACGTCAAAAACGCTGTGCTCACTCACACGTGGCCTTCAATAGCCTTATTAAAGGGCGGCTATTGGAGAACTGGACAATTTAGTGAAAGTGTTGTCATGTCTCGTTCACGCAGTTGCATGCAATATTGCTCACTGTGGAATAAGCCGCAGCTTTTCCATTTCCAGTCATAGGTGGCAGTCCGGTGTGGACTTTGTTCGAAACGGGAGACCTTTTCTCTCTCTCCTCTTCTTTGTTCAGTGCTTAAAGAAGGACTATCGAGTTTAAGATAAACAATTCCTTCTTGTCATTAGGATTATGCATCTTGTGTCGTTTTTTCACTGATGTGAGGTTTCTTACAAATCTGGGTGTCAGCCAAACATCGGTTGGTGGTGGTGTATAGACTAAATACATTGTATTATATGTTTGTTCCCAAAAACCCACACGGAATGGACACATTTGATTTTAATTTATTGACAGGTGTTTGGTAGCGTGTTTTATATGGTTTAGGACTTTAGGACTGCTGAACAGGGAATTCAAACAGATCGACATCAAAATTGACCCTTTGGTGGATGAGATGAGTTGATCTGAAGGAATCAGTCCCACTGTTGAGGCAGTGATGGGAAGGAGGATGGTGTGCAAACGAGTTGAAGGAGGTAGGTTTTGTTTAAATGAGGGGTCTGGGGTTTGGGTTGGGGGTCCCAGTGCCCATATAAGTAATTGGGTTGTTTCAGGGGAACTGGTGCAGGAGAGAGGACCCTGGGTGAGAAGGATTCTAGTCTGAAATTTACTTTTCGCTTTGAACCATGTGTGTTATATTTTTTTTCTGTGCATCTAACAGCAGTGAGATTACATGCACAAAGAGGCTTATTATTTTTTCACTCTCCCGCCACAGATGATAATGTAAAAGCCACAGAATAGAGGAGGTCATCAGCACGGTTCCAGGAATACCTGGAACCATTTGCCATGGGGATTTAAGCATTGTGCTTCTGCCAAATGAAACATTTACCAAAAACGAATACATATCCACAACTGGTCATAACATGTATTTGAGAGAAAAAGGAAACAAATGTAAAAAATTTTTTTTTATTAAGTGTATTTTTGGAATGAATGATGGTTTTTATCATGGTTTCTGAACTTTGTTCGAAACAATAAACACATGTTTATACATTGGCTGCCCTAAGGGCATACAATTATATACTGTACAGTAACCCAAATTAAATTAAAATAATCAAAAACTTACTTCAAGGAGCAAAATATTAAATAATTGACGTTTTAACATCGCTCTAAACTGTTGAAGTTAAAGGAATAGTTCCCCGTTTTTACATACTGACATATGTTTTACTGTACCTTAGTCTAGTTTTTTACTTACCTGTCTTTAGTCTTAGTCCGTGTGTCTGTCATGCAAACGGAGCAAAAAGGGGAGACATACGCAGCCGCTCTGTATATTTTGTAGCCCAAAAGGTAGTCGCTAGAAGCTACCAAACTCTTCCAAGTGTTTTCCCTATTTCAAATGTATATAGTACGTGAGTGTTCACTGCAAAGTATAGTAACACGAAATGTCCAGTCGATTTTTCAGCGGATAAATACGGGTACTATATTGTGAGGCGTAGTAATTGAGGAGGCTAGGTCCGCGCACTAACTTCCTCCGTACTACAAGTCCGGCTTCTATTGACGGAAGTGAGCGAAGAAGAGAAGTCTCGGAGAGAAGTTAGTGCGCGGGGACGTTAGCGCACCTCAGATTATACGCCTACAATATAGTACCGTTTTTATCGCTGAGAAATCGAAACTGTTACCATTGACTTGTGTTCATACTTTGCAGTTGTAACACGTCACGTAATATTATACATTTTAATAGGGAGACACTTGGAAGAGTTTGAGTAGCTTCTAGCGGGAGACTACTTTGGTGCTCAAAAATCTAGAGGAGGCTGCATTTGTGCTCCCGTTTTTGCTCGTTTGCGATGACAGCGGCAAGGACTAAGTACCAGACAGATACGTCGGTATGGTTCTTAGTCCAGACAGAGTATCCTTTAAACTATTCCTTTAAAAGATATTTAGACAACGGGACAACAGCTTAGAAGTCACTACCATACAATCTCTCTAAGTAACACCAACTCTGAATCCTTTAGTGTAAAAAAAAAAAATTTATTACCCATTTGGTATATTTTGCATCAGGCCTTGAAGTGCATACTGCATTGTTCGGTTAGAAACCTAATGTTTGGTTTTGTTGTATAACGGCATTACAACGGGATTCTAGTGTGTACACAGAGCAATAAAGCCAAATCATGCATCATCAATGGCAATAAACAGATATTTGACAGATTACAAATTAAAAAATATACTACAGAACCTTCTTGGGTTTCACATTTGGAAAGGTTTTTCAGCAAAGTCAAAAATATAATCCAACCTGTTAGGCACACATTCAAGCTGAGGTAACAACTGTTCCTGTCATAAAAAATCCACGTCACCCCAATAGAAAGAGTACTGTAAAAAGTATAAACGTTGTGAAAAATCTGAACTCAACGTGTGCTGTCTTCAACTTATTAGTGATTTTTGCAACAGAAATAGCTCGTGAGTCACTAATAGAGCAGATGAGACCAAAAGTGTGTGAAAACTCATTGGTAGAACTAAATTGTTTTGGCAGATAAAGTATTAATATGTTTTTTTGTGGTTTGAACGTTGGTGTGCCCAGCTTCTGTCCCCAGCTTGAGAGTCCGGAGAATGCATGTTTTCCGTCTTGGGCGTGTGTCATAGGTGCCTTCTGGGGGTTTTGTTGTAGTGTTTGGGAAAAGCAAAGCTGGGAACGCGTGAAGGGCAACTTTTCTACACCAATGTTCTTCTGACGTTTTCAGCGAAGCCCTCCTGTAACCAAAACAACACACCCCAAAGGGAAAAGGTAAGTAAATCTGATTCCAACCAAGATCTGATGTAGCTCTTAATTGTACTGGTGGAGATGAAGGAATTTTGGATGATGAGATGTGCTCATGAAGCTGGTCCAGAGCAGGTGCATAGCTGTATATAGAACGACTTTAGAAGCAAAAAGAAAGTACCAATATTTGTAAAGAAACTTGCGGTCTAAAGTTACCATCATCAATGCAACGGTTTTGCCATTTGAAATCTAAGTTTGTCACATATTGCACAAGAGTCTTCCTTATGATTCATTTAGGCCTTTTGACACAGTGCTAGCGAAAAAGAATGTAGGAATAATCGACAGCGTGTGGACTGGTGGAAATGTGTCACAGTATATTCCATTTATAAGCACCAGTGAATACCAGGTGGTGGATAGGTCCTTCCTCAAGTTGGAGGAGTTCAAATATTTTGGCGGTCTTGTTCACGAGTCAGCGAAGATGAGAGTGAGATTGACAAGGAGGGTCCGGTGCAGCGTGTGCAGTGATGTGTTCGCTGTATCAGACCGTTGGGTGACGAGGGAGCTGAGCAACCCTCCCTCACAATGGTGATAAGCTTTGAGTATACAAGTGGTTAGAATGAGTTTCTTCCAAGAGGTTGGAGCTCCTTAGAGATAGGAGAAAGAGCTCCGTCTCATGGGAAAAGAGCTTGGAGTAGGGCACTGTTCTCTAATGGCAGAAGAGCAAGCTGAGGTGCTCGGCAATCTGCTTCAGATGCTTGCCTGGAAGTCTTCTGGGAGGGGTTCTCCAGGTACAGTATGTCCAATGGAGGGGACCCAGGATGGAGAACTGTCTCTCAGCTGGTCGGAAACGCTCTCAGGATTCCCCCTGGATGAGCCTGACAACAAATCGTAGAGAAGAAAATGGATGGATCGAGAGGAATGGATGGATGGATGGATAGTTCATTTAAAATTTCTTTATGCCCAGACTCGTATAGATATCATAAACATACAAAGGACAGAAAGAACAATGTGAGAAAGCCTTTCATGGTCAACTGTATTTGGCGGCTAGCTACCACGACGTGAAGATGAGCCCCAGCACTAAGCGTGAGCGAGGACCACAGAAGGGCCACAGGGTACAGATGCCTTTCTGCGGAGCTTTGGGGGGCCCCACTCCGGAGATCTGACCCAGTCACGGACAGCCCTGGCGGGTTTGTAAACAGCCCCCAGCATAGCCCCCAAACCGACGAGCCCTGGGGGAAGGCACAGCCGGATTCCAGGATGGTGGAGCAGGCAAAGAAGCGCCCAAACGGGGAAATGTACGCATGAGGTGGGAGCTTTTGTTCAGGAAAGGGAAATAAATAAAAGCACTTAAATAGTGAAAAATGTAAAAAAGGATTTTTTCAGATTGTTTGTTATTGGAATGACATAGTTTTGTAAAGCCTACACTGCTGGATGTTTGTATCAGGATGTACATTGTGTATAAGATCTGCTTGTATAGCTGCAAAGTTGACAACGAGTAACCTATCAAAATCTTAATATTGTATTCAATTGTGTGGTTTCATCAGCCTCAAATGCCTGTGCAACAGGAAAAATAATAATATACGCAAAATGAAGATGCTCATTGAAATTAACTAAAGAATAATACCCTCTGGGCATACTGCACTAGACTGGAGGAATAATCACGAGCGTGTTATCAACTGCAGTGTTTGTGGAGGACGCCAGAGCAGAGGGTGGTTACCCCAGTAAAGCCTGTACTCATCATGGTGTCCAGGGGCGGCGCTGAAGTGCTGAGAGTCAGTCCGTGCTTCTCTTCAGAGGGAACACATGTGCTCAGAGTCACAGACATTGGCTGTTCTGTCTTTGGACTTTTAAACTTGTCAGACGAAGGCCGTTCACTTTCCTGCACACCTACAGGCAAAGCAATGTTCACAACATGTTTTACCTCATTATAAAGTTATTGTGCTATGAATAGAACAAATTAAACAAATGTGGCTGATTGACAAGGAAATAAGAAAAACAAGGAGCCCTCGAGTACAAACTTGTGCTTGTGGCTGGCATATCTAACAACGACTGTATATTTGCTGTGATCTGCACAACAATGAGTGGGTATTGGAGCTTTTGATATGACAATTAACACATGCAACAGATTAATATAATACACCTGTAATGTTGCAAAATCAGCACAGGTATATATCAGTTCTTTGTTCTATAGCAGATTTCTCTCCTTTCTTGATGATAGTTGATGTAACACAAAAGAGTATTGTTGATATTTGTTACCTGAGGGCTTCTCCTGACTTTAAATTGGTCTAAAATCACAGGTATTGAAGTCGTACTGTAGCATCAGCCACAAAACCTCCACGTTTTCTTCCTTTCTTTTGGCTTCAACACATGGTTCCAGCCCTTGACCAAAAGCTGTGGAATGTGTCTCTGAGTTGGCTGAGAAGTGCAAGATGACAGGGTGCAATTAACTATAAGTAAGAGTACAGAATAATCAATTAACTGCAGGATTCGAACCCCTGTGAGGCAGTTTGTCTTGCAGGCTGGTTACAGTACGCTCTGAGGCGCTCACAGCTTTTGGTTCAAAATTCTTGAATTGAAAACTGTCTCCAAATCTGCAAAAAAATAATCAAACTAATAAAATGTAAACAAGGAGAATGTGGGAATGCTTTGAAACTGAAAGCATACTGAATCTTGAAATTCTATGCATTGTTGACATGTCTTGTTTAGAATAAAAACATAGGTATGTTATCGACTCTCAGCAGGGTCTGCTGTGGTTGATGCCGATGTTAAAGAAAACGGCTGCAGTTGAATCAGACGTCCTTTCTCTCAGCGCCTGTGGCAGCGGCTGAGAAGTTTTTGGCGGCGTTGGCAACGGGACATTCACCACCAAACTGTCCCTGAAATACAAAAATTAGACCATTTTTGAATTGTGGTTGCTACACACTTTTATATTGCACACGCACAGTTATAAAAGAGGTAGTATACATCTAGATAAGCGACATGGATGTCACAACTTATTATTTTCCTTCTCACCATGTCCCGGTCAGGTGTAGTAGGTCCTCTGATTGGTCGCTTTTCCTTCAATCAAACAAATGCAACTTTATGAGATCAGCCACGGCCATCTCCATGTCCTCGAGCATGCCTTGTTATCTCCTATGTGCAAACTTTTTTTATTGATGAGTGGAAGCAGTAGCAGCAAAAAAAAAGGGGCAGTAATAGTAGTAGGAGTAGTAGTGTAGTACCAAACGTGCTGAGTAGACCCTCAACTGAGCCGGATCCCACAGTGTGAGCTGTTGCAGGAAGCGGCGTCTTTAAACCGTTGTAGAGTTTCAAAACAAAGGTATTTGTGACGCAGTGATCTACAGGAAACAAGAACCAACCGCATGTATGTAAGAATCTACTGTTTGAAAGAGAGAACGGTGCCCCCACGGAAACTAGACCTGAAGCAACGTATTATTGTATGTCTGCTGTTCTGTTCTTTGATAGGTACCATGTTGCCTTCACTTTTTTGTATAATTTTGGTTTTAAGCATGAAGTTTCTTGATATGTACTCAAATGTGAAATGTTAGCAACAGAAAGGATGAACTGATCTCAATGTGGATCTCCCTGAGGTTTCTCACTTTTTTCCCACTGGGTTACAGAGTTTTTGGACTGTCTGTTGGACAGTTAGTGTCTAACAAAAAGGACTGTGGTGATGATCCAGGACACTTGAACATTCTACCACATGTATGGACATTTATCTACATTCATGGACATTGGTCTCTCCCTATGGACCAAAACCCATCCATCCATCCATTTTCTACCCTTTAATCCATTTCTGGGTCAGGGGGGTGGCAATCAGAGATGCCACCCAAGTCTCATAGCACCAGCCCCTCACTGACCCTCTGCAGGTGGTGAGTCCACAGGATCTATATTTTTTGTGTCTTAACTGTTGAGATGACTGCTGTTTCGACTTAGGGCTATACAAAAATACATTTTATTGAATTAGTCAAAAGCAAATAAGTGCATTCTTTTGTTCACTCAAGGACACAAACATCCTGAGTTGTACAATTGAAGGCAGAAAAATGTTGTTTTAAAAATGTTCTCGATTGAACTTTTATCCACTCTCTTTCATGCCTTCATAAAAGAAACTACTCAAGTTTGTTGGCCTTTTCTCTGTGTTGGAGCTGGTGTTTGGACAAGATTACAATTCACTTCATTTTGAGTTCTTCCTCCATAAAAACAAGCTAAAGTTCAAAAATTCCACGCTGTTGTGACATTTTCAGATTACTGAGAAATAGTCAACATATAAAGTGAAGCTTGAAAAACTTATTCAAACGACTAATTCTAACACAAATAGAAAACATCTACACTGCAAAACATGGTGAAAAATAAGGCAATTATTGCTTGAATCAAGTGTTTTTTTGTCTTAGAGACGAAGCCATTTAGATTTTATTTCAAGAACTAAGAACTGTTGCTTTATTTTCTCATTCCAAGTGAGACATCTCTGGTACTAAACAAGATAACTTTACTTTGTCCCATTGGTAAATCTTGTTTTAAGGCAGTCAGAATGTGCTAAAATCTGAGCCATTTTTGTTCACAGCGAAATGTACACGACGGACCCACTGAGCCTCAAGACTAAAGCTAAATTACCTTTACTTTTGGCTCTATCATTATTCAGAGTTTTCACAGTCATGTATTGTATCATTTGGCCTCAGTCACATCTTCACATCAGCTTCAGACAAAGAAGTAAAAAAAAAGTGGGATGACCAATGTCCATAAAAGGATCGTCACTGTTCTTAGACCCTTTCGCAGCTCAACCAATCAGAGAATCAACCGGTTGGAACCCAGGAAATGCAATAAAAACAGAATGACTCCCAATGGTCTCTGATAATTGTCCCGGAGAATCACTCTCTCTAAAGCAGGTCATCCAACCTTTTTCAACCAGAGAGCTACTTTCCCGGGACAATAAAGGCAAAGGCTACTCCTTTAAGCGGCACTGGTTAAAAGAAATTGTGGATATATTGGTGTGAACAAGGCTGATAATGGGTACAGTCATTACTTACCATAGCATATTTGTTTTTAATAACCAAGTGAATCTGAAATCTGAAATATGAAGTATATAATTTGATTTGTTCATTTCTAAAATCCTTTGGCGAGCTACCTGGCCGGGGGTGGCAAGCTACTGGTGGCTCTCGAGCTACAGGTTAGAGACCCCTGCCCTAAAGCCTCCTGCATCGACAAGAATTGCCTACAAAAATGCCAGTGGGAAAAAAGTGAGAAACGTTGAGAGGGATCCGCCCCCATGGTCTCAACCAGAAAACCCTTTCTCCATAAGCTCTGAAAGCTATGGACAAGTTTGACTTATTTGTTTTTCTGACCATTGCCTTTCGTGTTGAGAAAAACAAAAAGCCGAACGGTAATCTGATGTGGAACCATCGCACGGAAATGGTCACATCTAATACTTTCCATTTCCATAACATTTCATACTCATCATCTCCAGAACTTCAATTTACACACGTGTCACAGAGATTGAAAAATGTGATGGTGTTTGCGTAGGATTCAGAACATGCTTTGGAAAAGAGAAATGGGCTTTTTTTTGGTCTGTCTTTGGTCTCTTTCTGTTCTCTCTCTGGTCTCTCAGCTCTCTCTTTGGTTTCTCCTGGTCTCTCTCTTTAACTGGTCTATCGTGTCTCTCTCTGGTCTCTCTCTTTTGCTTCTCTCTGGTCTCTCTTTGCTCTCTCAGCTCTCACTAATCTCTCTCTGGTCTCGCTCTAGTTTCTCTCACCTCTCCTAGTCTCTCTCTGGTCTCTCTCTGGTCTCTCTCTGGTCTCTCTCTGGTCTATCTCTGGTCTCTCTCTGGTCTCTCTAGTATCTGTCTGGTCTCTCTCTGGTCTCTAGTATCTGTCTGGTCTCCCTCTGGTCTCTCTCAGCTCTCTCACTAGTCTCTCTCTGGTCTCGCACTAGTTTCTCTCAGCTCTCCTAGTATCTCTATGGTGTCTCTCTGGTCTCTCTATGGTCTCTCAGCTTTCTCTCTTTGGTCTCTCTCTGGTCTCTCTCTGATCTCCCTTAGTCTAAACTGAACATACGCTTCTAAACATGCATTGAAAAAGACAAAGGAGATCAGAGGGAAGCCAAAGTGACGCAAGTGATGGACAGGGGCCACGGCAGAGCTCGCCGTCAGCTCGCCATCTGAGCTCTGTCAGAGTTCTCGCCGTCTCTTGCCGCCTCTCGCCGCCTCTCACTCGCGCTCACTCACTTTGCCGTTGGTTTAGCGCGCTGTCAGGCCGCTCATGCCGCTCATGCCCTCGCTCCCGAAGCCTATGTAAATATTATTGTTGGATGTGGAGATGAGATTGGGTTCCCGGGCGGATCTCCTCTGGGCTATCTGTCACACAGGACGAGGTGTAATCTATCACACTGACGGGGCCTCCCTCTCTCTCTCTCTTTGGCTCTCCCTCTCTCTCCCTCCCCACTGTCGCACGCCCCTCGCTCGCCCCTCCCTGCCTCTCTTTCTCTCTCTCTCGTGTTTGTACTGATGCTTTGTCAAAATTCAAACTTCACATTCATAATCCACAGTCAGTGAAAACTTGCGGACCAGAACTTGTGCTGTGGATTTGATTGATGGATTTAAAGCTGGGATACAACAACAACAGCAAAAGACATTTATTCGTAGAGCGCAATTCAAAGTGCTTCACAAGAGCAATTTCAAAACACAGATCAAAATGCATAAACAAACAAAATAGCAAACTTATTATTACACCAGAAGGACCGGTCAGGGTTAGAGTATACGGGTGTTCTATTGTGAAGCAAACCCCAGATTATTAGAAAACATGTTTAGCATATCTGTAATAAATCAGAATCAGAAATGTTTTGAGAGGAGCTTGTTAAATCAATTTTACTACTTTGTTTTGGGTTTGTAGGTTAGGGGCTGTGAAATCAAAATGTGAAATTCCTTTATCTCTGAACTACTGTCATCAGTTAAAGAAGTATTGCAAAGGAGCATGGTTCGTTAATGCCTTTGTACAAATTAGGGCCCTTTAATGCTGACTTGAGATTAAAATCTTACATATTGCTAGTTTAAATGATTTAATCTTTAAAAAAAATGTCCCAATATAAATTCTCAATGGGTCGGAAAGAAGAAAAACACACGTATATAGACTCTCCACGTGTACATAATTTACCCAAAGTTTTCAAAGATACAGTCACTGATAATTAAAGTTTTATTGTATTCTTAGGTTTGTTTTTGTTTTGTGCCAAAAAAGTTCCAAAAATAGACATTCCAGATTCCCACTGCTCTGCTATCTACCTACAGTACTTACTGTATTTCCATGTTTGGATAGTGTTTTCATTCCATGTAAATGTATCTGTTTCAGTAGAACACAGAGATCAAGTGTTTCTGGGCAAAGAGAGGCAGAATCTGGGCCAAACATGGATTTTTGTTGGCTTCCATCCAGCTGCCAGTGGAAGTTATCTTCTAACAACATCCACCAGGAATAGAATGGAGATGGAAGACGATAGAGATGTCAAATGATCGGTTTGTAATAATCACCTTAGATTGCTGCTACTGACTGGAAAGGTGGATTCAATCCGACTAGGAGTATGTTTAAAAGTAGTGTGTTTATTTGGTGAGGGTCAGTCTCTGTCTCTTAGCCTCACCTCTGATCGTGAGCTTTGGGTAGTGACCGTAAGAACATGATCACGGATACAAGCGATAAATGAGTTTCCTAAGACATAGGGTAGGTCACACGGAAGGAGCTCGGAGTAGAGCCGCTGCTTCTTCACGTCTACAGGAATGGTTCAGGCTTCTGTTTGGGTTGCATCCTGGACGCCCCTCTGGGGAGGTATTCTCGGCATGTTCCACCGGGAGGAGACCAGAGGAAGACCCAGGACGCAGAGGGGCTGTGTCTCTCATCTGGCCTGGGAACGCCTCAGAATTCCCCCAAATGAGCTGGAGGAAGTGTGTGTGGAGAGGGAAGTCTGGGCATCTCTGCTTAGACTACTGCCCCCCATGACCTGGCAACGGCTCAAGTGAAAAATATTTTAAAATCTCTGATAGCTTTATAAACAGTCACAGAGATTTTTAAAAGATTGCTTCATTAAAAACCCAGAACTAATGAACGTTTTGAGCCGATCAAATGTCGATACATTTAGAAACTTAATTTAGCCGAAAGTTTCAGGTCTTTTTAAGAAGAAAGATTTACAGAGGTGTTCTTCAAAAACATGTGTCAAACATTCATCGGATCCTTTACTCAATGTGAGCCTGAGGTTTCTCTCTTTTTACCCATTATTTTTTTTGTATTCGTTCCTTGTCGATGCAGGACGGTCTAAGGACAGTGACGTTATTATTGCATTTTATGTGATGGAACTGTTTGATTCTCTGATCTGTTGTTGAAGAATCGTCAACTTTGTGTAGTCCTGAATCTATTGTTTCCAGTTTGAAAAAGGAGGATTTGAGACCAGAGCAGGGAAATGGGCAGGACTTTTTAACCTCCGTTAGTGCAGGAGGATAATGTTTCCTCATGGCCTCATTCTTGTGTTCAGCTCGGATCAATACCTCTGCACTTATTCTCTCTGCTCCTGTACAACAATCAGCGCTGCTTTTATCTCCGCGTTCCAGTCGTTCATGAGTCTGAAAAGTGACTGGAGGAAGCACTGACCAATCCTTTATCCTTTACACTTCTAACTCAGCCATTCATGTATCACAGATAATATGGAACACAGCACTTAGTTACAAGGATATAGTTAACAGAAGAAAAAACAGTGTTAAATGTGTTATTCTGAACCTCAAGAGATGTCCAAAACACATTATATAACAATATGCAGCAGTCCTATCTTAAAGCCAGTGCACTCAACTTTAAAAGCAGAACAAACTGAACAATGTAACAATCTCTGTCTAACTAATTCCACTCCCTCAAAACGGTTTGATCGCTTGTTTTCACATGTATTTTTGGCCTCTGTCACATCTTTAGATCAACTGATTTGTTCACAAACTGTCCGTCACTCCTTCCTTACCCTACCATATCTTAACATATTTTATGTTATTGACAAAAAGGCTAAAAGAGCTGAGTTCTGTGGTCTGACTCGACATGCGAGGCCCCACCCACAACAGAGGACACACTCTAGAGCTACTAATTACTTCACCTTGCCCTTTTATGACCCCACTGATATTTGACCGAGGAGTAAGTTTTGACGTACAAATAGAAATTATTGTAAGATGTCAAACCCGTCCTCAAAAGGCCGATGTGGCTGCAGGTTTCAGTTAGAACCAAACAGACTCCACCAGTTTTCTTAATTGAGTCCAGACTTGCCTTGAAGACCTGTGGAAGTGATATAGATAGATAAATACTTTTTAAATGTGTTTTTTACAAGAGGGTCACCAGGACTGTGTCATCTGAGTATTTGACGATATAATGATCTCGTACCAGTTTGACATTTCTGATTAATTGTCACTACGGTAAACACTGAAATGATATCAAAGATATTCAGGAATGGCTACGGAAAGAGCATCCATAGAAATGTAATTGAATTGAACACAGAACTGATTCTCCTATTGTACGTTTCAAATCTGAATGCCTCCGTTCGCCCTCGGCCAAAAGCCAGCGTCAAAAGTGAGTCTTAATTATGGTGAATGACATTTGAGACAATTATTTCTAAATTCATCATTTTCCTTTGAGCCGTCCAATTACCAGCCTGCAGTGAAAGAGTTATTCATGAGATTTAAATATTAACATGTTGCCAAGGCTCCACTCTTTTATTTTGAGTTTTAAAAAGGGACATTTTTCTGACAGTCACCTCGGCCTGAACCGTACTGCACTGAATAATTGTCATTTAAAACCAAAAATGATTAAATAAGCGTGTTTCAGGTCGTCCTTTATATGTCATCCACTTCATATACAGGTCAAAGTTAAGTATATGAAGTGGATAATCTGCGCTTTCAAAAATGTTTTATTTAGAGCAAAATGAGACTGACTCATTCTTCCTACTGTATATAGCTACAGGAGAAGAGCTGTGTTTATTTAGGCTGCACGTCGTGTGGCACTCGTGTGTGGTGGTGGCGAATTAAGAAGGTCCTGGGTTCGATTTGTAGCCCCAGGCCTTTCTGTGTGGAGTTTGCATGTTCTAACTGTGTCTGCGTAGGTTTCCTCCGTGTTCTCTGGTTTCCCCTACCACTAAAAACATGTACAATAGGTCTAGCACGCGCATGGTGGAAACCGGAGCACTCGGAGGAAACGGGCACATACCTTACTCTACATTACCTTTGTGGAACTGAAATCACACAATATTAAAACTGAAAAATATGGAAGTACAGGATAATATCATCTTTTTAGACCAAAATATGAAGACAAGAAAAAGGGTTTGAGTTTTTCTTGTACAAGGCTCTTTCTATAGGGGAAAACAAATCAGATTATTCCCTGAGCCAAAAATCACCTTTATTATTTTGTGTTTACTAGCGAGGACTAAGCCTATAACCTGCAGTTTGGATCCAAGACAAGTTCATTCAAAGCAAGAAGGCGCTAGCTCTGCTCTGAATGCCTTTTGTAAATTGAAATAGTGACCCATCCGTTATGTTTGAATGTTTTGGACCTGGATCAACACTCTCTCACAAACTCGAATCGCAGCCCTTTGAGATTAGAGAAACACCTATAATCAGCCAAACATTGTTCTCCTTTTCTGCAGCTTTTTGGAAACCACTGTGTGAAGATCCCTGTGATATCGCCTCCCAAACTTTCAGAAAGCCAAGTTTCTGCCTCCTCTCCTTTGTACTTTGGCGTCGCAAAAAACATTATTGATCTAACGCTGAACAAAACAGAATGTGTGATCACAAACTCCAATGGAATCTTGTCTCTTCTTTGTCTTTGAGCGAGGCCCTTAGACACCGCTGGGGCCCACTTTGAGCCGCCGTTATTAGCTTATTTGCATCGGAAGTTGCTGAATGGGTTTTTTCTGCGGCGTGATCGGCCAGAAGTTGGCACATCAAAAGTTTCCGTGTTTAAATCAAGCGCGGTATGGAGGCAACATCTGTCACCAAATTCAAAGATGTAGAATCTTCCATTTTTTAACAAACTTCCCACTGATGCGTCCACAAACCGTCTTTAGTTTGGTAATATTCAAAAATCACAAGACGAGATGTAACGTTTGCTTGTGTGTTGTGGTTATTAATTCAACAAAAGCGACTTCTCTCCGAGTCTTCCACCCGCTCAAAGTTTCTATACTTTTAATAATTGAAGGACACATAAAATGCACAATCCTCTCTTTTTTAGCCATGTTATGACATCGGTTTGTTATCAAAAGCGTCATATCACCCCCTGCAGGACACTCTGTCTGCTCTGGAAAGTAGCTGCAGTGACAGACTCACTCACCCTCACTGTCGTTTCCTTCCTGCTGGGGGCTTCTCTGCAATAAGGTCCTAGGTTCGAATCCCGGGTGGATCAGTGCCTTTCCGAGTGGAGCTTACATATTCATCCTGTGTCTGCGTAGGTTTCCTCCGGGTGCTCCAGTTTCCTCCGGGTGCTCCGGTTTCCCCTACCACTAAAAACATGTACAATAAGTGTTGATTTGATGCTCCAGTGTGTTTGGCCTTTCGCTTCCGTCATCACCGTGTGGAGAGAATGAAACAACATATGATTTGTGAACATTGTAAAGCTCTTTATAAGCTGAAAACTGTGCTATATATATTAACATTACTTGCTTACTTCTGCTGTCAGACTGTACAATGAGTACTGCTGAGCCTGTACATGCCATTCATTTGTAAATATCAAATACTAAAATACGCATTAAGCTCGTCTTCCCACTCGGTTCACATGTAGCCACACACATATATCCACACACATATATCCACACACATATATCCGCACACATGCAGCAGCACACAGGTGAGCGACTCCTATTCTTCTGTTGTGCTCGGTGTGAAGAGCCGCAGCAGGTGCTCGGCTGCAGATGGAGAGCGTTTGATTGTGGAGGCTGTGAAGAGGACGATCACCGCCGCGGCCGAGAGGATCAGAGAGACACAGGGCAAATGTCGAGAGTGAGAGATTCAGATTTAGTTTATTTCATCATCTGCAGTACAACCACATTGGAATACATGTGCAAGAGACCCCAGTGTGAAGCAGACAAGTAGATACATAAAATAAGGTTAAAAAAAATAGTACAAAAAACAATAGTCTATAGAGAGAGATCAGAGAGAGAGACTAGAGTGGGAGATACCGGAGAGAGAGACTAGAGAGTGAGATAGAGAGGGAGAGGGAGAGACTAGAGGGAGAGAGACCATGCAGGAGAGAGAGACCAGAGAGAGAGACCAAAGAGAGAGAGACTAGAGGGAGAGACCAGAGAGGGAGAGAGACCATAGGGAGAGACTAGAGAGGGAGAGCAACCAGAGAGAGACTAGAGAGGGAGATACCAGAGAGGGAGAGGGAGAGACTAGAGGGAGAGAGACCATGCAGGAGAGAGAGACCAGAGAGAGAGACCAAAGAGAGAGAGACTAGAGGGAGAGACCAGAGAGAGAGAGAGACCATAGGGAGAGACTAGAGAGGGAGAGCAACCAGAGAGAGACTAGAGAGGGAGATACCAGAGAGAGAGACTAAAGAGGGAGATACCAGAGGGAGAGACTAGAGAGGGAGATACCAGAGAGAGAGACTAAAGAGGGAGATACCAGAGGGAGAGACTAGAGAGTGAGATAGCAGAGAGGGAGAAGGAGAGACTAGAGGGAGAGAGACCATGCAGGAGAGAGAGACCAGAGAGAGAGACCAAAGAGAGAGAGACTAGAGGGAGAGACCAGAGAGGGAGAGAGACCATAGAGAGAGACTAGAGAGGGAGAGCGACCAGAGAGAGACTAGAGAGGGAGATACCAGAGAGAGAGACTAAAGCGCAGCTTGGAGATTGATGAGCACGCGTTTTTGACGTCTCTGCTCTGTTTACCCTTTTAAGCCTTTTAAAGCCTTTTAAAGCCTTTTAAACACGTTTTTACGGTGTATTAGTGTCTTTTGTACACTCTAGTGTTTTTACCTTAAATGCAATGGTTCCAGAGCATCACGTCTTTTAACACAAAGACCCAATCGAAACGCGCTAGCTCGGAGGCTACCACGAGTGCACCACAGACATGGAAAGTGACACTGCAATGACCACGAACGACATTAGTCGCCTCACATTGGAGCTTCGTGAGAGGGACCGTGCCACTATTGCAGACCTCCGTAAAGAAGTCCTTCGCCTCACTGCAGAGCTGCAGGATAAACAGTCACTCGTGTCCAAACTTTTTGATGTCGCTGGCGGGCAGCACTCACGGCTTATGTCACTGAGCGCTGCATACTGTGACACTGTCGTGTGGGAGAGGTCTGTCAGCTCTGGACCCTCCTGTTCTACACCTAAGCGCCCGGTTCCGAATGAGGAACCCGCGAACTGCGAGGAGCCATCCAGCGCCGTGGCCCATGTCCTGAGCCTGTCAAACCGCTATGCAGCACTCTCCACTGACATCCCAGCCCCCTCAGCAGAACCCCTGGACTCTGCAGCGTACTCTGCCGTTCGTGGATCCAGGTCCACTGCGAGAAAAACGCTCCTAAAGGAAGCCGTCCTCAGACGAAAGAGTGGTCATTCCCCTTCTCTGACCCCAGTGCATCACCACCACTTACCTTCACCGGGTCAGCAGCAGCGACCCGAGCCTGCTCCTCTCGCCGCTCCAGCGTCCCCGAGCACACAGCGTGGGTTGCCCGGAGCTGGGAATCAACACCCCCACTCCTCTCCATGTGTTCAGCAGCGCCCTGGTTCGGACCCATCCCTGGATGAGCCCGCTGGTTCCGGCCATGGACACCGAGCGCCTTCTCCGCGGCTACGTCCACTCTTCGCCCCGACTACTTTGATTGTTGGAGATTCCATCGTGAGACACGTCCGCTTTTTTAACGCGGTCACTCAGTGTTTTCCCGGAGCCACTGTACCAGACCTGCTCATACGTCTCCCTCCTCTGCTTCAGTCCCTGCCTGATACCATATCCAAGGTAATCGTGCATGTGGGGATCAACGACATGAAGCTGCAGCAGTCCGAGGTCACAAAGAAGCATTTTATGGATCTATTCCGCCTCCTCCAGTCCTTCGGGTTGTGTGTTTTTATCTCTGGTCCAGTCCCGACTGTAAACCGGGGTGACTGCCTCTACAGTCGCGTTGTGGCGCTGAATATGTGGCTCCAGTCTACATGCAGCACTTTTAACTTTGTTTTTGTGAACAACTTTGGCCTGTTCTGGAAGCGTCACGTGGCCTATCGTCCAGACGGTCTGCACCCGAACAGATACGGCACCAGTTTGTTGATGGACTTTTTACGCCATGTTGTTCAGTGCTCCCCGAGGGGGGCGTGACTGTTTACATCCGAGGCCTCTCGGCCCCCACTACCACCTTCCTCCTCCACTCCAGCACCGGGTGAGTACTGTGGTGCAAACACTGACCCCTGTCCGTCTGGCAGTGTAATACCAGTCCTGCCACTGAACGGCACTTACTCAGTCATGCATCTGGAACTTAACAAAGTAAAACAGAGTTCACTTTTTAAACCAATAGAGACAGTGTGTGTTCCTCGCACCGGCTCAGAAATGTGTTTTAATTTGAATAAACACAAATATAACAGAAGGACAGCAGTTAGACGGTCCAACTCAGGAAATCTAATTCCAATTCTTTGTAGTCAATCAACTAAACCCACTGACACTGACATTATTTTTAACCTTGCTCTGCTTAATGTCAGATCACTATGCAATAAATCCTTTTTAATTAATAATTTTATCTGTTCTTATGATCTTGACTTTATGTTTATGACTGAAACTTGGCTTGACCATAATACAGAAAATGCAGTTTTAATAGAAACAACACCACCAAATTTCAAATTTGAATCAGAAATTCGAGAAAATAAAAGAGGAGGAGGCACAGCAGCAGTTTTTAAAGATTGTATTGTCTCCCATAGAGTACCTCTTGGGAAATTTTCCTCATTTGAGTATGTCTCTTTTAAAATAGAACAAAAACAATCTTCTATTCTTATTATTGTTGTGTACAAGCCGCCACAGTCATGTCATAGTTTCACTGATCATTTCACAGAGTTGCTTTCAGTTGTGTGCACAGACTTTGATAGTTTAGTCGTCATAGGTGATTTTAATATACATGTAGATAACGTTAATGATAGATACGCGAAAGAGCTGAGCTCTGTGCTGGAAACCTTTGGTCTCACTCAGCATGTGAGTGGCCCCACCCATAGCAGAGGACACACTCTCGATCTGCTAATTACTAAAGGGGTTAATATCTCAAATGTAAATGTGGCCAATGTTGCTCTGTCAGATCATTTCTGTGTATTTTTTGATATGTGTCTCAATAGTAAAGCACGAGCTGAATCCTCAATTGTTAGAAGAAGAAGACACATAAACAAAAATACAGGTGAACTTTTCATGGGGATGATAAACTTTGATAACACGTTGTGTTCTACTGTGGATGAATTACTTAACTCTGTCACCTCTAGTGTTTTGGATGTTCTGGACACGATTGCTCCTGTAAAGGTCAAAATTGTTACAAATAAGCAAAAGGCGCCATGGACAAAAGCAGACTCTGTCAGGGCACAGAAGAGAGAGTGCCGGAGAGCCGAGCGGAAGTGGCGAAAGTCAAATCTCCAAGTTGACCATGAGATCTTCAAAGATGCATTGTGCAAGTTCAACAGTGTGCTACGTAGAACGAGGGAAACTTATTTTTCCGAAACAATCGAAGGTTGTAGTGGCAATCTACGCGTTCTGTTCTCAACGGTAAATAAATTGACAAATCCCCCTGTTAAGATGCCATCAGAGCTTACCTCCAAAACCAAATGTAATGAGTTTGCAGAGTTTTTTAATGACAAAGTCCAAGGCATCAAAAATGCCATCACCTCCACAGTAGAAATTACAATCCAACAGCCAGTGAAGCTTTTTGGGCTGACACACTTTACACCAGTACAAAATGAAACTGTCCAAATGATAATTACAAGTCTGAGTTCTTCTACATGTAGCCTGGATGTATTACCTCCTAGATTTCTTAAATCTGTTCTGAGCAGTCTTTTACCTTCACTCACGCATATAGTAAATATGTCTCTTGAATCTGGAACATTCCCAATGGCCCTGAAAACGGCAGTCATCAGACCCCTCCTAAAAAAGAGGAGTCTGGATGCCTTGGCACTTAAAAGTTATCGGCCCATTTCAAATCTGCCTTTCATGGGTAAAATTCTAGAAAAAGTTGTCTATCACCAACTTACAGAATTTTTAATAATCAATCACTCTTTTGATATGTTCCAGTCTGGTTTTAGACCCCACCACAGCACAGAGACCGCTCTAGTGAAGGTAACAAATGACATCAGACTTAACACTGACGCAGGAAAAGTCTCAGTTCTTATCCTGTTAGATTTGAGTGCTGCTTTCGACACTGTCGATCATGGTATCCTCATTCAGAGACTTGAGGACTGGGTTGGTGTTTCTGGAACAGCCCTAAGCTGGTTTATATCCTACCTACAGGACAGAAAGTATTTTGTGGAGATCGGAAACTGTGTCTCAGACCATCTGGCCCTGACCTGCGGAGTGCCACAGGGCTCAATCCTGGGGCCTCTCCTGTTTAATATTTACATGCTGCCTCTGGGTAGGTTAATACACAGTAATAACGTGTCCTATCACAATTACGCTGACGATACTCAGGTCTATGTGTCCCTGACAGCAGGAGAACATGGACCAGTGGACTCGCTCCTTCACTGTATCCAACAGATCAGTGATTGGATGCAAAATAACTTTCTCCAGCTAAACACAGAAAAAACTGAAATTATTGTTTTCGGACCTCAGAAACAAAGAGAGAGCGTTATCTGCCACCTCCAGTCTCTCTCCCTGAAACCCTCAACTCAGGTCAGAAATCTAGGAGTAATAATGGACTCAGACTTGAATTTCAATAGCCACATATCATCTGTGACATCATCAGCTTACTTCCACCTAAGAAACATTGCTAAAATTAAAAACATTGTGTCTAAAGCAGACTTGGAGATTCTTATCCACGCATTTGTCTCCAGTCGATTGGACTACTGCAATGGCTTGTTCACAGGTCTCTCTAAACAAGCGGTAAAACAGCTGCAGTACATCCAAAATGCTGCAGCTCGAGTCCTGACTAGAACCAGGAAGTACGACCACATTAGTCCGGTCCTCAGGTCTCTGCACTGGCTTCCTGTGGCTCAGAGAATAGATTTTAAAGTAGCTTTACTTGTGTACAAGTCTCTCCATGGCCTCGCACCAGGGTACATCCGCGACATGTTGGTGCCATATGAACCAACTCGGGCTCTGAGGAGCACAGGGACTGGACTTCTGTTAGTGCCAAGAGTCGGAACTAGACATGGGGAGGCTGCGTTTCAGATTCATGCAGCTAGAGTCTGGAACCGTCTTCCCGAGAGTGTGAGACAGGCGTCTACTCTAGCAGTTTTTAAAACTGAACTGAAAACAGTTCTTTTTAGCTGTGCATACAAGTGAATGATTTTACATTTGTTTTTATCTTTAATCTTTTTAATGCGCTATGATTATTTATGATTATTTATGATTGTAATCCCTTGTGTGATTTTAATTTTTTACGGTTTTTAACTACTTGTGTGATTTTATATATCTTGTGCTCTTAATCTGTCTTTTTATGTTTACTTAAATTCTAATGTTTGATGATTTATGCATGATGTTATATGGGTTGTGAGGCGCTTTGCGTTGCCTTGTGTAGGAAAGGCGCTCTATAAATAAACGTTGATTGATGATTGATACCAGAGGGAGAGACTAGAGAGTGAGATAGCAGAGAGGGAGAAGGAGAGACTAGAGGGAGAGAGACCATGCAGGAGATAGAGACCAGAGAGAGAGACCAAAGAGGGAGATACCAGAGGGAGAGACTAGAGAGTGAGATAGCAGAGAGGGAGAAGGAGAGACTAGAGGGAGAGAGACCATGCAGGAGAGAGAGACCAGAGAGAGAGACCAAAGAGAGAGAGACTAGAGGGAGAGACCAGAGAGGGAGAGAGACCATAGGGAGAGACTAGAGAGGGAGAGCAACCAGAGAGAGACTAAAGAGGGAGATACCAGAGAGAGAGACTAAAGAGGGAGATACCAGAGGGAGAGACTAGAGAGGGAGAGCAACCAGAGAGAGACTAGAGAGGGAGATACCAGAGAGGGAGAGGGAGAGACTAGAGGGAGAGAGACCAGCAGGAGAGAGAGACCTGAGAGAGAGAGTAGAGGGAGAGACCAGAGAGAGAGACCAAAGAGAGGGACCATAGAGAGAGACCATAGAGGGGGACCAGAGAGAGACCATTAACCTCAAAGAGACGTGGGCGCAGGAGGCGCTGGTATGCACATTGCGGTTGCAGTGTGTTTGAAAGGTTAAAGGAGAAGTGTCTGTGTTGAATCTGTGATGATCCACTCTGCAGCCGCTCACATTAACAACCTGCTTCTGTGGCGCAGGTCGAGTGGACGATGCTTCACTGTAAATGTTTTTGCTAAAAATGATTACACACTTTCACTGATGGAGCTGGAGGCTTTAAAGGACACATAACATACTTCTGCAAACGGAAGAAAAAAAAAACACCATGGTTCATTATATATTTGATACAATTTCAATTCATTTTTGTACAGCCCTCAATCACAAGATGGCTCCTATGTGTTTGTCATTATTGCATTTGCCTGCTTGGCTAATTCTGGTGCATTTACAGAATTTTTTTATTAATGCACAATGTCCCTGTCAACTAAACTAATAAAATACATTTCTTGTATTCTAACTGTTTCTCTGATCTGTTTTTGCAAATTGACACCTTTTGTAATGACCTCTGAGATGACCCCTGTTGTGATTTAGGGCTATACAAAGTAAAATTTAATGTTTATGAGTGTCCAAAAAATATCCTGGATCATCACTGTCCTTTGACCCTCCTGCATCGGCAAAGAACTGAAAAAAACAGAGAAAGCTCTGGGATGCTCAGATTAAGAGAGGGATCCGCTCCCACGTACTGTAGATCCAGGACTTAGGCTGTAGATCCAGGACTGAGGGCGTAGATCCAGGACTGAGACTGTAGATCCAGGACTGAGGCTGTAGATCCAGGACTGAGGCTGTAGATCCAGGACTGAGGCTGTAGATCCAGAACTCAGGCTGTAGATCCAGGACTGAGACTGTAGATCCAGGACTGAGACTGTAGATCCAGGACTGAGGCTGTAGATTCAGGACTGAGACTGTAGATCCAGGACTGAGGCTGTAGATCCAGGACTGAGGCTGTAGATCCAGGACTGAGGCTGTTGATCCAGGACTGAGGCTGTAGATCCAGGACTGAGGCTGTTGATCCAGGACTGAGGCTGTAGATCCAGAACTCAGGCTGTAGATCCAGGACTGAGGCTGTAGATCCAGGACTGAGGCTGTAGATCCAGAACTGAGGCTGTAGATCCAGAACTGAGGCTGTAGATCCAGGACTGAGGCTGTAGATCCAGAACTGAGGCTGTAGATCCAGGACTGAGACTGTAGATCCAGGACTGAGGCTGTAGATCCAGAACTGAGGCTGTAGATCCAGGACTGAGGCTGTAGATCCAGAACTGAGGCTGTAGATCCAGAACTGAGGCTGTAGATCCAGGACTGAGGCTGTAGATCCAGAACTGAGGCTGTAGATCCAGGACTGAGGCTGTAGATCCAGGACTGAGACTGTAGACCCAGGACTCTTGTGACTCTCTTATATTTACTCTCTTATAAACACCAGCTTATTCCTCGGCTGTTCTTACGAGATACAAGTGGCCTCTCTATTTTTAGCCCTTTGCTCACAATTAGCTTAAAAGGCCAGATCTTAACGACTATTTAGACTTTTATCTCTGCATTCTTCACGCTCGGGTTAGCAATCATTTCACTCAGTTTGAACGCCGTTGTTTACATGTGCCTGCAGCCCCTGGTCCACCGCCGGCTCTGGGTATGAATTGCATAATTGGAAATGGTTTCTGGACATTGTCTGGCTGAAATGAACAAATTATTTTCTGCTTAGCATTTAGACGTGCCATCTGCCTTTCTCTACAGCCGCGGCCTCTCGCTCGCTCGAATCACACGGAATCCCGCCTCGTAAAGTTTTTTTGAAGGTTGGTCGAGGCGGAGGTAGTCATTACTGGTGCGAGTACACAAGAGTCTGTCTCACTGGTCTCTCTCGCTCTGGTCTCTCTCTCTCTGTCTCTCTGGTCTCTGTCCCTCTGGTTTCTCGTGTCTCTGTCTCTCACTCTCTCTGGTCTCTGTCTCACTGGTTTGTCTGTCTTTCTGGTCTCTCTTGTCTCTGTCTCACTGGTTTGTCTGTCTTTCTGGTCTCTCTTGTATCTGTCTCTGTGGTCTCCCTGTCTCTCTGGTCTCTTTACTCTCTCTCTCTAGTTTCTATTTGTCTCTGTCTCTCTGGTCTCTGTCTTTCTGGTCTCTCTTTTCCCTGTCTTTCTAGTTTCTCTTGTCTCTGTCTCTCCGGTTTATATTTATCTTTTGTCTCTGTCTCTCTGGTTTCTCACTCTCTCTTGTCTCTGTCTCTCTGATCTCTGTGTCAGTGGTCTCTGTCATTCTGGTCTCTCTTGTCTCTGTATCTCTGGTCTCCGTCCCTCTGGTCTTTGTGGTCTCTGTCTTTCTGGTCTCTCTTTTCTTTGTCTCTCTGGTTTATATTTCTCTTTGGTCTCTGTCTCTCTGGTTTCTCACTCTCTCAAGTCTGGTCTCTGTTTCTCTCTCTCTCTCTCTCTGGTTTATATTTATCTCTGGTCTCTCTTTTGGGTCTCTGGCCTTCTGGTCTCCATCTCTCTGGTTTCTCTTTCTCTCTGGTCTCTGTCTCTCGTGGTTTCTCTTTCTCTCTGGTCTCGGTCTCTCTCTTGTTTCTCTCTGGTCTCTGTCTCTCTGGTCTCCGTCTCTCTCTCTCTCTGCTCTGTTTCTCTGGTCTCCGTCACTTTCTCTCTCTGGTTTCTCTCTCTCTCTCTCTGGTCTGTCTCTCTGGTCCCTGCTCTCTCACACAATAATAAGCTAATTTTAGATTTCTGCAAATGTCATGTAGAGAAGCGGAGATGTAAGCATGTGCTGCAGAATTGTGGGAAAGAGCAGTGGAAGTAATTAAGTGTTGAGGATTTAAACCAACAAATTATCATGTAAAACCTTTGTGCGGCGCGCCCCGAGGTGCCAAGGACTAGGTCCAAACACTGGGGAGACCGGTCCTTCTCAGTCGCTGGACCCAGACTCTGGAACAAGCTGCCCCCTGGTATCGTGTCCTCACTGATTTTGGCCTTTTTTAAATTTCAAAGGCTCAAAAGGTATTTATTCAGACTGGCTTTTAATACTTTTAACACTCAATAGCAGGTGCCACTTTTTAAATGTTTTTTTTAACTGTTTTATTGTTTTTAATGTATAAATGTTTTAAATGGATTTTATGTAATTTTATGGAGAAGCACTTTGGTCGCCTTGAGTGTTGTAAAGGGCTCTTTAAAAAAATTGATTGATTGATTGATTGGACCTTTCCCAATGCGGGAGGGTCTGTTATAATGTCAGAGGGTTTAACAAAAGGACTGTGGTGATGATCCAGGACACTTTCTACAACATTTATGGACATTTATCAACATTTATGGACAACTTCCTATGGACCAATACCTGTGTGTTCGACATTCTTTGCGTTTGAACGGTTTGATTCTCTGATCTGTGTTGGTGAAAATGTTGTTAAATCTTCTGAGATTAAGACTGTTGTGATTTAGGGCAGTACAACAATACATGTAATTGAATATTGTTTGCCTTTGGTCAAGAGTTGTGGTTCTGTTTGTAGCAAAAGCTCTAACAATAGCTGATTTGACTGGTTCTTGTGCGGCAAAGATCTGCGTCCAATCGGTCATGCCACAGATATCCAGAAAGCTAGGAACACAAAAACAAAAGAACAAAAGCTCATTTGACACTCATCAATGGTGGGGTTTTTAAAATATTAACATTACTCATGGCAATGGCACCTGTACCATGAATTCTTTTCAGCCGTGCCTACGACTGATCATCAAGGAATCGGATCATACATTTAAATTGTCTTTTGTATTTGTTATTACAGTGTGTTTTTAAATTGTTTTTAAATTGCTTTTAAATGTTGCCGATGTGAAGCACTTTGGGTTGAATTCTGTATGAACTGTGCTATAGAAATAAACATTGATTGATTGATTTATGTCCGTGGCCGTTACTGCCAAATGTCCGCAGACCCACTCTCGTTTTGTTCCCTGTTTGTCCAGTGAAAGGGGAACTACTTAAACACTGATTCGTTCTCATCCGTTCTATTACCAGCTCCATCCGCTTTGGACGTAACAACAAGTGATGTGTTACGTCCAAAATGCCCAGTTTGTCTGCAGTTGTGGAATCATATTTTTTGCATAACGTATAATCTATACTTAGAGATTGATTATAATTTTTTTCCCTACTATTAACCATTAAATAGTCTTTTGTCTTGTTAATTCTTCCAATCACAAAGCCTCCAAAATGTCTGTAATGTGACAAATATGTCCCCAGAGTTCCATACCAGTTTTTTGAAAGACATCCCCTTTCCTGGAAATGGTTTTGAGCTGCCATCTGAGATTATCCTGTGTGTAGAATTATGACGTACAAAAATTTTTTCAAGTACATTTATTTTTTTGCCGCTTGAAATAATATTTGACGCATTGTAGAGTTTAGTGTGGAGTGAGCCGTACAACAGGGGTCCGCAGTCCAAAACAAGCAGGTCATATTGCACAGTCTTACTAAGGGCTGTTGTCATAGAGTTTGCTTTACTGCAGCTGGTGGGACCAAACGCAAACAAGCTCCATAGATGTGAATCTGGAGCCAAATGTGTCGGTCACTACAGGGATTTCATTTTCCTGGACAAGAAATTGTTCTGTGAAGCTTTTCTTGACAGCTTTAGGTTTGAGCGAGGTCTGTCAGGTCCCAGCCAACTCCTGCAGAAGTCTGATTTCAAAACAATTCACTGATCGACACGTTTGTCAATGATTGATAGTTGTTGATAGACTGATTGTGAAGTGTTTTTCTGATGCAGCAAAAACGTCACAGCTTTGTTTTAGACGTGAGAAAATGATGACATACCCACAATGAACCACTCACACTCACAGTTTGCATGTTCTACCTGTGTCTGTGTAGGTTTCATCCAGATGCTCCGGTTTTTCCTACCACTAAAACATGCACAATAGGTCTAAAATGTGCCCCCATCTCTGTGTGGAGTGAGAGACAAATGCAAACAACTATTCTAAAGTTATTTGTAGCTCTGATCTGTCGTATATATAGATCAAAATTACTTATTAGTCAGATCGGTCAGCTTGGGCTCTTGTCCCAGGTGGCTCCTGCTGGGACTCTGAGGAGCACAGCGACTGGCCTCCTGCTGGGACTCTGAGGAGCACAGGGACTGGCCTCCTTCTGGTGCCCGGGTCAGGACTAAACATGTGGAGGCAGCGTTTCAGATTTATGCAGCTAAAATCTAGAAGTTTTCCAGAAAATGTGAGACAGTGTTTTTCTCCGACAATTTTCAAATCCAGGTTAAAAACAGTTCTGTTTAGCTTCACATACAACTGATGGATTGTATCTTCACTCTGGTTAATGTGCTGTGATTATTTATGCCTTGTGTGATTGTGTCTGTCTTGTTTTGTTCTGCATTTTGATTTGCCTTGTGTATTAACTGTGCTTTACAAATAAACTTGCCTTGCCAACAATGCTGACATAGAAGCACTGAACCCGTCCCGCTCACACGTCTCCACATCAGTCAGAACGGGTCTTGGGCTTTGGTCCCAAGTGGAGACTTGCTCAGACTTTGACCCAGACTCTAGCCCTCATCAGGCAGAGGTGAACCCCCGGAGCAGACCCATGAGGCACAGGAGCAGCCTAATGATTTAATGAGAGGTTAATGGATAAGTAATTGGAGCATTGATTATCTATGGAGCATCGTCTGGAACTGAGAAGGGGTTTTACGGTGCGTTTGTATGTGTGTGTTAAAGTCACATGGGGAAGTGAAAGGAAAGGAAACCCAAAATGCAGGACTGAAAATCTAGTGTAATTTGATAAAATCCAAGTCTAGATTGACCAAAAGCACCAAATTCCAGATCTGAAAAACAAGACAGGAACAAACATGGTAGAGACAATGGCTCTCATTTTTGAAACTTGCGCAGAAAATGGTGTACATTTTGGGCGTTTATTCCAAATACACAAGATCCAACGCAGGATTTATGAACGTGTGAGATCCGCCCAGATCCGAGCGTTAGCACCTGTGGCTGTTGATAAGTGCCGCGGCTGAAAACCAGCGTATTAATGAAAGTCGCGCCTATAAATATGCAGCAACTGCCTTTTTCATGCGCCGTTTTTATGACATGCTGAATGGAAGACCACAAACCTGGTCATACAGCCCCCTCTGGTCCTCACTGGTCCTCACTGGTCCTCACGGCATCTTGCCCATGGACTTTCCTGTCTCTCTTTAGCTTCTATCTGTCTCTAGCTCCTTGTCTCTTTAGCTCCTGTCTCTCTTTAGCTCCTGCTGCCTCCTGATATGCAGCAGGAGTAGAGAGCAGCTCTTGCCATCACAGGTGCGCTTGTTTTGTGCCCTGAACAGCCCTGTGGCGAGGTTGTGATCATGGAAAAGGAGAATGTGGAGAGGTGGGTGATTGTTGAGAGAAGGTGAATGTGGAGAGGGGGTGATTGTGGTTTGGCACCGGAGCTGGAGCAGGACACAGGCAGGTGCAGCGGCTCCAAACTGAGCTCTAGTTTAGACTGTGATGGATGGAGCTCAAGCCGCAGCCAAAAAAAACTAACACTGTTTGTTTTTTGGAAAAGCTGTGTTCAACATGAAGTTTTGGGCCTAAAATAATGTGTTTGAAGCTTGGAGTCAAATTAGTCTTTGGTTTAACTCGAGAAATATAGAAAGTAAAGAAATGAATATTAATAAAAACTACACTATTGTTTTCTAAATCATCGTTCTAAATCAAAATGGGTTTTTCTTCACAAATTTTGAACTGGATCCTTTCTTTTGAGGTTTTGATCCAAGGACTCACATGGCCAAAGCAAATACATCCATCAATCCATTTCTGGGTCGGGGGGTGGCAGTCAGAGCTTCACCCAGTACACAGAACACCAGCCCCTCACTGCAGGTGGTGAGTCTACAGGAGCCTTGATTTTTCAGTGGGGGCTTCAGGCAAAGTGGGGTTAAGTGTCTTGACCAAGGACAACAGCACTCATCAGTGGAAGTCATGAAGTAGATCTTGTGCTGGGCTCGAACCCACGACCTTCAGGCCAGAAGGTCAATGCTCTACCAACTGAGCCACTGTCACCCGCAATCCAATACAACCCATTTAGTCATTAAAGCTGGGGTACCTGACTTTCAAGGCGCACTAACGATAGACAATGTCATTAAATCCATCAAACCAAATTAGTCTGTTAGTTTGTACATTTCTCCATTGTGAGATCAATAAAGTTTATCTTATCTTTTCTTTGTCCTTTGAACCTTTGGCTGGTTCCTCGTTCTCATAAGTCTCTTCTTTCACACAGAAAAGAAAGAGAGACAAAGAGAGGACCACACTCAATCAGCCAATCAGCTCTCAGCTCAAAAAGTCAAATAGTTACTTTATAGCTCTCTCTGAACAAGAATTTCCTGCGAGATGAATGAGTTTTGTCCATTCTCGGAAACCATTTAAAATCCAACCGTTCCCACTTGTATCATTCCCGTCTATTTTCACAAACAATTTCAAAAGGCCTCTGTCTATTTTGAGTTTCTCTTTCCACCATTTGCTTCTTTATAAACTACAACATTTTGCCGATTGGCCGTAGATTCTTCTCCCACATCTCAGAGTTGCCCAGCTAGTGTGGTTGATTTTAAATAGTTTTCAGATTTTTTTGTGTGTCCGTTATTGAATAGCTTTTAAAATCATACCCGTCCCATTTGTATTATTACCATCTATTCCCACAAACAATTTCAAAAGGTCTATTTCAGTTTCTCTTTTCACCATGTGCTTCTTTATGAACTTTCTCTGGCAGATTTTCCGATTGGCTTCAGACTCTCTCCCACATCTCTTCCCTCTGGACCCGCTCGTTCATTTTGGAATCCACATTCTCCCTTCAGCAGAACCAACATTATTGCCTTCGCCTACAGTGCATTTCCTGATTTGATTGTTGTTTTTTTTCCGCAGATGAGAGAGAATACACGCTGTACTATTCCCGACCTTCCCCTCGTTGCTTATTATAAACAGTACATTTGTGGGATAAAAATAAAAATAAAAACCTGGCTGTTTTGGTGCTGTTCTGTCGCTACAATGAGGAGACGCAGATTAGGGAGACGTTAAACAAGAAAACAAAGGCGCTCCGAGGCACAGAGCTCGCCACGACGTTCTCCACACCAGCGTTCTGGCTTTTTTTTGATAATTTTTTTTATAGCCCTGTACAATCCCTGTGCGTTTGTGTTCGTGATTTTTCCAGGGTTGTTCCATGACTTGTGGACTTACACCAAACATGTGGGGAAACTGTTACGGATAGGAACAATAATAATACAAATAATAATAATAATAAAAATTTGTTCAAATATTTCCGTTTTTGAATTTCGTCTATTCCTCTATTTACAATCTACAACATATATATTTTTTTTTATTATTTTTGGGGATCTTCTTAGATTTGCCATTTACAGTAAAACCACATTGGAATACATTTGCAAAAGTCCCAAGTGTTCACAAGACAAGTGCATAAGTAAAACAAGGTTAAAAAAGTGCAGGAAACAAATTGCCTTTACCAAATGGTCAGATTCATTTATTAGCCACTTACAGTAAAACCACCTTGGAATACATCTGCAAAAGTCCCCAGTGTGCACAAAATCCAATACATAAACAAGTTTGATGGTAAAAGTGCCTAAAACCAAGTGAGATGTCCCAAAGAGGTATAATTCAGTTCCTAGTAGACCCAGTGACTCAAAAAGTCATCTACCAAATGGTGTAGGAGTCCATAAAAGGGTCAAAGGCAGTACGCTTGAAAGGATTCGCTCAAGCAGAGGTGAAACTTTATTTGTATGGCACTAAAATAGATCTGTCTTTTCACAAAACGACTCGGTAAAGATAAAATTGTAAGCTTTTCCGATACGTTTCCATGGCACTTCTCTGTTTTTGCAAATAAACTACTCTGCAAACGTTTAACCATTTCCTTAGCTTATAATACATACATGCTTGATGATTTTTTTGGACATTTTAATCAATAGGCTGATTATAATGCCCCATATTAGCCTTTTTTATAAAAGACAAACTGAGGGAAGTGTTGTGGAATTTCTGTACAGGCCGAGGGCAAAGACGATGAAAAAAAAACAAGAGCTGTAATACATTTTTTTTTCATTAGTAACTGTGCAAACATACAACGAGAAAGGCCCACTGGTCTCTTTAAGGCCCTTAAATAGACCAGAGTCATTAAACAACGACCAGAAGTGCGTCACTTCAGCTAATATTTCAGCCTCCATGGTGCTAGCTTAGGGTTGATTGATATGCTTGATTCAGAGCCTAGTATGTAAACAATATAGGTGTGTCACAACAGTGGTGATCCGAGGACTGAGGGGGGAGCAATGGAGTCCCCGATTGAAAAGGTTGGAGTTAGGGCTATACAACATGGTCAAGATCTGAGAGACGTTGAATTTGCATCTTGTTGTGTCCTCTTTAAAGCATCAGGACCTCATCAGTTCTGTTCCTAAATATACAGCGACATGTTCCACCGCAAATAACATGTATTGTTGTGTTGTGTGTGAGGTTTTAATGAGACCTTCCCCAAAATAATCAGCTCATTAGAAGATGTTTCGCCTCCGTGAGAATCGTAGCAACACCGTAACGAGACATTACTCCACAGTAAGCCACTTTTGGAAACACAAGAATAAAGTCTTTTGCCAGTTCTTAATTAATGCAGACGTATTGTTAAGAATAGATTATATAAGAGATCCTTTATTCGTCACACAGTGGGGAAATTTCAGTGTTGCAGCTACATGTTGTTACATACAGGACACTAGTAACACCAAAAATATACAGAGGTTTTGATTATATCTCTCTCTATGGAGTGTGAATTATAAACATATACGGCAGGAGAAATAAAGTAGATAAATTGAAAATAATTGTCTTGTTTTAGTTTCCTTACCAAAAAACAGCTCCTGTCCATCCTCACTTTAGTTTTGCTGATGTCTTTCTCGAGTGCCTTTAGATTTCTGCGTAGGTTTCCTCCGAGTGATACGGTTTCCTCTGGGTTTTTTGGTTTCCTCCGGGAGCTGCAGTTTTCTCCGAGTGATCCGGTTTCCACTGGGTGCTGCGGTGTCCTCCGGGTGCTACGGTTCCCTCTGGGTGCTACGGTTCCCTCTGGGTGCTACGGTTCCCTCCGGGTGCTACGGTTCCCTCCGGGTACTGCGGTTTCCTCCAAGTAATGCGGTTTCCCCCGAATGCGACGGTTTACTCCGGGTGCTGCGTTTTTCTCTGGGTGGTGTAGATTCCTCCGGGTGCTGCGGTTTCTTCTAATACACACTGTAAAGAATGAAATAAAACCTAGTGTCTCAGTCCTGCACTAGTGTGATGTCATTGGTCCATAATGACATCACATTATACATACATCATACACCCCCTCAGACACATGGACATAGGTACACAAAGAGAAAACAGAATCTAAGAGGGGTGGCAGCACAGGGATAACAACGGCTCCATATGAAGATTCTATTTCAATTGGCAGGAGGCCAGGGGAAGATCCATTCCATTTTGGCGGGACTTTGTCTCTCAGCTTGCCTGGGATTCTGGGAACACCTTGGATGCCCCTGGATGAGCTGGATAAAATCACTGCTTTGACTACCGGCCCCGCAACCCGGACAAAGCAGAAGAAAATGAATGAATGGATTTGATT